>JAMWYP010000069.1:4121838-4493165 GCA_025563575.1 Acacia pycnantha | reverse complement strand
GTTTCCTAATTTCTTATTTACTATTCATCATATTTCACTTTAATTAATTATATTAATAAAATAATTGCAACTTGCAAACTTTATTATTATTATCTTTATTTTTTTTTCCTTTTTTTCTGCCTTTTTTTTATTTCTTTTTTATTTAATTAATTAAATAATTATTTTTTACATAATTTTTTACAAAAGTCTCCTATTGGTTCATTCTTGCATTTAGGCTTAAAAATACCTAAATTCAACTATTTTTCTCCAAAATTTCCAAGTAATTAGTAAATATACTTTTACTAATTTTCAACCCAAAAACCACTAATTTTAGGGTTTTACATAATTATTCTGAATTTCCTTGCTTATGCTTAAGTAATTAGCCAGTAATTACCTAATTACTTAATTATCACTTGTTGATAATTTTCTTAATTAGAATATCTTATTACCTCATAACACTTGCATTGACATTTGTGTTTCCATGTCTCTTTCATTATACTAGAATTTGTGAGGTATTTTGGTCATTTACCACTTTTTGAGCATTCTTCTACAATTTCTCAAGTTTGTAACTTAATAAATTACCTAAATTAGGGACAATATCCTTCCCTATTTCAAATAGATTTTTACTTGCTTCTTTTATAGCTTTCACGGTATTTATAACCCATAATGTGTTTAGGGACCTATTTGCAAATCTTCAAACGCTTTTAGGGACCTAATTGTAAATTATCTAATTTCAGGGAAATTACCCTAACAACAAGGTAAACTCAATACAATGTGTTTGAGACCTCATATTCACCTATTTTCAATAGGTATATTTCCCAATTTTTGATATTTACCCTAAGTGTGATTTTTAGGGTATTACATAGAAACCCTAGAATGTGTGGCAACAATTGAAAGAAGAAAGTTGGAAAAAGACCGTTTTGCCCTCGCGTTTTTGCCTATAAATAGACCTTCATCTCCACTTCATTTCTCACATCAAAACCTCTTAGATTTCGAAATAGAGAGAAGGTAGAGAGAAGGAGGAGCCTGGGGAAATTTGTAGCGAAGCTCTGGGTAAGTTTTTCGGTACTTAAGCTTTCGTAGTTCTTTCGGTAGTTAGAGTATAAATGCTATATTAGTCTTTAATCTTCCAAGTATGATTAGATATCATATGTTAGGGGTATTTTAGTCATTAATTTCGAAAATCATGACGGGGTCGAGTTATGGCAAAATTACGGAAGATTAGAGTTAAAATAAGCGAAGCTCTGGCGAAATTAGTCGATAGGGGCATCGGGGCAAAATGGTAATTTTTACCTAAAATGCTGTTATGATGTAAATCATTAATTAATATGATTTATATTTCAAAATGATATTGGAGTAAGAGTTATGTTGAAATTTTGGAAAATTAAAGTCAAAGTAACGAAGTGCTGGCGAAATTCCGCCAATTAGGGGGTCGGGGGTAAAATGGTCATTTTGACTAAAAATGTCCGTCGTAATGATAGATCCTTAACAAGTACGTTGTTATATTGATAGGATATCCTGATTACATTTTGACTCTCTTGTCGTGTAGTATCACGACAAAAATACCGATTTAGTCAACGAAGGTACGTTCGCGTCTTGTAACACTAACTCGATGTTTATTGTATGCATATATGTATATTATGCATACTACGATTGTACTATTATACATCATGCCTATTATCATCATGCTTGTACTTTGTACTCACATGCATGCTCTTCTTGTCATGCATGTACTCTGTACTATTGTGCATACTCATGTACTACTATACATACTACTGCGTACTACTATCTATACTCTGACTCTACTATTATCTGTCATCCGAATGTATTGTTATTGTCATACATATCTGATATGTATGCCCTATGTCTGACCGTAGTAAATGTTGCCAAAATCCTATGAGTGTCTATTGTACATATATGATGTATGTAATCATGAGGTTAACCGTTACCTGGGGTTCGATGCATGTATCTCAGCTCTTAACTTAGCTTCAGGGTCGGGTGGACCGAGGATCGAGGAGAAGGACAAGCAGCACGCCTAGGAGTCGAGGCTGAAGACTTCTTTCTGTATTACTTTTGAAACACTCTTGTCTGCATTGTTTAACTTGACAAGACATGCTACCATGGGTATTTTAATATATATATATCAGTTACTCAATCGCTCCGGTGCTCTACTCTGATGTTTACAAATGATGTTTTAAGGAAAAAAAATTTATACTGCTTATGAAATCGGGGATGTTACAACGTCGTTTTGAGAGTTCATTAATTCCTGTAACCTCAAAACGACGTAGTTTAGGAGTGACTTGACATAACCTTATGTCAAGTGACATGACAAACGATAACCCCATATATATATATATATATATATATATATATATATATATATATATATGGGTTTATCGTTTGTCATGTCACTTGACATAAGGTACTCTCAGAGCACCTTTGCTTTACGTCGTTTTGGGAGTTGGAGAAATTAATGAAAGATGTTTTGGTAAAATTTATGCAATAAATACAAAAACAAAAATACCAAAATATCCTTCATCAATTGCCCTAACTCTTAAAACGACGTAATTTTGGGGTGCCTTGACATAACCTTATGTTAAGTTACATGACAAGTATATATATATATATATATATATATATATATATATCTCACTTTTCTCATTTTTATTTTCAGTTATAGAGATTGACGTTTCATCAGCTGGTATGACGTTCTCTTTTCAATCTTTCTATGTTTTCATTTTATGTGGAGCCGTAACATTAGTTTAGCCAAATTCTGAACTATTTGGA
This sequence comes from Acacia pycnantha, assembly GCA_025563575.1. Taxonomy (NCBI): domain Eukaryota; kingdom Viridiplantae; phylum Streptophyta; class Magnoliopsida; order Fabales; family Fabaceae; genus Acacia; species Acacia pycnantha. The sequence continues at coordinate 4,490,399 of JAMWYP010000069.1, read as the reverse complement.
TGATGAGCCATGAATAGGGGGGAAAATGAAGAATCAAGGGAATTCTATTATAGGAGAAATTATATTTTAAAAACACATATCAAAAAATAATTTTTTTAGGAGTGGGCGCAGAAATGAAATTTTATTGAAATATGAGATGGGACGTGTTTTTATTAAATTTATATGAAATTCAAGTTGTTAGTGGAGACAAATACTCCCGTACGTAATTAAAGAACTTATATATTCTGATTGATTTTTTCTAATGATATGCAAGTCCTTATAGTTTCAGCCAATTTTTAAGTAGATTCCTATGGTTTTTCGCCTTTTTATCAAGTCCTTATACTTTCATTTTCTTAATCAAGTCATTATAGTTTCATTTATTTTTTAATTAGGTCCCTAAAAATTTTTATTCTTTAGTCCATACACTCTAATAATATTATTCCATAAATATATAATATAATATATTTTTAATTGTAGGGTATGTTTATGCTTTTGCTGCAGAATTTTTTTTTTCTTCCGTTACACTCACATAAATGTGAGTTTGTCCCATTGTAAAGAGAAGAAAGAAAAAATATTAGTGGAATCCACTCACTTCTATGTAAGTGTGGCATAAAAAATATTTCTGCAGCAAAAGAAAAAACATTAAATCCTTAATTTTATTATATAAATAATGGGTTTAATGTTTCTGCTTTTGATATAGAAATATTTTTTCTGTCACATTCACATAAAAATGAGTGGGTCTCACTATTGTTTTCTCTCTTTTCTCTTTACAATGGGACCTAAGTGGACCTATTTACTTTTATGTGAGTAGTGTGGCAGAAAAAAAAATTGCACTAAAAGCAGAACCATCGAACCCATAAATAATAGGGTTTAATGTTTCTGTTTTTAATGCTGATATATTTTTCTGCCACACTCACATAAAATTGGATGGGTCTCACTAATATTTTCTCTCTTTTCTCTTTACAACAGGAGCCACTTACTTTTATGTGAATGTGACAGAAAAAAAAGAACCGGAGCAAAAGCAGAAACATTAAACGCTAAATAATAATATTCTATAAATATTAAGTTACTATTTATATTATTTATTTTATAGTTCTTATTTTTATTGATTTTTATAATTATAAAGTTGGAATCATAATAATAAATTTTCAAAAAATATAATGATAATTAATTATATTAATTATATGTATAAGACTTTATTATATTTTTCTAATTATTTAATTATTAAATTAAATTTATTATCAATATTAATATTTTAATGTTATTTTTTATTTAATTTTAAATTAAATTGATAAATAGAAAAATACGGAGACTAATTAAAGATCATGTGAAGCTATAAGAATTTGATAAAAAAGAAAAAAAGTAAAGAGACCTAATTAAAAATAAGTGAAAGTACAATGACCTAATAAAAAATTATAAGGTCCCAATTACAAATCGGTTGAAACTATAAGGACTTGGAAATTAATTATCCCTTCTTCTAATTATATAATAATTTAATAGTATTAAAAAAGATCGAGATAGATTCAGCTCTAATTGTATTATTTAAATTCTTGGTCAAATACGAAACTACACTTAACTCCAAAGAAATCAACCAACGTCCTAATTGTAACATCAACTTTTCACTAGCAGTATAATTTTTTTTTTTTTAAAAAACATCATTTCAAAATGATCAGAGTAGAGCACCGGAGCGATTGAGTAACTGATATATATATTAAAATGCCCACGGTAGCATGTCTTGTCGTTTAAACAATGCAGACAAGAGTGTTTCAAAAGTATAACAGAAAGAAGTCTTCAGCTGGGACTCCTAGGCGTGCTGCTTGTCCTTCCCCTCGATTCTCGGTCCACCCGACCCTGAAGCTAAGTTAAGAGCTGGAGTCCATGCATCGAACCCCAGGTAACGTTTAACCTCATGATTACATACATCATATATGTACAACAGACATTCTTAGACTTTTAGCAACATTTACTACGGTCAGACATAGGGTATACATATCAGATATGTATGGCAATAACAATACTGATCGGATGACAGACACAATCATACAATCGGATGATAGACAACAAGATCGTCGAGTACAGAAAAATAGTACAATCGATGTACAGACAATAGTACAGTCAAAGTACGTAACAATAGTACAATCGGAGTACGAGACAATAGTACAATCGTAGTACGTACAATAGTACAATCGGAGTACAGGCATGACAGACAATAGGCATGACAGACAATAGTACAGTCGGAGTACAGACAATATACACATATGCATACAATAAACATCAGAGTTAAGGTTACCAGTACGCGAACGTACCTTCGTTGATGTTATTCTAGCACGTTTTACGAAAAACAACGAAACGTCCAACAGCGGCACGTTGGACAGTGTAACGGCAAAGAAATCGAGATTTCTGACGTCCTATAAGAGTAATATCACTTTTATTAGTGATTTGATACTATATCTGGCATTTTAGGTAAAAATTACCATTTTGCCCTTCTACCCCTATTTGGCGGAAATTTCGCCAGCACTTCGCTACTTAAATCTCCAACTTTTCAGGAACTCAATTCCTACTAAGTTTTTACCTCGTCAGGTATTTTTCAATGCAATGAGGCCTAAAAACAATAGTAGGAATCTCACTCCCTACTTACTAAATCTATCTAACAATTCTACTAACTACCGAACTAAAAAGCTAAAGACCGTAGGACTTACCCGTTGAAGACTTCGCAGAATTTCTCCAGAGCTTCTCTCTCTTCTATCTCCCTCTAGGATTCGGCCAAACAAGGGAAATGAGGTGAGAAAATGAAGAGGAGGCTTGCCCTTTATATAGTTAAAAGTTGGGCAAGTTGTGTAATTTTCACAAACCAAGTTTGGGCCCAAAGTTGTAATTTTCCCTTAGACCTTAACCATGGAAAATCAAATCAAAATGGTGTTTAATTCTGGTCCATGGGAGTGTTTGGTCGACATAACATGGCTGTTGTGGCACAAAATGATTGGTTCCAAGTGATGACTCAAACTTGCTTTATGCCCGGTCTGATAGAATTTCCCGATCGGTCCCCGTTTCGCGTAATCTCGGAAAATCTCAAAATTCTGGATTTACAACTTTGAAGATCTTCTCTTCCTCATCAATAATATCTAATTTAACTTAGATTTCAGTCCCTTACAGGGTTCCAACAGTCCAGTTGAAGTTTTCTCGAAAAACGTGTCCGAACGCGTCCGGTTTCAGAACGCATTTCTGAAATCATCAATTTCTTCAGAAAATTCACCGATTCCAATATGTTCATATAAATTCAAACTCATTCCTAGATGTTGAGTTAGAATTTATTTTCTTCATATCAAAAATGTGCCTACCCGCATTTTTCCCTATTTCGTCTTATTAGGAAAATGCGCTAACTACCTCGGAATTAACTTCCTAAGAGGTCACTTAAAGGTAAAAACTCACCGATCAATATTTTACCTTGACTTTGGAAATCTCATTCCTAGATCTCCAGATAGGATCCGTTTCCTAATTATTGAATTACTATTCACCACATTAAATTATATTATATAATAATATAACTTTAATTAATTATATTATAAAATACTATAATTTATAAACTAAGTTTCTATTTTTATTCTTTTTTTTTCTGCCCATTATTTTTTTTTCGTTTTTATTTTATTTATTTTATATAAAATAATTATTTAATAGTTATTTTATATAATTTTTCACAAAACTTTCCTATTGGTCCATTCTTGTATTTAGGCTTTAAAAATACCTAAACTCATCCATTTTTCTCAAAACTTTCCAATTAATTAGCAAATATATTTTTACTAATTTTAAGCCAAAAACCACTAATTTTAGGGTTTTACATAATTATCTCGAATTTCCTTTGCTTATGCTTAAGTAATTAGCCAATAATTTCCTAATTACTTTCTTATCAATAGTTGATAATTTTCTTACTTAGGATGCCTCATTATCTCATAACTTTTGTATTGACATTTTTGCTTTATGCCTCACGCATTATATTAATATTTACGGGGCATTATGGTCTTTTCAATACTTTTTGAGTATTCTCCTTCAATTTCTCCAAGTTTGTAACTTAATAAATTACCTAAATTAGGGACAATATCCTTCCCTATTTCAAATAGATTTTTACTTGCCTCTTTTATAGCTTTCACAGTGTATTTATAACCCACAATGTGCTTAGGGACCTATTTGCAAATTTTCAATTTGTTCTAGGGACCTATTTGCAAATTATCTAATTTCAAGAGAAATTACCCTGACAACAAGGTAAACTCAATACAAGGTGTTTGAGACCTCATATTCACCTATTTTTAATAGGTATATTTCCCAATTTTGATATTTACCCTAAGTGTGATTTTTAGGGTATTACATTTCTCCCCCCGTTAAATACAATTTCGTCCTCGAAATTTGTACTCTACTATCTAAACTTCGTACTATATAAACTTCGTCCTACTCGGACTTTGGACTCCACGCGTCGGATCCTTACTTTGTCTGCCAGCCGCTCCTCTTGATAATCGAGAATTCGCTTTGGTTTGACCATAAAGATCCTGTCATATCGTACCTTGGTATATAGTGTCTCCCGTGGCTCATACACCGCTGGCCAACACCACAAATACCAAAATGTCTCCTTGGACTACACCATGGCAACACAAGATACTTTAAATGTTTCCATGGTTCCCACACACCATGATAACACAAAATACCTCCTACTCAATGACACGATCACTCCGAATTGTAATAACGAAGAAACATGGAACACGTCACATAGATCTACTCAAGTTTCGGGGGTAAAGCTATCTGAAAGTTCGAATGGTCTTACGTTATGAAGACTACGAGGTCTCCTTTGAAGTACTCCACTGACACCGGCCACCAAGGATATTCGTAATAACATATGATTATCGTCTCCAAACCACGGAGCCAGGTTTCGATCCTTTCCTTCGTTAGATTCTCGTTGGTTCGTTCTTCTCAAACGGTACGAAATACGTATCGGAAGTTCCTATACATGAGTCAAATACTACATGTACTTATCTTTATTGGTCTCGGAGTCTCATCCGGCATGGCCTATCTTCGCATATAAGCTCGATGCTAGGAAATAATCACCATCCAGCACAAACTGGTGATTATCAGAATGACCAGAGACTGATATTAGAGTGATCAGAAATATCAGAGTTCAGAGTTATCGGAGACATCAGAGTTATCAGAGTCATCAGAGACTGATATCAGAGACATCGAGTTATCGAGTCATCGTAGACCGATATCGAGCTATCGAGCTACTCTGAGACCGATATCGAGCTATCAAAGCTATCGAAACCGATATCGAGCTATCGGAGACTCGATATCGAGCTATCGAGCTATCGAAGCTTATATCGTAGATATCGAAACTAATATTAGGGTTATCGAAATTGATATCAGGATTATCATAATTATCGAGAGGCGATATCGTGGTTATCAAACCGATATCGATTATCAAATTATCGGAGACTCGATATCGTGGTTATCGAAACCGATATCGGGATTATCGAATTACGGAGACCGATATCGTGGTTATCGAAACCGATATCGATTATCGAATTGATGTACCGACGAAAGTGGTACACCTTATCGTAATGGTATACCGGTTCAAACCAAGACACCGAAATGAGGTGGTACACCGACCTTGGGCTATATCAGTACTCATTTTCAAAATATGCTCCAAAATTTTTGAAAAGGCTTTTGAACATAACTCCGTTAACCGAACAGAATGGCCAGGTAAGTGTCTACCATGGGGCCTCACCGACTTATACGGTGACTTATGGCACACCCACGTAGACTAGCCTTACCTTCGGCACCAAACTGTCCGTAATAACATAGTTAAATTCATGCCAGGACTACTGCTTTGATACCAAAATGTCACACCCCAACTTTTCACAAGCAGTATAATTTTTTTTTTAAAAAAACATCATTTCAAAATGATCAGAGTAGAGCACCGGAGCGATTGAGTAACTGATATATATATTAAAATGCCCACGGTAGCATGTCTTGCTGTTTAAACAGCGGTACAAGAGTGTTTCAAAAGTATAACAGAAAGAAGTCTTCAGCTGGGACTCCTAGGCGTCTTTGCTTGTCCTTCCTCGATTCTCGGTCCACCCGACCCCGAAGCTAAGTTAAGAGCCGGAGTCCATGCATCGAACCCCGTGTAACGTTTAACCTCATGATTACATACATCATATATGTACAATGTACATTCTTAGACTTTTAGCAACATTTACTACTGGTCGACATAGTGGTATACATATCGATATGTATGGCAATAACAATACGATCGGATGACAGACAATCATACAATCGGATGATAGACAACAAGACGCTCTGAGTACGAGAAAATAGTACAATCGGATGTACGGACAATAGTACAACCAAAGTACGAACAATAGTACAATCGGAGTACGCATAATAGTACAATCGTGAGTACGTACATAATAGTACAATCGAGTACGTGCATGACAGACAATAGTACGGTCGAGGTACGATAATATACACATATGCATACAATAAACATCGAGTTAAGGTTACCGACGCGAACGTACCTTCGTTGATGTTATTCTAGCACGTTTACGAAAAACAACGAAACGTCCAACAATGGCACGTTGACGTTGTAACAGCAGAAGAAATCGGGATTTCGACGTCCTATAAGAGTAATATCACTTTTATTAGTGATTTGATACTATATTCTGCATTTTAGGTAAAAATTACCATTTTTCCTTCTACCCCTATTTGGCGGAAATTTCGCAAGACTTCGCTACTTAAATCTCCAACTTTCGAGGAACTCAATTCCTACTAAGTTTTTACCTCGTCAGGTATTTTTCAATGCAATGAGGCCTAAAAACCATAGTAGGAATCTCACTCCTACTTACTAAATCTATCTAACAATTCTACTAACTACCGAACTAAAAAGCTAAAGACCGTAGGACTTACCCGTTGAAGACTTCTGCAGAATTTCTCCAGAGCTTCTCTCTCTTCTTTCTCCCTCTAGGATTCGGCCAAACAAGGGAAATGAGGTGAGAAAATGAAGAGGAGGCTTGCCCTTTATATAGTTAAAAGTTGGGCAAGTTGTGTAATTTTCACAAACCAAGTTTGGGCCCAAAGTTGTAATTTTCCCTTACCTAATTACCACATAAAATCAAACCAAAATGGTGTTTAATTCTGGTCCATGGGAGTGTTTGGTCGACATAACATGGCTGTTGTGGCACAAAATGATTGGTTCCAAGTGATGACTCAAACTTGCTTTATGGCCCGGTCTAATAGAATTTCCCCGATCGGTACCCGATTCGCGTGATTTCAGAAAAATCTCAAAATTCTGGATTTACAACTTTGAAGATCTTCTCTTCCTCATCAATAATATCTAATTTAACTTAGATTTCAGTCCCTTGCAGGGTTCCAACAGTCCAGTTGAAGTTTTCTCGAAAAACGTGTCCGAACGCGTCCGGTTTCAGAACGCATTTCTGAAATCATCAATTTCTTCAGAAAAATTCACCGATTCCAAATATGTTCATATAAATTCAAACTCATTCCTAGATGTTGAGTTAGAATTTATTTTCTTCATATCAAAAAATGTGCCTACCTGCATTTTTCCCTATTTCGTCTTATTAGGAAAATGCGCTAACGGCCTCGGAATTAACTTCCGGAAGAGGTCACTTAAAGGTAAAAACTCACTGATCAATATTTTACCTTGACTTTGGAAATCTCATTCCTAGATCTCCAGATAGGATCCGTTTCCTAATTATTGAATTACTATTCACCACATTAAATTATATTATATAATAATATAACTTTAATTAATTATATTATAAAATACTATAATTTATAAAATAAGTTTCTATTTTTATTCTTTTTTTTTTCTGCCCATTATTTTTTTTTCGTTTTAATTTTATTTATTTTATATAAAATAATTATTTAATAGTTATTTTATATAATTTTTCACAAAACTTTCCTATTGGTCCATTCTTGTATTTAGGCTTTAAAAATACCTAAACTCATCCATTTTTCTCAAAACTTTCCAATTAATTAGCAAATATATTTTTACTAATTTTAAGCCAAAAACCACTAATTTTAGGGTTTTACATAATTATCTCTGAATTTCCTTTGCTTATGCTTAAGTAATTAGCCAATAATTTCCTAATTACTTTCTTATCAATAGTTGATAATTTTCTTACTTAGGATGCCTCATTATCTCATAACTTTTGTATTGACATTTTTGCTTTATGCCTCACGCATTATATTAATATTTACGGGGCATTATGGTCTTTCAATACTTTTGAGTATTCTCCTTCAATTTCTCCAAGTTTGTAACTTAATAAATTACCTAAATTAGGGACAATATCCTTCCCTATTTCAAATAGATTTTTACTTGCCTCTTTTATAGCTTTCACAGGGTATTTATAACCCACAATGTGCTTAGGGACCTATTTGCAAATTTTCAATTTGTTCTAGGGACCTATTTGCAAATTATCTAATTTCAAGAGAAATTACCCTGACAACAAGGTAAACTCAATACAAGGTGTTTGAGACCTCATATTCACCTATTTTTAATAGGTATATTTCCCAATTTTGATATTTACCCTAAGTGTGATTTTTAGGGTATTACACTAATAAAGGTTGACCGACCATCAGTTACGTTTTTGATCAAAACTTAGTTTTATTTTTTTTCGTTTTTTTTTGCTGCAAAGCTTAGTTAACTCAAATTTTTTTTAAAAAAAAGGCCTATCTAGTACATATACTTTCAACCCTAATTAGAAAACCTAATCTTATTAAACCCTAATTATTTATTATCTCATTCCATCATTTTACTAATTTCACTGTCAAATTAATACTGATAATCAAGGTTTTCAAAATAAACTCGTTACTGCTAACGTAAAATCATATCGTAAAGTTGAATCATAAAATAATAAGAGTATAATTTTATCAATAAATAGGTATTAACAGTGTATAGTTAAATAATTAAAATATAAAAATGAAAAAATAATTTGATTTAAATATATTTTAAATACAAATAGTTAAAATTAAATTAATCAACATTCATAATTTATTATACTCAAAAAAGAATTTTTTATGAAATACATATATAAAGTCATTGAGTATGAAGGAATAAAAAACAATTAACATAATTTTATAAGTTAGAAAGTGCAAACGGTAAACTCAGTGTGTAAAACCATGAGTTTGACTGAGTTTATAACTATAACTAGTTTAAAAGTGATTTGACATGATTTGGTTCGATAGAACGTAGAACTAGTAAATTTTAAGAGTCAATTCGTGAGTTCGACAATAATGTTAATAACAAAAAAAAGCAGTACTGCGGGGAAAAAAATCAATACTAAATATATAATTTTACATAAGCCCTAAGCCATATAAACAGTACGTACATATATGATATAACTCATCTCTCAAATTCGGTGCAATATATATATATATGTGTGTGTGGCATCATCTAATAAATAAATGTAGAAGACATAACACACGGCTCATCAATATCATTATGGATCAAACTGTTATGCATGAAGACGATGAAGAAATATCTACTTACAAGAAGAAAGAATCATAAACCAGTAGTGAACATAGAGGCTTCCTAACACATGCAAAAACAAAGAAGACGACAAGAAGGATGGTATTTCAGGAATCAAAACACACAATAAAAATAGGGCATTGCAATAATTTCTTTGATGAAGGAAAATTTTCATTGAGGTCTTAAGGAAGACAAATTATTACAAGTCCCTTGAAATCATCAAATATCTAACAAGTCCCAAGGTACCTATGGATAATATATTCTAATTGTGGAAAAACACCCTTGCCCCTATTCAAGTCACACAAATAACAAAGTTTGAATGTAATGATTTCAAAGGGTAATGACGTCTTTTCACAATTGAAATATATTACCTAATAGGTCACTTGAGACTTGTTCCATTTTTGATGATTTTAAGGGATCTGTTTGTACTAATGTGCCTTCCTTAGGACCTGATATGAGCGTAATTATCCCTAATTTGAATCATTGGAGCTGCAAATATGGGAAATCATGTTGGCCATAAAGTTGAAGATAGCTAAAAATATATGACGCTTAATGCTCCCTCTCTTGGGTGGCACCATCACCTCCTCCTCCTTCTTCTTCTTCATCTTCTGCAGATGATCTGCAAAATATCTCATCCTTGTACGTGTCATTGATGATGGTTTTCTCATCACACAAATAACATTTACTGTTTTTTTTTTCTTGTGTGCCATGATTTGATATCCAGCATGCCGATAACGTCTAGGAAAGCTCAAGGTAGTTGGGCGGAACATCTTAAATATGCGGTTTTAACTTCACTTATTCGGCATTGGGGAAAGAAAAAGTTAATATAATCTTTGTTGTAATACCCTAAAAATCACACTTATGATAAGTGTCATAATTTAGGAAATTATACCTATTGGGAATAGGTGAGTATGAGATTTCAAATATTAAGTTATAATTATCTTATATTCTAAGGTAATTTCTAATGAAATTAGAGTGAATCAAGGTGCTAAAATGCCCTAAAATGAGCTTAGAGCCATAAAATACTGTGATAAATTCTAAAGGACAGTAAAATAATTATTAAAAATTAGAAAGAATATTGTCCTTAATTTAGACAATTTATTAAATTATTTCCTTTGGAAATAAAAGAAAGAAAAATTAAAAAGTATTCTGGGAACCATAATTGACCCAATGATTTTTAATATTTTACATGGGACATATCAGTCCAATAGTTGTGAGATAATAATTAATTCTAATTAAGAAAATTGTCAACAATTAGTAAGTAATTAAATAAGTAATTATTGACTAATTGTTTAGAAATGAATAAGGTGAAGTATAAGAATACTTAAAGGTTTAATTAGCAAATGGGATAATTACTAATTAAGTAATTAAAACATATAATTAAGTGATTAAGAAAGTTGAAAAGTCAACAAAAAGGGCCCATGAATTTTCAAAAAATAGAAAAGAAAAGGAAGAAAAATGTTGTAGTGTGAACATACAAAGTGGTTTAAGGATATTTGAGGAAATGGAATATTCTATGGAATATTCTATGAAAAAGAAAACAAGATAAATGACCACCGATAGGAAATAAATCCTAACTCAAAATCCTTGAATTAGGTTGCTAAAAACTGGACATATTATGATTCAGTGTAATTTTGTCCAGAAGTTGACATTACCCGAAGCGATTTCCGTAACCGAAGACGTTTATCCGAAAATGTTCGGCAGGCAACGGAATGTCCTTAGTTAACCAAGATATTTCCAAAGAGGAAGAATAGACCTTCAGGGCTAAGTTGCCAGATTTCTGAGATTTTCCAAGATTACGCGATTAGAACACCGAACAGTGACTTTATCGGTATAAAACTTCTTGAGGAAGTAAGTGACATCACCCTAGTGACATGGGATGACATAGGGGGATGAAATTTGTGGAGGAAAATGGAGGAAAATGAGTGATTCTCATGAGGCCACATCTACCTCCTCTGAACCGTTGATTCGAAAGTAGATCCAAGGGCTAAGATCCATAGAAGTTGTCTATAAATAGCCTCTTCCCATTTCACTTCAACTCACACCAATTCCTCTAAGATTTCAAAATAGAGAGAGGATTTAGAGAGAAGGAAGCTCTGGAGGAAGTTGTAGCGAAGTTCTTCAAGGGTAAGTTCTTCGGTTCTTAGTTTTAGTTCGGTAGTTCTTGAAGTTTTAGGGTAGATGTTGTTTTGATCTTTAATCTTCCAAGTATGATTAGATATCGTGTTTTAGGGGTAATTAAGGTATTCATTTCAAAAATTATGATGGAGTAAGAGTTATGTTGAAATTTTAGAAGATTATAGTCAAAGTAGCGAAGCTCTGGCGAAATTCCGCCGATTAGGGGGTCAGGGGTAAAATGGTCATTTATGACTAAAATTTCTGTCATAATGTTTGATCATTAATAAATGCGCTATTATCCTTATAGGATATCTGTGATCACGTACCGCTGTCAAAATACTGAAATTCCGTCAACGAAGGTACGTTCGCGTACTGTAACACTAACTCTGATGTTTATTGTATGCATATATGTATATTGTCTGTCATCCGATTGTACTATTGTCTGTCATCCGATGGTACTATTGTATTTCATCCGATTGTACTATTGTCTATCATCCGATTGTACTATTGTCTTGCATCCGATTGTACTATTGTCTGTCATTCGACTGTATTACTGTCTATCATGCCTTACATCCGACTGTATTATTGTCTGTTGTGCCTTAACTTTACATCCGACATGTATTGTTATTTCCGTGCATATCTAATCATGTATATTTCTCATTGTGCCTTAACCTTACATCCGACTTGTATTGTTATTGCCATACATATCTGATATGTATACCCTATGTCTGATCGTAGTAAATGTTGCCAAAAGTCTAGGAATGTCTATCGTACATATATAGTGTATATAAACATGAGGTTAACCGTTACCTGAAATCCGAATGCATTGGATCTCAGCTCTTAACTTAGCTTCAGGGTCGGAAGGACCAAGGACCGAGGATAGAGGCAAGCAGGCCACATAGAAGACCCGGCTGAAGACTTCTTTCTGCTATATATTACTTTTGAAACACTCTTGTACCGCTGTTTAAACAGCAAGACATGCTACCGTGAGTATTTTAATATATATATATATCAGTTACTCAATCGCTCCGGTGTTCTACTCTGATGTATACAAATGATGTTTGATGAAAAAAAATTTATACTGCTTGTGAAAACGGGATGTTACATTTGTCCCTCAATTTTGCTCTTATTTTACTTTTGGGTCACTCAAGTTTTAAATAAGAAGTTTTGGACCCTCGGGACAAAATAGTCCAGATTTTTGTTTAATTATTGAGACTAGTGTTTTAGAAGAAATGAAATTTAAGAGACTAAAACAAAAACTAATGTAAATTAAACTTGAAGTCAAAGATTATATTTACCCCTAAAAAATATTGCAGCTTATTTATAAATAAATTATATAAAGTATATTTTTAGTCTTTTAAGTTTTATATAAGGTATATTTTTGGTCCCTTAACTTTATAAAGTATACTTTTGGTCCTATATTTTTAACACCGTTAGTGTTGCTAATGAAAAATGTTGATCTACCAAACTTAAGTGATGACAATGTAGCTGACAAAATATATTTAAGTTTTAATGTTATAATATAATATATATTTGTGTGTGTACCCCCCCCCCCACACACACATATATGTATATGTGTGTGTCTATATGTATATATGTATGTATTATTAAGCTAAAATAAACTGACAAAACATTGCAAATGAAATCGAGATTTTGATATTTAGATTATTAAACTAGTATATTTAGAGTATTAAACTAATTTTTAATATAATTAAGAATTTTATATTGACTACATCATTAGGTTTTTAGACATTTTTTAATTTACACAAATATATTAATTTTAAGATTATGAATTTAATTAAACAATCATCACTTGAATTTGATGCGTCAATGTTTTCCGTTAGCAACATTAACGATCTTAGAATTATAAGATCAAAAGTACACTTTAAAAACTTTAGGGACTAAAAGTGTAACTCAGTTAAACTTAAAAGACTGAAAGTATATTCTAGCTTAAATTATAATAATGTAAAAGTAATAAAACAAAAAAGATAAGATAAGATTTCAAGGTTGTTTTTTATTATGTGTAACTCAGTTAAACTTAAAAGACTGAAAATATATTCTAGCTTAAATTATAATAATGTAAAAGTAATAAAACAAAAAGATAATATAAGATTTAAAGGTTGTTTTTTATTATTATTATTATTATTATTATTATTATTATTATTATTATTATTATTATTATTATTATTATTATTATTATTATTATTATTATTATGGCAACAACAATTTATAGAATATAAATGCCAAATTACGAGACAATCAATCGGATGTACAAACAATAGTACAATCGGATGTATAGACAATAGACGATCGTGGCAAACAATATAGAGTGGATGTACAAACAATAGTACAGTCAGATGTACAGACAATAGGCATGACAGACAATTGGCATGACAGACAATAGTACGGTCAGAGTACAGACAATATACACATATGTATACAATAAACATCAGAGTTAAGGTTACCAGTACGCGAACGTACCTTCGTTGACGGAATTTCGGTACGGTGGTTGGTGAACGTAATCGAACGTACTCCACATATTTTTAAATATAAATCATTTTGAAGTACTAACGAGCATTTTAGGTAAAATTACCATTTTGCCCTACCCTTACTAGTCGGCGGAATTTCGCATTTTTGAAATGGAGAGGTTATTGGAAGACCTAAAGACCAGAGCTTGAGACACATCGAGAGCGAGTGACGGAACTACGGTTGGTCAAGTGACCGTACGTGCAGACATAAACTTTTAGGTTTTTTATTTTAAATTTTTTTTTATAAATAAATGGAAAAAAATGAAATTGTCAAACATTTCGGACAGTGTTTTTATTTAATTAATAATTAATTAATATTATATAAAATAATTATTTAATAATTATTTTTATATAATTTTACAAAATTTCCCTATTGGTCCAATTTTCCAAAACTAAATTAAGAAGAGTGCAGACGTTTGCGAGCGTAAATTGAAATCCCTAGCCCGTCTGCACTCTTATTCAAAGGGGTTTGCTACCGGACTTGGACGTTTGCACTCTTCTTCATCCACCTCTATTCCTTCCTCCAACTCCGCCTTGGGCGATCAGGTTAGTACAACCTTGTTCTGTGCTTGTGTAATACCCTGAAAATCTCACTTATGATAAGTATCATATTGAGTAAATAATACCTATTGGAAATAGGTGAATATGAGATCTCAAAGATCTTGTGAAGAATTTATCTTATTTTTGGGTAGTTTCTCTTGAAAAAGAATAATGTGTAATTAAGTCCTAAAACGTTTGGAAGTTTGCAAATAGGTCCCTAAACGCATTTACGGGTTATGAAATACCCTGTGAAAGTTATAAAAAAGGCAAGTAAATATTTATTTGAAATAGGGAATAATACTTTCCCTAATTTAGGTAATTTATTAAATTATTACCTTAAAGAAATAAAGGGAGAAAAGTTAAAAAGTATTATAATGACCAAAATGCCCCGTAAATTTTAATATAGGGCATGAGGCATAAAACACTAATGTCAGTGTAAAAGTTGTAAATTAATGAGTTATGATAAATAAAAAAATTAGCAACAAATATTAAGGAGTTGATTAAGTAATTATTGGCTAATTACTTAAGCATGAACAAAGGAAAATCCATAAATATTTATGTAAAACCCTATAATTAGTGGGTAAGGGCTGAAAATTAGCATAAATATATTTTCTAATTAATTGGAAAATATGGAGAAAAATTGGTGAGGTTAGGTAATTTTAAGCCTAAATGCAAGAATGGACCAATAGGAAAAAGTTATAAAAAAATTATGAAAAAATAATTACAAAAATAATTAATTAATTAATTAAAAAATAAAATAAAAATATATATAAAATAAGTGTGTGTGCGCCGACATCTAGTGTGGGAAAAATAAAAAAAGAAAAAGTTAATAATGGAAGAGTGTAATCTTGAAACTCTTTAATTAAATGATAATTAAAGTAAAATAGTAAAAAGTAAATAATTACCTATAGGAATCGGATCCTATCTAGAGAACCAGGAACAGAATTTCTAAAGTCAGGGTACAATATTGATAAGTGGATTTTTATCTCGAATTGAGCTGTACCTGGAGTCGTTTCCGAGATCGGTAGAAGAAGTTAGTAATAAGACGAAATAGGGTAATCTGAGAAAAAGGCAGATAGTCACAGATTTAGTATTCGAAGAAAATAAATCATAACTCAACATCTGAGAATAAGTTGAGAATTTCCTGGACATATTTGGAATCAGTGGATTTTTGTCCAGAGGTTGACGATTCCGGAAATTGATTCCGTAACCGGCACGTTTTTCCGTAAAACTTCCGCAGGACCGTTGGAACCCTGTATGGAATCAAAAAGTTGTTTAGACCAGACATTTTTAGTGAGTGAGAAAATATTTTCAAAGTTATAATTCCGAATTTCTGTGATTTTACGCGATTCGGACACCGATCGGAGATTCTACCGGCAAAAGCTTCTGGAAGCAGGACACATGGCATCTTGTGATTGGTCAGTGGATGCCACCTAAGGGAGGAGAGATTTCGGCTGCCACATGGATAGGTAGAGATCATGACACCTTGCAAAGTGCGATCCTACGGTTGTTATTCGGTATGAAAAAGGCATGAATAGTGTCAACATTTTGCCTATAAATAAGAGGCCTTGCCTCTTCATTCTTCACACCATTCCCTCTTGTGATTTAGAAATTAGAGAGAGGTTTTAGAGAGAGGAGCTCTGGAGAAAAGCTGCAGCAAAGCTCTGGGTAAGTTTCTCGGTACTTAAGCTTTCGTAGTTCTTTCGGTAGTTAGAGCAGAAATGCTATATTAGTCTTTAATCTTCCGAGTATGATTAGATATCATATGATAGGGGTATTTTAGTCATTATTTTGAAAATCATGGTGGGGTCAGAGTTCTGGCAAAATTTTGGAAGATTAGAGTTAAAATAGCGAAGCTCTGGCGAAATTCCGCCAATTAGGGGCATCAGGGGCAAAATGGTAATTTTTACCTAAAATGCCTGTTATGATGTAAATCATTAATTAATATGATTTATATTTCGAAAATCATGTCGGAGTAGGAGTTATGTTGAAATTTTGGAAGATGAGGGTCAAAGTAACGAAGTGCTGGCGAATTTCCGCCGATTAGGGGGTCAGGGGTAAAATGGTCATTTTGACTAAACAAGTCCGTCATAATGATAGAGCCTTAACAAGTACGTTGTTATATTGATAGGATATCTCTGATAAGGTTCTGACCTACTGTCGTACCGTATTCCGCTAAAAATACCGACGACCGTCAACGAAGGTACGTCCGCGTACTGTAACACTAATCTGATGTTTATGGTATGCATATATGTGCTATGTGTATTGTTATGGTATGTTTATTGAATGAAAATATGTTAGATCAGTTTGGTGCCGAAGGCAAGGCTAGTCTATGTGGGTCAGCCAATCAGTCGTCGTGAACTCGGTGAGGCCCCCATGATAGACACTTACCTGGCCATTCTGTTCGGTTAATGGATGTACATCCGCGTACTGTAACATTAACTCTGATGTTTATGGAATGCATATATGTGGTATGTGTGTTGTATAAATGTTATACTGTTTGAATGCATATAGTGGTTAGAGGATATGTCTGTATGCTGGGGGCAATATGTCTGTATGCTGGGGGCAATATGTCTGTATGCTGGGGGCAATCTGTCGGTATGCTGGGGCAATATGTCTGCGTGCTGGGGGCAACACATATGCATGGGTTGTGATAGAGTGATTGTTTGTGCTGTTGATATTGTGGATGTCTGTTGTTTGTATGTGTATACATAAACATGAGGTTAACCTTTACCTGGGGTCCGTATGCATTAGACCTCAGCTCTTAACATAGCATCCGGATCGGGAGGATCGAGGACCGAGGAGAGAGGCAAGCAGCCCGAGTAGAAGACCCGGCTGAAGACTTTATTTTGTTGTTCCGGCGGAAGCCTTCCTTTGCTGTTGTGTATCACTTTTGAAATACTCGGTTACTATACCGCTGTTGTACTCCGCCAGACTTATGGCACTTTATATATACATATCAGTTACTTAATCGCTCTGATGCTTTACTCTGATGAAAAAAAAATTTATACTGCTTTTGAAAAGTTGGGATGTTACAGCTTGGTTCTGAATCAGCTTTACTTTTGTTGCCTCCTCTTCTTGAAATGGGTTGTTGTAGATAATTATCCAAGAATTTGGAGAATTTCATTATCTTTCTGTTTTTCCCAACTTTCCCTTTTGGAATGTTTAGGTTTTTAAAGAAAATTTTAATACTTTCTGGTTTCTTTCCTTGAGTTCTCTTTGTTCCATAAATACTGCTCTGCACTACATTCCTGGGATGGAAAACATCCTTTTGTCCTTTTGGACTCTCTCCATGCAAATCATCTTCTATGTTGGGGAAAGTGAAATACATTAACTATAACATTTTGATTTGATATTGTAAGCTCATTTTCATGTTTTTTAAGATTGGTGAACTCAAAAAGCTTGTTGACGAGGGGAAAGTGAAATACATTGGCTTGTTTGAGGCCTCAGCTTCAACAATCAGAAGAGCACATGCTATTCATCCTATAACTGCTGTGCAGTTGGAGTGGTCCTTACGGGCAAGAGATGTTGAGGAAGAAATAATTCCAACTTGCAGGTGAGGTTTGAAGTACTAAAGTTGCTAATTATAATATCCATATTTTCTCTCTACTGGGCTTTTTTTTTTTTTTAAAAAAAAAGGTTGAGCTTTGCTACATCTTATTTTGCATTTGTAAAATTGTTAGAGAACTTGGCATTGGAATTGTAGCATATAGTTCTCTTGGACGAGGATTCTTTTCATCAGGAGCAAAGGTGGTTGAGAGCTTTTCAGAGCATGACTTTCAGAAGGTTTGTGTTTTTTTTCTTATATGCATTATTACACTGTAGTTCCATTTATGATAACAAACTAGCTTAACTTCTAGTTTAGAAGTCAACAATTTTCAGCTTCTTCTAACCTTATACTCCCTCTGGTCCTTATTATAAGGCACCAACTTACAAGTTTATTTGGTCTTTTTTATAACGCACTTGCTTGTTCCCAATGGGCATTAGTTATTTTTTTCCATGTCTACCCATAATTAATAAGGTTAGTTGGTGAGAGTAATAATTAATATGATATTAGGGTTTAGTGTAATTAGTAGGGGTAATATTGGAAACTACTTAGATTTTAGGACAACTTTATTGACTTTAACTACTTTTATTGGTTTGTGAGAAAAGTTCGTTGGTGCCTTATAATAAGGACTAGAGGGAGTATGTTCTTCAAACTTTCAATTATAGTTTTACCATTCCAAATTAAATAGCAGTAAAATGTCTTTGTTAAATTAGTTGATTATCTTTCTTATAGATTTTATAATTGTATTTGCATAAGAAACAACTGCATTCCCTGGCATCAGTTTGTTTATAAACTGGATAAATTATTAAGGTAATAACACAATCTTGAGTAAGACCAAGTGCTTATCATTCTTGACAAATCTCAAGTATGTCATGTTTTCTGGATATATTCATTGTCATTCTAGTTTCTTTTCTTAATTCTTATTCTTTGCAGCTAAACAATCTTCTTTACTTGAATGAGACTGCTATGAATATATTCATTGTCACTTGCTTTGTTGGGTTGTGTAGTTCAAATAAAGAGCCTTTTGTATTATCTATTATTCATTACATCCTTTAAACCTTATTGTAATACCCTAAAAATCTCACTTATGATAAGTATCATAATTTGGTGAAAAATACCTATTGGAAATAGGTGAATATGTGGCCTCAAAATTAGGTATTATTTCTAGGGCTATTTCTATTGAAAATAGAAGAGATAAAGTGCCAAACAAGCCCTAATGCCGTATGAGTCGTAAAATACTATGATAAATCATGAGAGACAATAAAATAATTATTAAAAATTACAGAGTATGTTGTCTCTAATTTAGATAATTTTTGGGATTATTTCCCTTGGAAAATAATGAGGCAAAATTAAATATAATTTTGGGGAGCATAAGTTACCCCGTGATTTTTAAAATAATATATGGGGCATAAAATACCAATGTCAGTAAAATAGTTGTGAGAAAATGATTAATCCTAATTAAGGAAATTATCAACAATTAGTAAGTGATTAAATAAATAATTATTGGCTAATTGTTTAGTATGAATCAAGGGAATATCCAAATTAAAACCCTTTGATTAAATGTTTATGGTTAAAATTAGCATAAAGAAGACTTGCTAATTAATTAGAAAATATTAAGAAAAAATGTATGAGATTAAGTAAATGAAAACCCTAAATCCTGAAAGATTACTAAGCATGTGATTAAGGTACTAATTAAGCTTACTAATCAATTGGACAAATTGAAACATTAATCAAAGGATGGGATCTAATATAATAAAGCAAGATCAAAGGGCTACAAGAATTTCTAACAATTTTTAATGCCTAAATCCATGTAATTATGAAAGGACCAATGGGAGAATTTTGTGAATTAATATAAGATAACTAAATATAATATAAAGTAATTAAAAAAAAAATAAAAATAAAAGGGGGAGGGGGTAGCCGAAATTATGGACTTTTTGGGAGAGAAAATGAGATTTTTAGTCAAGTTGCAATATAATAATAATATAAAATGGGATATTTGTTGAAAAAGCAAATAGGATAAATGAGAACCGATAGAAATTAAATCCTATCTAGAAAACCATGAACTAGGTTTCTAAGATCAGGACATATTATAAACAAGTGTATTTTTATCTCGGAGTGGGTTATCTCCGAAGTCATTTCCGTAACCGGCGGAATGATTAAGAGATAAGACGAAAAAGATATTTTGTGAAAAAGGGCAGATAATATAATTGAGAACCAATGGAAATTAAATCATACCTTGAAATCCTTGGATTAAGTAGTAAACAACTGGACATATTGTGAATCAGTGAATTTTTGTCCCGAAGATATTGTGAACCAAAGGACATATTGTGAATTTTTGTCAGAGTCTATTGTCAGGCATGGATCTAATAAAGTTACTTCGAATAGTTTGGTGCCGAAGGCAAGGCTAGTCTATGTGGGTCAGCCAATCAATCACCGTGAACACAGTGAGGCCCCCTTGATAGACACTTACCTGGCCATTCTGTTCGGTTAACGGAGTTAGGTTCATTGCCCCAAGTCTAGTCAAGGCTTGGTCTAGGTTGTATAGTTACTTTTTGAGAAATGTAATTGTACAAAGCTCTGTATATTGTATCACATGAATATTCCTTCGGGAAATTTTTAATTGTAATACCCGGATAAATAAAATGGCTATTTTTGATAAGTGAATATGTGATATCAATTTCTATATTGACTTTATCGTATTTATAAGGGAAAAATCTCTTAGAAATTGGGGAAAAAGAATAAAGAGTCAAAAAGTAATATAATGACCAAAATACCCTCGTAAATTCTAAAATAATGCAGAAGACATGGAAACAAAGATGTCAGTGCAAAAGTTATAAGGTAATGAGTCATTCTAATTAAGAAAATTATCAACTATTGATAAGAAAGTAATTAAGTAATTATTGGCTAATTACTTAAGCATAAGCAAAGGAAATTCATGGATAATTACGTAAAGCTCCAAAATTAGTGGTAATTGGCTAAAAATTAGCATAAATATATTTCCTAATTAATTGGAAATTTTGAAGAAAAATAAGTGAGATTAGGTATTTTTGAGCTTAAATGCAAGAATGGACCAATAAGAGAATTTTGGGAAATTTTTGAAAAAAAAATTGAATTAAATAATTAATTAAATAAATTTTGAAAAAGATTCACAAATCCAAAAATGGGGAGGGGCAGCCAACTTCAACAAAAAAAAAAGGGATAGGAATGAATTAAATGGATGTAGCAACTTGCAATTTAAATAATATATAATTAATTAAAGTGAATAGTAAAAAAATAAATAGGAAACGGATCCTATCTAGAGAACCAGGAATAGGATTTCCAAAATCAAGGTAAAATATTGATCAGTGGATTTTTACCTTCAAGTGACATTTTCCAGAAGTTAATTCCGAAGCCGGTAGAGCATTTTCCTAATAAGACGAAATAGGGAAAAATGCAGATAGTCACATTTTAGGATTTGAAGGAAATAAATTATAACTCAACATCTGGAGATGAGTTTATAATTTGCTAAACATATTTGGAATCAGTGAATTTTTGTCCAGAGGTTGATGATTCCGGAAATTCGTTTCGTAACCGACACGTTTTTCCGTAAAACTTCCGTCAGGCCGGAGAAGACCTAGACAGAGTTAAAAAGTTAGTTAGACTAGACATTTCTAATGAGAAATGAATTGTCTTGGAATTGTATAATCCAGAATTTTGAGATTTTTCTGAAATTACGCGAATCGGACACCGATCGGGGAAATTCTATCGGTACGGGCATAAAGTAGCAATGAGTCATCACTTGGAATCAATCTTTGGCTGCCACTTCAGCTCCTTATGTCGACCAAAGAGCTTCAAGGGGTAGGATTTTGCCTTTCAAAGCAAGTTGCATCTAATGGTTATGATCAATTTGGAAAATACCCATTGTATCCCTAAAGTTTTCTATAAATAGGCCTTATGTGCTCTTCATTTCTCACACAAATTTGAGAGCTCCTAGCCGAAAATAGAGAGAGGAAGAGAGAAGGAGAAAGCCGGGGAAATTTGTAGCGAAGCTAAGTTTATCGGTACCGAGCTTTAAGCTTTCGTAGTTCTTTCGATAGTTAGAGTAGTAATGTTAGATTAATATTTAATCTTTCAAGTATGATTAGATATCATATGATAGGGTTATTTTAGTCTAGAATTTGAAAAATTATGATTTGGTCGAAGTTCTGGCAAAATTTTGGAAAATCGGAGCCAAAGTAACGAAGTGCTAGCGAAATTCCGCCAATTAGGGGTACCTAAAATGCCAGTTATAATGCCAAATCACTAATGAAAGTGATATTACTCTTATAAGACATCAGAAACTCTGATCTGCTGCCGTTACGCTGCCCGACGTGCCGCTGTTGGACGTTTCGCAGTTTTCCGTAAAAAGTACGTTTTCTGCCAGAAGTATCTAACGCCGTCAACGAAGGTACGGACGCGTACTGTAACACTAATCTTGTGCTGCTTAAATGCATATATGTGATAGATAAATTCGTAGACCGTTATACAGACAGTTTTACACGGGTTATAGTCATAATAATGCCGTTATGTTTTCCTAGCGCTGAGGACACGAGTGGTATCGTGGCACTGGTGAATAGTGCAGGCTGTTGTTGTTGTTATTACCTTATGAGGCTTTACATACTGCTCTATGCTTATGTTCTGTCGTCATATTGATCATACGATGTACTGTATCGATCTATACTGTTGTATTGTCTTGAATATCTGTTGTCTGTATACTGTATTGTTTGGGCATGAGGTTAACCGTTACCTGAGATTCAATGTGGTAAATTGAATCTCAGTTATAGCTTCAGGGTCCGGAGGACCACGGATCGGAGATCGAGGCAAGCAACAGGAATAGACCACGAGTCGGAGAATCTGTTTTCTGTTTCTTTTGTACTTTCTTTGAAACAGTAGGATAACTGTATTATCAATACTATGTTACCCTTTGGTTACTGTTTGAATATAAATCAGTTAGTCTTTCGCTCCAATGCTCTACTCTGATTGAAAAAAAAAAAAAAATCGCTTTAGAAAACGGGATGTTACATTAATATACCAGCATACGCCTGGCATCATCATATGTCAGGGTATTTTTTATACCAGCTACTCGTCATTGTCCATTTGTTAGTACATTGCTCTGCGTTTCCGCAGTACTCTGATGTAGCACCTCAAATTCTGTCGAATTCTTTAAAACCAAGTGTCATCTGACACAATTTGTAGTATGGAATTTGGGGTGTTACACTTACAGGCAAAGAAACTTCTTGGAAGGTGTTGCCCCTGTCAAGGGAGTTAAAGGATTCGACCCAGAAGCTGTAAAACAGAGATTCTTTGAAATTTATTTAGATAAGGTACATAATCTATACTTGATAATTCTTTTGATTTCTTTTGCTCTGAACTTTTCCTAGCCTAGATAAGGTACATTATTTTTCTATGTTAAGTTAAAGTTCTCTTTTCTTTTTTTTTTGTCTATATTCTTTTATTTTTATTGTATTTACAACTTTCCTTAAAAAAAAATCGGTTGTGCGGACACAAACATAAAAGCTTCCGCCACTGTCGAGAGCTACTATTCATCATCCTCTTCATATAATCATCTCCGTTGAGCTGAGAGGCGAGGTTCACTGGTTCTTCATCTTAGTCATCAGAAGAGAGACGGACTTGTGAACAGAGGAGAGGAGTGAGAGGAGTTGGAGAGAGACTGGATTGTCTATTTCTTCACAAGCTAAATTAGAGTGAAGAGACCCAAGGACAACAACATTTTTTTTTTTTTTTTCAAACAAACAATCGAGTAGAGCAATAGAGCGAAAGAGTAATTGATTCTTAGCAAAACATCAACCATTGTGTAACATTGTAATGATTACATTAATCCTAAGGTTTAGAAAGGAAATAATAAAGAAAATATGAGCGATAAGATAGATAAATCTTGTTGCACGCCTACTCCGGTACTTGCCTCGATCCTCGATCCGTGGTCCTCCCGACCTGAAGCTACGAAAGTGAGATTCAATTCAACGCATTGAATCTCGGGTAACAGTTAACCTCATACCCAAACAACTTTTTATACAACCAACAGATATTCTAGAGCTAATACAACAAGTATATCATAATCATACTAGAGATGCATGATCATTATGCCGAAAAACATAAGCACAGAGCAATATGTAAAGCCCATAGGGTAAATAACAACAACGGCTGCACTATTCACCGGTGCCACGATAAACACTCGTGTCCTCGGCGCTAGGAAAACATAACGGCATTCCAAACATAACCTAGTTTAAAAGCGTCTTCGTATAACGGTCTCACGACATATCCTTGACATATATGCATTTAAGAAGCACAAGATTAGTATTACAAGACAGCGTCCGTACCTTCGTTGGCAACGTTAGGTACTACCGCAGAAAACGTACTTTCTACTGAAAAACGTGAACTTCAAACGGTTTCGTCGGGCAGCGTGACGGCAACAAATCGGAGATTCGATATCCTATAAGAGTAATATCACTTCCATTAGTGATTTGACACAATATCTGGCATTTTAGGTAAAAATTATCATTTTGCCCTTCTACCCCTTTTGCGAACTTCGACGCCATTATGATTTTCGAAAATAATGACTAAAATAGCCCTCCCATATGATACCCAATCATACTTGAAATTTAAAGGCTATTCTAACAAATTCTACCCTTACTTTTAAAAGAAGCTGCAAAAGCTTCAACTTTAGGCGACTCGATCCCTACTATGTTTACACCTCTGCATATTTTTTCAACGCAAACAAGGCTCTAAAACATTTGTAGGAATCTTGTCACCTACTTCCTAAATCTAACTAACAATTCTACTAACTACTAAACTAAAAACTAAAGCCCGAAAGACTTACCCGTTGAAGATTTCTGCAGAACTTCCCCAGAGCTTCTCTCTCTACTTTCTCTCCCTAGGATTTCGGCCAAAGGAGGAGGATTTTGGTGTGAAGAAAATGTGAAGAGCTCTTGGCTATTTTTAGAGGATTTTAGGGACATGGTTGGCATTTTTCAAAAGGATACAAATGGAATAATCAAAGTTGTTTTTACCCTTTTGGTCCAACTTTTCACCAAACTTTTTGCCCTTCATTTTCACCCCTTGGCCGACCTCCATGGGTGATGTGGCAGCCCTTGGTTGGTCCAAAAATAGTGACTTAGCTCACTTTATGCCCTAGTCCAACCGTTTTCCCCGATCGGTACCCGATCGCGTGATTTCGGAGAAATCTCAAAATTCTGGATTTACAACTCTGAAGACATGTTCTCACTTAGTAGAAATGTCCAAGTTAACCTAAATTTTGATTCCATATAGGCCCCAAGATTCCGGTTGAAGTTTTCTCGAAAACGTGTCAAAACGCGCCTGGTGTCAATTCGTTTCGAATAACCAATCTCTTGAAATAATTCACTGATTCCAAATATGTCTAAATAAATTCAAACCCATTCCTAAATGTTGGGTTAGAATTTATTTTCCTTATTTCAAAAATATGCCTATAGGCATTTTTCCCTATTTTGTTTTATTAGGAAAATGCACAAACGGCCTCGGAATTAACTTAGGAAGAGGTCACTTAAAGGTAAAAACTCAGCGATCAATATTTTACCTTGACTTTTTGAATTCCTATTTCTAGATCTCTAGATAGGATCCGTTTCCTAATTTTAAAATTACTATTCACACATTTTAACTTTAATTAATTATAATATTATTTTAATATATTTTGGTCATTTTGGCACTTTGGCCCTAAATTTCATACTCAGTTTGCACTTCATTGATAATCTCATCTCCCCTTTCATTATGATTTTGAATTCTGAGTTTATCTATTCCCTTTGTGCTGAATCTTTATAATTTTGAGTGGTCAGTTACTTCCTCCCGGTTTTTTTGTTTTTTATTTTTATTTTAAGAAGTCAAAATTTGAATTGTCTTGATTATTTTTATAAGAGCTCGACAAGAGTTACCTCATTATTTATGAAGTTTTTTTCCATTTTTGACACTCATTAATTATATATAAGTATTAATTAAAAGATTGATGATACTTGTATTTACTCTATTTCCCCTTCTTATCTACCCCTTGTAAATAAGGGCATAATTGGAAAAAAAGTTTATTTCAATATATACTTATTATTTTAAACTAATTTTAACTACTTTCTTAATCCGCATAATTTGGTTATCAGGCTCTTATAAATAGGATCAAGAGAGAGTAGTTTGCATTAGGATTATTTCAAATCATCATTGCTAGGACTGAGACTTTTATTACTCTTTTTTAGTTGTTAATGACAAGGGTTAAGGGGCAAAAACACCTATGATGAACTTTTATCCAAGTGCACCGAGCACTAAATGTTTTTTGGAGGTGCAAAAGTATCTATAAACTCTCAAAATAGAAGCAAAAATACTATGATCATTAAATCTAACCCAATACTGTTACTTTTTGTGGTGGGTCACACACTATTTTTATGGCAATATCAAAATACCGCTAATTCAAAAAAAAAAAAAAAAACCTTCCCTTTGTTTTTATTGCATTTGTATAACATTTAGATTACTTCGGAGTCAATAAAAAGCTCCTCCAGAAAAGAGAATGATAATACGTTTACCTATACACAATCATTGGTTAGTATATTATTGTGGACCCCAAAGTTAACGTACAAAAAGGTCATCATCAAATACTATAAGCATCTTTCGACCCAAAAAGAAACCCTTTTATAGGCACACCGCTTTGGTTGCCAATCCACTTGCAGTGAGTTTGGATTCTTTTCCAAGTGAGATCATTGCATACTTTGCCACTTCCTCATTAAAAATTCACGCAGTTCTTTGTTGTAAGTCTAATAGCATTATTGATGACCACTTTCTGGCAGTTTTTGTGGAAGCTCCATTTCATAATGGTCTGCCATCAAGTGACATACTAATTCAACATCACCTTCCATCTCAAACCCAATGTTTGTTTTGTTGTGATACAAAACAAGACTCTATATAATCTCTTTATAGCTTGTCCATTAACTAGAAGTATGTGGTATGATTGTCTTAATATATCAATGTTCCTACTTCTAACTTTCCGGATTTCAAGGATTGAATTTAAGGTATTTTCCTCAATCTTCATAAGGATGACTTGATGCATTTGATTTACTTGATGATGCGTCTCTTGCACACTTTAGGGTCTGTTTGTGCTTATTCGATCTTGTCCACGATCAGAGTCAACAAACTCTGATTTTTGGATGAAGGCATGATCACAAAATGCAAAACTCAAGAGGTTGATTGATGACTCCCCATTTTTAAAAGAATTTGAGGTATATTTTAGTTTATTTTTCTAAATTAAAGGGATTTATGGGAGATTTTGATAAGATATGGACTTGACACATTATTCATGGAATTTCATCACAAATATCATAATTATAAATTAAATGGGAATAGTTAAGATTAATTAAAAAAATATAAATTATATGCTAAAGTATATTTTTAGTCCTTTAAGTTTTATATATGGTATAATTTTGGTCTCTTAACTTTATAAAGTATACTTTTGGTCCTATATTTTTAACACAGTTAATGTTGCTAATGAAAAATATTGATCCACCATGACTATGTAGCTGACACAACATATTTAAAGTTGTAATGTTTAAATAGATACACACACTCTCTATTAAGCTAAAATAAACCGACAAAACATTGCAAATGAAATCGAGTTTTGATATTTAGATTATTAAACTAATTTTCTTAATAAGGTTTTGATATTAACGACATCATTAGGTTTTGTAATACCCTAAAAATCCGTATCATAATTTAGTAAATAATACCTATTGAAAATAGGTGAATATATGATCTCAAATATTGAGTTATAAATATCATATTTCTTAAAGAAACATCTCTTGAAAATTAGGAAAAATAATAGTGCCAAGATTACTAAAATGCCCTTGTGAGGTATAAAATGACCTAAAAATATTATGATAAATTCTAAAGGGCAGTGAAATAATTATTAAAAATTAGAAAGAATATTGTCCTTAATTTAGACAATTTAATAAATTATAACCTTGGAACAATTAAAGGAGAAAAATCAAAAAGTATTGTGGGGGCCATAATTGACCCCAAGATTTCTAATATTTTACATGGAGCGTAAAATACCAATGTCAGTCCAATAGTTGTGAGATAATGATTAGTTCTAATTAAGAAAATGTCAACAATTAGTAAATGATTAGTTAAATAATTAATGACTAATTGTTTAGACATGAATAAAGGAGAAATCCAAGGTTAATTAGGTGCAAACCCTAATTGGAAATTATTGACCTATGGAATAATATAAGATAATTGAATTAAAGAGTAACATCTTTTGTCAAAAACCTCCATCAATTTCAAAATATTAGAAGAGGAAAATGAGTACATGAAGATGCAAGTGGATGGAAGGATATTTTGTTAAAAGCAAAGTTGAAAAAGTCAAATATGGGGGAGGGATACGATTTTAATTGATTGTTGGATGTAGGTAGCAGCCGAAATATTGAATTATGGGGA
Source organism: Acacia pycnantha (assembly GCA_025563575.1). NCBI lineage: Eukaryota > Viridiplantae > Streptophyta > Magnoliopsida > Fabales > Fabaceae > Acacia > Acacia pycnantha. The sequence continues at coordinate 4,461,679 of JAMWYP010000069.1, read as the reverse complement.
GCAAAAAGTTGTATACAAGTGGACAATATAATAACAATATAAAAGAAAAGAAGATCATGATATTTTGAAGTAGAAAACTTAGCTTAGAAGTTGTTGAAAAGTCAAGATTTTAACTAGCCAATGAAAGCACTTGGTTTATATGATATTTTGGCAAGTGGGAAGCAACAATATTTTGTCAAGAATTGCCCATCAAAAACGAAAATGAGAGAGAGAAAAAGAAGGGAAAAATATGCCAAGTGTGAAAGCAATACAAGTGGTAGAAAAGTTGTGATATTTGTGGAAAAAGCAAGTGGGATAAATGAGAACCAATAGAAAATAAATCCTAACTCAAAATCCTTGAATTAGGTTGCTAACAACTGGACATATTATGATTCGAGTGTAATTTTGTCCAGTTGACATTACAGGCGATTTCAAAATGCAGAAGATGTTTATCCGAAAATGTTCGGCAGGCAACGGAATACCCTGAATGGAATCAAAAATTTAGTTAACCAAGATATTTTCAAAGAGGAAGAATAGACCTTCAGGGCTATGTTTCCGGGTTTCTAAGATTCTTCAAGATTACGCGATTAGGACACTGAACCGGGAACTTTATCGGATGAAACCCCATAAAGTAAGGGATGACATCACTTGCATGAAGTCATCTTTTGAAGAATGACATAGGGGGGGACGAATTTTTGGATGAAAATGAAGGAGGAAGACTTGTTAGCTAAGGGTTCTAATGAATGGCTAGAATTCAATATGGAAGAATACCATTTTTCCCGCACAAAAAGTCTATAAATAGCCAAGAGCTCTTGACATAATTCTCACACCAATTTCAAGAGCAAGTTTCAAAATTAGAGAGAAGGAAGAGAGAAGGAGGAGTCCAGAGAAATTTGTAGCGAAGCTCTGAGTAAGTTCTTCGGTCCTTAGTTTTTACGTTCTAGTCTTTTGTTCGGTAGTTTTAGTAGAAATATTAGTTAGATCTAGGAAGTAGGAAATGAAATTCCAATTCTCGTTTTTAAGCCTCATTGCATTGAAAGATGCCTGACGAGGTAAAAACATAGTAGGGATTAAGTTTCTGAAAGTTGGGAGTCAAAGTAGTGAAGCTCTGGCGAAATTCTGCCAATTAGGGGGTCAGGGGTAAAATGGTCATTTATGACTAAAATGTCCGTCATAATGACTGATTACTAATAAATGCGATATTGTCCTTATAGGATATCTCTGATTTCATTCTGACCTTGTAACATCCCGTTTTCAAAAGCAGTATATTTTTTTTTCATCAAAACATCATTTCAAATCATCAGAGTAGAGCACCGGAGCATAAGAGTAACTGGTATATATTCAAAGTACCCACGGTAGCATGTCTTACTATTTAAACAGCGGTACAAGAGTGTTTCAAAGAAAACATAAATACATCAGAAGTGTCTCCCTGGCGATCCCTACGCCGTGGCAACAAAAGATGGTCTACAGCCGAGTGTAATACCCGGATTTTTATTATCTGGAATATTATAAATAAATTGGATATTTATGATAAGTGAAATTAAAGTCTCCAGACTTGTGTAATTATAGTCTATTATTCTAAGTTAAATTTTGTAGGGAAGTTAGGAAAATTAAGGGTCAAAGTGTCAAAATGACCAAAATACCCCTGTAAAGGGTAATTAACTTAGAAAATTTATGAAAAATCCTAAAATGCAGTAAAATGACCAACTGAATTAAGAGAGTATATTATCTCTAATTATGATAATTTAATAAATTATGAACTTGGAGAAATTGTAGAAGAATGTTCAAAAAGTAACAAAAAGACCAAAATACCCTTGTAAATTATAGAATAATGCAAGAGGCATGGAAGTCCTAATGTTAATGCAAAAGTATGAAGACAATGAGGTATTCTAATTAAGAAAATTATCAACAAGTGATAATAAAGTAATTAGGTAATTATGGGCTAATTACTTAAGCATAAGCAAAGGAAATTCACAAGTAATTATGTAAAACCCTAAAATTAGTGGTTTTTATTTTAAAATTAGTAAAAACATGTTTACTAATTAATTGGAAATTTTGGAGAGAAATAGTTGAGTTTAGGTATTTTTAGGCCTAAATACAAGAATGGACCAATTAGGGATTTTTGTGGAATTTTTGTGAAAAATTAAGTAAGTAAATAATTAAATAATTAACTAAATAAAAAATATATAAATATTTATTAATTATAAGAATAGGCCAGCCAAAATTAGGCCAAGAAAAAGGGAAAAAAATAAATATATATACATATAAGAATTTATGCAAGTTGTTATTATAATATATTATAATTAATTAAAGTGAAATATTATGAATAGTAATTTAGAAATTAGGAAATGGATCCTATATAGAGATCTAGGAATGGGAATTCCAAAATCAAGATAGATTATTGATCAGTGGAATTGTATCTTCCGTTAGACTCTTCCGGAAGTTAATTCTGAAGCCGTTTATGCATTTTCCTAATAAAGCAAAATAGGAAAAATGTAGATAGGCATATTTTTGGATATGAAGAAAATAAATTCTAACTCAACATCTAGGAATGAGTTTGAATTTATCTGGACATATTTGGAATCAGTGAATTTTTCTGAAGAAGTTGATGATTTCAAAAATGCGTTCTGAAACCGGACGCGTTTGGACACGTTTTTCGAGAAAACTGCAACTGGACTGTTGGAACCCTGTAAGAGACCGAAATCTAATTTAAATTAGATATTATTGATGAGGGAGAGAAGATCTTCAAAGTTTTAAATCCAGAAGTTTGAGATTTTTCCGAAATCACGCGAATCGGGTACCGATCGGGGAAATTCTCTTAGACCGGGCTTAAAGCAACCCAAGTCATCAATTTTTGGACCAGCCAAGGGCTGCCACATCACCCTTGTATGTCGACCAAGATGCTCCATGGACAAGAATTATACACCATTTTGCATTGGATTTTCCATGGATGAGAACAACTTGGAAAATGACATTTGTGTCCTTGGAAATTTCTATAAATAGGCCATAAGAGCTCTTGGAATTTTCACACCATTCCTCCTTCCTTTTGGCCGAACCTAGAGGGAGAAAGTAGAGAGAGAAGCTCTGGAAAAATTTCTGCAGAAGTCTTCAACGGGTAAGTCCTTCGGTCTTTAGCTTTTTAGTTCGGTAGTTAGTAGAATTGTTAGATAGTTTTAGTAAGTAGGGAGTGAAATTCCTACTATTGTTTTAGGCCTCATTGCTTTGAAAGATGCCTAAAGAGGTAAAACTTAATAGGGATTGAGTCCCCGAAAAGTGTAAGTAGCGAAGTGCTGGAGAAATTCCGCCAATTAGGGGTATAGGGGCAAAATGGTAATTTTTACCTAAAATGCCAGTTATTGTGTCAAATCACTAATGGAAGTGATATTACTCTTATAGGACGTCAGAATCCTAATTTGCTGCCGTTACGCTGTCCAACGTGCCGCTGTTGGACAAACCGCTGTTTTAGTCGAAAGTACGGTTTCGCGAAACATCTACGTACATCAACGAAGGTACGGACGCGTCTTGTAACACTAATCTTGTCTTTGCTTAAATGCATATATGTCTAAGATATGTTCGTAGACCGTTATACGAACAGTTTGAGTACGGGTTATGTCTTGTAATGCGTTATGTTTTCTAGCGGCGAGGACACGAGTGGAATCGTGGCCTTGGTGAATAGTGCAGTTGTTGTTATTGTTGTTTTACATTGTGGGGCTTTCATACTGCTTATTGCTTATGTTTGTCGGCATAATGATCATGCATCTCTTGTATGCTTATGTAGTGATATCTTGTTGTATTAGCTCTAGAATATCACATTGGTTTGTATCTTGTGTTATTTGGGCTTGAGGTTAGATTACACGAGATTCAATGTGGTAAATTGAATCTCAGCTATAGCTTCAGGATCCGGGGGAATACGGGTCGAAGATCGAGGCAAGCAGCAGTAGACGTGCAGCCAGAGACGTCTCTATCTTTCCGCTTTCTGTTTCTTTCTGTTGTTTACTTTCCAAACCTTAGGATTACTGTAATCAATACAATGTTACACAATGGTTAATGTTTTGGCTGAGAATCAGTCACTCTTTCGCTCCATTGCTCGACTCTGAATGAAAAAAAAAAAAAAAAAAAAATTCCGCGTTTCAAAATGGGATGTTACATTTTTGGTATCAGAGCAAATCTTTCTGGCAAGTATTTAACTATACTACCATGAACAGTTTGGTGCCGAAGGAAAGGCTAGTCTACGTGGGTATGCCTTAAGTCGCCGTATAAGTCGGTGAGGCCCCCATGGTAGACACTTACACAGCCATTACGTTCGGGTAACGGAGTTAGGTTCTTAAGCCTTTAAATTTTGAGCATTTTTTGAAAATGAGTGCGATTAGACCATTTGGTGTAATGTGTAGAGATGGACAGAGATGAACCCCCACACGTACTTCATTTTCGTTTTGGGAGATGGAGGCAAACGGCGCGTAAATCAGTGAATACAAAGATGGTGGGGCGTAGACTAAATCCTGATCCCATCTACCCTCCTCCAGAGCCCGAACTAGCCTTCATGACTCACCCAATCCAAATATCTGTCGAAAGCCTGCTAAATGATATGGAGATCGGAAATCATCCTACTCCTGAAGAAACTAATCCTGAAGCCCCGAGTGACTACTACAACAACATACGGGATACAATCCTGCCAAACCCTGATGAAGCTATAAACCAACCGGAGCCGGAAGATCACTTTGAGCAGTTTCCTTGGAATCCAAACCATGAGTACACAGATCCCACAGTCCCCAGTCACTATTTCAGTCCATCTGAACCATCCTATCATCCTGCCTCAGGAAATTCTGACCCGAATCTCTTGATCCGACCGAGCGACCTAGAGATTGAAGACCAAGTTGTGCGGGAAGCCTGTTGGGTCAACCCACTCCTCAATTGATGACAACTTTGACTACCACGACATCCAACTTTTTGATGATGAGGAAGCGGGACACGAAGACTACCATTACGTCCTAGACGATAATACACCATTAATCATTCGTTTAGAGCACTATCTTGTTGAAGCTCAGAACCACACCGAAATCGTTCAAGGCAAATATCTGGTGTTCCTAAGCCTGATCAAGAGTATGCGTGCTGCTTACTCTTCTCCTCGGTCCTCGGTCCACCCGACCCTGAAGCTATATTAAGGGATGAGATCCGATGCATTCGGACCTCAGGTAACGGTTAACCTCATGTTTATTTACACTATATATGTACGACAAACATTCATAGACTTTTGGCAACATTTAGAACGGTCAGATATAGGGTATACATATCAGATATGTATGGCAATAACAGTACAGTCGGATGCAAGGTTAAGGCACAATGAGAAATGTATATGATCAGATATGCATGGCAATAACAATACAGTCGGAGGTAAGGTTAAGGCACAACGGACAATAGTACAGTCGGATGTAAGGCATGACAGACAATAGGCATGACAGACAGTAATACAGTCGGATGTAAAGCATGACAGACAATAGTACAGTCGGATGACAGACAATAGTTCAGTCGGATGACAGACAATAGTACAGTCGGATGACAGACAATAATACAGTTGGATGACAAACAATAGTATAGTCGGATGATAGACGATAGTACAGTCGGATGACAGACAATAGTACAATCGGATGACAGACAATATACATATATGCATACAATAAACATCAGAGTTAGTGTTACAGTACGCGAACGTACCTTCGTTGACGGCATACGGTATTTCTGCCAGCGGTACGACAGCGGTACGTGATCACAGATATCCTATAAGGATAATAGCGCATTTATTAATGATCAAACATTATGACGGACATTTTAGTCATAAATGACCATTTACCCACGACCCCCTAATCGGCGGAATTTCGCGAGCCGCTACTTTGACTCTAATCTTCCAAAATTTCTACATAACTCTTACTCCATCATAATTTTTGAAATTAATACCTTAATTACCCCTAAAACATGATATCTAATCATACTTGGAAGATTAAAGATCAAAACAACATCTACCCTAAAACTTCAAGAACTACCGAACTAAAACTAAGAACCGAAGAACTTACCCTTGCAGAACCTCCTCTTCCTTCTAGCTCTCACTTCTCCAGAGCTTCTCTCTCTAACTTATCTCTAAAATGGCTTGTGAATTGGTGAGAAATGAAGGAGAATGTGAAGGCTATTTATAGGCAACTTCTATGGATCTTAGCCCTTGGATCTACTTTCGTATCAACGGTTAAAAGGAGGTAGATGTGGCCTCATGAGAATCACTCATTTTCCTCCACAAATTTCGACCCCCTATGTCATCCCATGTCACTAGGGTGATGTCACTTACTTCCTCAAGAAGTTTTATACCGATAAAGTCCCTATTCGGTGTTTTAATCGCGTAATCTTGAAGAATCTCAGAAATCCGACAACATAGCCCTGAAGGTCTATTCTTCCTCTTTAGAGATGTCTTGGTTAACTAAATTTTTGATTCCATTCAGGGTATTCCGTTGCCTGCCGAACATTTTCGGATAAACGTCTTCGGTTACGGAAATCGCTTCGGGTAATGTCCAACTCGGGATAAAAATCCACTGATTAATATGTCCAGATGTTTACCAACTCATCCCCGGATTTCAAGTTATGGCTTGGTTTCTATAGATTTTCATTTATTTGATTTGCTTTTTTGAATATCAGATAGCTTCTTAGCCAGTCTAGTATAACCCTTTTCGGTTACGGAAATAACTTCGGAGGTAACCTACTCCGAGCTAAAAATTCACTTGTTTATAATAAGTCCTAACTTTAGGAACCTAATTCATGGTTTTCTAGATACGATTTAATTTCTATCGGTTCTCGTTTATCCTATTTGCTTTTTAAACAAATATCTTCCAAATATATCCACTTGCACATAAATGCATTCACACACATTTTCTCACATTTTCTCTCTCATTTTTCTTCCAAATTCGGCTAGCTCACTATTTCTTTGTATTTTTATTTTGTTTTTAATTAATTAATGTTATATATAAATTATCTTATATTTAATTAACAAAATTCACTCATTGGTCAATAGCTAAATACATGGATTTAGGCTTTTAAAATTATTAGAAATTCTTATAGCCTTTGATTTTGCTTTTCAAGATTACATCTTAACCATTGGTAATTATTTAATTTATCTAATTTAATTAGAAAGCTTAATTAGTGCCCTAATCACATGATTAGCAACTTTTAGGATTAGGGATTTTCATACACTTAGTACTCTCATTCATTTTTTCTTAATCTTTTCCAACTAATTAGAAGATATATTTTATGCTAATTTTAGCCATAAACCACTAATTAAAGGGTTTTACATAATTTACCTTGGGTATTCCCTTGTTTATGCTTACATAATTAGCCAATAATTACTTAATTAATCCCTTACTAATTGTTGACAATTTTCTTAATTAAGATTAATTATTTTCTCACAACTATTGCACTGACATTGGTATTTTATGTCCCATGCAAAATATCAAAAATCATGGGGTCAATTATGGCCCCACAATACTTTTTGATTTTTTCCTCATTATTTTCTAGGGAAAATAATCCCAAAAATTCCCTAAATTAGAAACAACATACTCGCTAATTTTTAACAATTATTTTGTTACCATTTAGAATTTATCATGATATTTTCAGGGCATTTTATGGCCCACAAACTCACTTAGGGATTTTGACCCTTTATTTCCTCTAATTTCATTAGAAATTTCCCTAGAAAATAGAATAAGTATTCTACTAGGTTTTGACACCACATATTCATCTATTTCCAATAGGTTTTATTTACTAAATTATGATACTTATTATAATTCAGATTTTAGGGTATTACAGACCTACTGTCGTACCGTATTCCGACAGAAGTACTGTATATCGTCAACGAATGTACGTTCGCGTACTGTAACACTAACTCTGATATTTATGGTGTGCGGGTATATTGTTGGGTGTGTTGTATGAGTAGAGTTGTTATGTTGTTTGAATACATAGTGGTGTTAGAGGATAATTGATCATATGCATGCACTGGGAGTGGTATATCTGTTTCGTTGGGAGCGGTACATCTACATTCGCTGGGAGCGGTACATTTACGTTGGTTAGGGGCGATTCAATTGTTGTGCTTATATACTGTATATGTAAATATGAGGTTAACCGTTACTTGGGGTCTGGTGCATTGAACCTCAGCTCTTAACATAGCATCAGGGTCAGGAGGACCGAGAGTTGCAGAGAAAAGCAAGCAGCCTGCATAGAGACACGACGAGAGATTTGCTTAGAGACCCGGCTGAAGACTTTCCACTGATGTATATCACTTTTGAACCACTTGGTTACTGTACCGCTGTTGTAATTAGCCAGACTTACGTCATTTTGAATATAAATATTAGTTACTCTTATGCTCCGATGCTCTACTCTGATGAATAAAAAAAGTATACTGCTTTTAAAAATGGGATGTTACAGGTTTTTAGATATTTTTTAATTTACACATATATATTAAATTTAAGATTAATAACATTTAATTACATAAACATCACTTGAGTTTGTTGCGTCAACGTTTTTCGTTAGCAACATTAACGATGTTAGAATTATAAGACCAAAATACTTTATAAAGTTAACAGATTAAAAGTATACCTCAAGTAAATTTAAAAGAATAAAAGTATGCTTTAGTCTAAATTACAATAATGTAAAAGTAATAAAACAAAAAGATAATATAAGACTTCAAGGTTGTTTATTATTATTATTATTATTTCCTTTTCTTTCCAAGTACTAACGGCATCGTTTTGTGGAGAGGTTATTGGAAGACATAAAGACCAGAGCTTGAGACACGATCGAGAGAGGCGCCTACTTTTCATCATCCTCTTCGAATAATCATCTCTGTCGAGCTGAGAGGCGAAGTTCACTGCTGGTTCTTCATCTTAGTCATCAGAAGAGAGACAGACTTGTGAACAGAGGAGAGGAGTGAGACGAGTTGGAGAGAGACTGGATTGTCTATTTCTTCACAAGCTAAATAAGAGTGAAGAGACCAAAGGAGAACACCATTCATACTCAGTTTGCACTTCATTGATGATCTCATCTCCCCTTCCATGATTTTGAATTATGAGTTTATCTGTTACCTTCTATGCTGAATCTGTATAATTTTGAGTGGTTAGTTACTTCTTCACATCTTTTTTTTTTTTTTTTTTTTAAAGAGTTCAAAATTTGAATTATCTTGGTTCTCTTTATAAGAGTTCGACAAAAGTTGCCATCATCATCATCATCATTCATTATTATTATTTTCATTTTTTCCACTCAATAATTATATACTACCTTCAGTTCTAATTATAAGAACACTTTCGTATACGTAGTATAATTTGTATGTACTACAAAAGTGTTCCTATAACTAAGACCGGAGGGAGTATAATGCATTAAAAGATTGATGATACTTGTGTTTACCCCATTCTTTTTCTTATCTATCCCTTGTAAATAAGGAAATGATTGAAAAAAAGTTTATTTCAAGACATAATTATTATTTTCAACTAATTTTAACTGCTTTCTTAAACCATATAATTTGGTTATCAGGCTCTTAAATTCCTTTTATGCCACAAATTATTAAATAGATCAGATAAACAAAATAAATTATTATCCTCATATAGCTGTTGTAAAGCCCTCTTTAACCAAGCTTGAAATGAAGATTAAAATCATCCAATTTCATAGAGAGGCATACAAGTATGTGTGAGAGTGAGAGTGAGTAGGGTGAGGGCTGGGAGAGAGAGATGGTATTTCAAGTAAGCAGGTTGACTGAAACTATTATGACGAAATAAATGAAAATTTATTTTTTATTTCAACTGAAATAAATGAAATTTTCAAAGTAAATTGTCATGCAGTATAGGTCTGCATGATAGAACGCAATTATATTAGTGGACGAACCTTGTTGTTGGTTGAGGTTGTAGGCGGCCACACCCCAATAAAGAGAATAACATAAGTTTGAATTTCGGCAAGTTAATACCCATTGTGCTCTAACTCTTGAAAGGAGACACCCTTTTATCAAACAAAAAAATAAAAAAATCGATTGGCTGGAAAAATTAGCTGCCGGAAATAGAAAGTGTAAGATTAGCATACTATAATTGCACTTTTTTAGGATAAGCAATGTAAGTTTTGTCTTGCCACGAAACTTACGTACATACGTACAGGGGCGGAACGTAGTGATGGCCAGCTGGGGCCTTGGCCCTAGTTGGCCCTGGCTGATCTTATAAAATTTGTTAGTATGTATGTGTGTGTGTGTGTGTGTATATATATATATATATATTATATGATTTTTTATTTGGCCACAAATTTGGCCCCAGCTAAATTTTTATCTTCTCGGTAAGGATAATGTTTGTTTCATTACTCATTAGGCTGTGAGAGGAAAGTAAAATTCTTGTTTGAGATACCGAAAATATTAGTATCACCTTATATATTGTTTTGATTTATAATTATCTGTTATTATGTGTTTGTATTTTCCAGGTTATTTGATACTATTTAGTAGATACTCCCTTTGGCCCTTATTTAAGGAACCAACTAACAATTCTCACAAGTCAATAAAAACAGTTGAAGTCATTAAATTTTTCCTAAAATTTAAGTAATTTTTAATATTATCTCTATTAATTACACTAAACTCTAATATCATATTAATTATTACTCTCTCTTTTTCTCGAAAAAAAAGTAATAATTAATTTTTATTAATTCTTACTCTCACTCACTACCTTTTTAATTATGGGTATACATGGGAAACAAATATTTAATGCTATTTGGAAACAAGCAAGTATTTTTGTAAACATAACCAAATATACTTGTTAGTTGGTACCTTATAATAAGAGTTAAAGAGAGTAGTTCAATATGTTTATTTTTTGGCCCGGGCTAAATTTTTAATTTTTTTTTGGTTCCGCCACTGCATACATACATATATAGAAGTATATAAACTTACACACACACATATATTTTTTTGATCACTCTTCTCATTTTTATTTTCAGTTATGGAGATTGATGTTTCCTCAGCTGGTATGACATTCTCTTTTCAATCTTTCTACATTTTTATTTTATGTGGAGCCATAACCTTAGTCAAGCCAAATTCTGAACTATTTGGATGAAGAGCCATGAATTTGGGGCAAAAGATGAAGAGTCAAGAGAATTTTTTATAGGAGAAATTATATTTTAAAAATACATAGCAATGAATTATTTTTTTAGGAGTGGGGAGAATGAAATTTTATTGAAACATGAGACGGGAAGTATGTTTTATTAAATTTTTATGAAATTCAAGTTATTAGTGGAGACAAATACTCCCGTAATTAAAGAACTTATATACTCTGATTTGTTTTTCTAAGAATATTCAAGTCCTTATAGTTTTAGTCAATTTTTAAGTAGGGTCTTATGGTTTTTCCCCTTTTTATCAGGTCCTTATACTTTTATTTGTTTTTAATCAAGTCCTTATAGTTTCATTTATTTTTTAATTAGGTCAATAAATTTTTTTATTCTTTAATCCATACACTCTAATAATATTATTATATACATATAAAATATAATATTTTTAATATTATCTTATAAATAATAATACTCTATAAATAGTAAGTTACAATAACAATTTTCTTAATAATCTTTAAAATTTGTAACCAAACATATATTTATATTATTTATTGCATAGTTCTTTTTTTTAATAATTATAAATTTGGAATCATATAATATAATTTTCTAAAAATATAATGATAACTAATTATTCTAATTATATTAATTATATTTTTATAATTATTTAATTAAATTATTATTAATATTTTTTTAATGTTATTTGTTTATTTAATTTGAAATTAAATTGATAAATAAAAAATATAGGGACCAATTAACGATCATGTGAAACTAAGAAAGAAAAAAAAAAAGTAAAGGGACCTAATTAAGAATAAGTGAAAATATAAGGACATAATAAGAAAAATTATAGGGTCCAAATTAAAAATCGGCTGAAACTATAAGGACTTGCAAATTAATTATCTAATGATATAACAATTTAATCAATCAATAAATAAGTATTAAAAAACGATTGAGATAGATTCAGCTTTAATTGTTTTATTTAAATTCTTTGTCAAATACGAAACAACACTTGATAAATGCATAAAGGCTTAATAAACCAACACCAAAGAAATCTATCTACGTCCTAATAAAGGTTGACCAACCATTAGTTACGTTTTAGGTCAAAACTTAGTTTTTTTTTTCCAGCAAAGCTTAGTTAACTATAATTAAAAAAGGGATAAGGGTTTTATTTGTTCGGGAAGTTTTGGTTGAGAAGCACTGGGTGGATAGAAGTTTTTTTTTTTTACCAAAATTGCCACGGAAATTCACAAAACGTAGCAATTTTGCCTCTCCATTAATTTTAACCGTTAAGTTTAACTAAGTGCGCACGTGACATGCTACCTCATCAATCAAATAAGAGTTAAGTATCATTTTTGTCCTGGAAGTCTTCGTTGAGGAGCAATTTAGCCCCGAAAGTTTACAAAACGTAGTAATTTTGCCCTTCTGTCCCCCAATATTAAATTTGACTATTAAATCAGTCAAAGAACACACATGTCATGCCATGAAAAGGTCAAAATTGAAGTCAGAGAGGGAGATCCTTGAGACGTTGAGCTAAAGGTGGTCATAATTTGTGAAGCCAAATTGGTCAAAGGGATTGAAAGGTCTGTTGCAAAACCCAGAGGAAGCATCACTTATGATCTAAGTAAATGAAATGCAAAATGAGAAATGAATTGTCCCAAAAATTGGTTCAGTATGACAAATCAATAGTGATAGTGTTTGGTGCAATATAAACAGTACGTACATATATGATACTATAACTCATCTCTCAAATTCGGTGCAATATATATATATATATATATATATATATATATATATATATATATAACCGCAGCCTTTCCCCGTAAGATACATGAAAGAGGTGATAGCTAGTCTCACTCAACCTCTCTCAAGAAGAGCTAGAGAGAGGGCTACCTATTGGTAGCAGCAGTGTAGAGCCTCAGGTACTCGGGTGGCAGAAGAACTCGGAAGTAGTGGAAGAACCCTTTCTTGATGTAGCAGTGGAACATAGAACCTGAGGTAACTTCTCCGAAAAAATGACTCTAACATTCTCACTAATTAATAAGCCCAGAAGGAGCGAGCGTGTGGGAATTAGAGATCTGGCCATATGAGGCCGACTGAAATCTACTCATCTATATATATATATATATATGAGACAACATATCTCGCATCATCTAATAAATAAATGTAGAAGACATAACACACGGCTCATCAATATCATCATGGATCAAACTGTTATGCATGAAGACGATGAAGAAATATCTACTTACAAGAAGAAAGAAACATAAACCAGTAGCGAACATAGAGGCTTCCTAACACATGCACAAACAAAAGAAGACGACAAGAATTGGATGGTAATTCAGGAATCAAAACACACAATAAAAATAGGGCATTACATATAATTTCTTTGATGATGGGAAAATTGCATTGAGGTCTTAAGGAAGACAAATTATTACAAGCAAGTCCCTTAAAATCATGAAATATCTAACAAGTCCCAAGAGACCTATAGATAATATATTCTATTTGTGGAAAAACACCCTTGCCCCTATTCAGGTCACACAAGTAACAAAGTTTGAATGTAATGATTTCAAAGGGCAATGAAGTATTTTGATTTTCACAGTTGAAATATTACCCACAGGTCACTTGAGACTTGTTTGATTTTTTATCGATGATTTTAAGGGATCTGCTTATACTAATAGTGGCTTCCTTAGGACCTGAGCGTAGTTCCCCCTAATTTGAATCTTTGGAGCAGCAAATATGGGAAATCATGTTGGCTATAAAGTTGAAGATAGCCAAAAATATATGACGCTTAATGCTACCTCTCTTGGGTTGCACCATCTTCTTCATCATCTTCTGCTGATGATCTGCAAAATATTTCATCCTTGTACCTGTCATTGATTATGGTTCTCTCATCACATAAATAAAATATACATATATATGTATGTGTATAAATATGCAATGACTTTAATATACATACATACATACATATATATACACACACACTATGTATATGTGTGTGTATATATGTATGTATATATAGATATATATGAGAGGCAAATTATAGCGTGTTTGTATGTATTACGTTGAGAGGCGGAACTAGGGGGGCTAAAGGTGGCCCCAGCCCCCCTTAAATTATAGAATTGATCCCAGTTTTTTGATAAATTATATTTCAGTCTCATAAAATTTTATTATTTTCATTTTAGCCCTCACTAAAGGTTTTGTAGGAGGGACTTAAATGAAAATATTGAAACTTTATGGGACAAAAATGTAGTTTTTTGAAAATTTGGGTTCTATTCTGTAAATTTTACGCCCTAATCACATTTCTGTCTCCGCCTCTTATTACGTTAGGGGGACGTGTAAACTTAAAAGGAGGGCCATGGTGGACAGTTGACACCGCGAGTTTGAAATTTCTAGCTAGTTTCCATGTGTCCATCCAAATTCGATGTACGTCTCTAAACACGTGTTATTTAATCATTTGATTGAAGACAGAAATGCATTTGGTACTCTAACTTTGTACAAAGTTTCAGTTTGGCCTCTTAATTTTAAAAAGCATATTTTCAATGATTTCACCCTAATATCGTTAGTCTCCAAATGATTATGTTTTGTAACTGATTATTGTTATTTTAAAAAATAAACTTAATATGGCGGCATTTGAAAATGTTTTCTCAACCTTCAAAATTTCAATATATGTTGACATTCTTTGTTAATTAACAACGTTAGGCATAAAGTAAAAGATCAAAAAGACACTTTATAAAGTTAAAAAACAAAAATGAAACCTTGGGCGGCGAAGTTAGAGGACTGAATATATACTATTACCTTTGATTCTTGAAAATAAAATAATTATGGCCTAAATCATATGTACTATAAGGTACCCCCTCTGGTCCTAATTATAGGACAACATTAATTTGAAAGTTGGTTTTGATCCTAATTATATGACAACATTCTAATAATTGTAAATTTTTTTCCTAAAATGCCCCTATTTTATTATCTCAAATGTATTTGGTTTTTAGTAAATATATGTATGTGGGTACATATACTCTTCTAGTCAGCGAAACTTTTAGATATATATACATGTATGTGTGTGTCTATGTATGTATATGTATGTGTCTACATACAAATATCTATAGAGACACGCGTGTGTGTGTCTACATATATTTATGTATGTATATATATATGTGTGTCTATACACAAATATATATAGACAAACACACTCATATATGTGTCTACATATATTTATGCATGTATATATATGTGTGTCTATACACAAATATATATAGACAAACACACTTATGTGTGTGTCTATATATATGTATGTATGTATATATGTGTGTGTGTGTGTCTACATATATGTATGTAGGTTTATATGCGTGTTTGTGTATATATGTATGTATATGTGTGTGTGTCTACACACAAGTATATATAGACACACATATGTGTGTGTACATATATGTATATTTGTGCGTGTCTGTCAATGTGTGTATACAAATATAAACACACACACACACACAAATCTTTGTGTGTGTGTGTTTATATGTGTGTCGGCGTGTGTGTGCATATATATGTGTGTAGATATATGTACACACACATATGTGTATATATCTATATGTATACACATATATACATACATATATGTATATATAGTAAGACCATTATTTCAATTAGATAGCATGTGAAAAAGAAAATTCTAGATCGAAGAGGTATGTGATAGAAACTATTGATTTACGTTTACTTAGGTCATTTTAAATTTAAATAAGGGCATTTTAAGAAAATGAATAAAATTAACTAATATAACTTTTTTTCTTAATCTTCCCAAAATCAGTTAAATATGTCCTATAATTAGGACCAGAGGGAGTATATGGTATGTACTCAGTTCTATTCAAAATCACTTCAATTAATTCATTAAAACAAAAACAAAAATGAAATAAAAGTGAACTCATTAAAGCTTTCTCAAACTGATTTCTTTTTTAACCTTTGTCCATATTAAATAAAATTTTTGATGGAAAGAGAAAAATACAAATAGTGACATTGAAGCATTAATTACAAGAGTAAAATTGATAAATAAGTATTAATAATTTTTCAAGTAACTTATATTGTGGACAATTTTTGTTGTCCTAAAAGTGATTGGTTTTTTGCACCAAACTATATATATTACCTGAGAAATTTTTAAGTGAACGTGGTTTATCACGTCATTTGTGTTATGACCAGTTAAAATATTATAACTCAGCTAACATTAATCTTTGTGGGTTACTCATGTATTTCATATTTTTATTTTTCTTAAAAGATGATTCCCTTAATTAAGATTTCACATGTAATAAAAAAGTGAATCTTGTAATTTTATTAGGAGCTTCCCAATCAGCTTACAAGTTGTTATAATTTAACTGGTCAAACTACAAATGACGTGGCAAACCAAGTTCATATAAGAATCTCTCTATATTACCTATGTTGAAGAAATCAAAATTTCATGGCTTGTGTTCAGTGTATACGCATTTTCTAATTTTGTTTTCAACCAACTTAAAACAAACTAGCATTGAATTAAAATTTCAATACTCCATATTTAACATTTTATAAAAATATTATTATAATTTTATTTAAAAAATGTATAAATAAATTTAAACAATTAAAATCAAGTATCCACCGGATTCACTATTCTCACATAACTCACCGGATTCAATATTATAATTAAGTAATTCTAATATTTTACCCTCACCCAATGATATGCTTAATATATTCAATTTATTCTATAATAGAGTTTATCTTGAATAGTATTGAAGTAATTTGAGTTGTTTAATAACCATCACCCTTATAATGTTGTACAAGTCTTTTAAGTCAAAGTTATTGTTTTTAACATTCTTTAATATATATTTTTTAAAAAAAATTTAACTTATTATGGATAAAATTTAAAGGAACCCTCTTTTGGCTAACTAAGTAGTAAACAAAGGCATTTTTCTTGGCTAAAGTAGTAAATGGTGAAATGGTTAACTAAAGAAAACGAAGGGAAATTTACCAAAATAATAATTTTAAAAAAAATTTGTACCAATCTAAAGCACTTTTAAAACTATTTACCAAAGTAATGCTGACGCCACTAATGGCGTCGTACCTTCTAACGCCACAACTAAATGGTGTCAGGAGGTACGACGCCACTAGTGGCGTTTGTCTCTTTGATGTCACTGCGTCAAAGAGGTAATTAATTGACGCATTCAGGCGTCAATTATGTAATTGACGCATTCAGGCGTCAATTATGTAATTGACGCCTGAAGGCGTCAGGCGTCAGGTGTCAATATAATTGACGCCTGTGGCGTCAAATTTTTTTTTTTAAAAAAAATATAATTTTATAAATATATTTAAAATTATAAATAATAATTCTACTTAATTATAAATAATAAAATTAATAATTAATAATTTTAATTAAGAATTCAAATATTTAAAAAAATTTATAAATCTCAGGATATAAGACTAATTAGTGAATTTATTATAAACCATAAGATAGATGACTAATTATTTAATATTTTGTACATTAATAATTTGATATATAAATTGTAAAATATTATTAGCTAAATTTAATTAAATAAATTTGTGAGAATAATGATTAGTGAATTAAATAATTAGTCATTTATCTTATGATTTATAATAAATTCACTAATTAATCTTATATCCTGAGATTTAAAAAATATTTTAATTCTTAATTAAAATTATTATTTATTATTTATAATTAAGTAGAATTAGTATTTATAATTTTAAATATATTTATAAAATTATATTTAAAAAAATAAAAAAATTTGAAAGCGTCAATTAATTACCTCTTTGACGCAGTGGCATCAAAGAGACAAATGTCACTAGTGGCGTCTGTCAGTCTGACGCCACTAATGGCGTCGTACCTTCTGACGCCACTAAGTGGTGGCATCAGAAGGTACGATACCATTAGTGGCGTCAGCATTACTTTGATAAATAGTTTTAAAAGTGCTTCAGTTTGGTACAATTTTTTTAAAAAATTATTATTTTAGTAAATTTCCTAGAAAACGAAGCATTGATCTGCACCAACTTATACGTCATCGTGATATTATTAGTATAGTATTCCCTCCAATCCTAAAAATAAAAGATATAGTTGACTTTTTTGAAAATATTAAGAAAATAATTAAATTACTTTAAAATATTTATATCTATTGTTTTTTCTCTAAACTATTTTGCTTAACTTATAGATTGATATATAATCTAATGATATACAATATATGATATGATTAAGTAACTTATTTATCTTCCATAATCTCTTAAAAAAACCAACTTTATCTTATATTTTGGAGCACAGGAATAATATAAAAAGATATTTAGCACACATCAAGTATTATTATATTCGACGATTCTTACATTGGATGATCATATATAAGATATCTTTTATTGATGGTTGCACTAGTGCAAAAAAGGCTTTTATAGGCCAAAGAACAGTATTAGACCGGCCCGCGACACATATTAAAAAGTCGACCTTTAAGACCGGACTTTTACACGGTCTAAAGAGTTATATTTTAAACATCCGGTCTTAAAAGTGTTTCAAAATAAAAAAAAAAAACTCAAATGAAACAATCGGTCCCAAATCACCAGATCGACAACATTTTGAATGTCCCTCGTCATCAACGACGGAGAACCAAGAAAATTGGAAGCAACAACAACAAGAAGAAAAACAAAAAGATGATTACAAAGTCCGTAAATAAACAAAAATAACAAGAAACGAAATCATTCACCATGAAAATCGAATTTGAAATCCAGATCTACAAAAAAAGTCACAAGCTTAAAGCAACCAAATGGTCCTCTTGTCGGTGCTAGCAAAGCTTCAAGCAACCAAAATCGAAATCCGGATCGGCGGGAGCGGTCAATGTAGGAAATAAACAAACTTAAGCAAGAAGATATATGGGTTTGATTTCAAACCGGATCTATTTGGAAGGACCCATAGATCGAAGAGGAAGGAGCCGCCGTCATCTAGAATCCTCAAAGTAGTACGCTTTCGCTGTTGCTGAGGATTGGAGTCGACGTCATCGCAAAACCCTCGAAGCATCTCACTGCCAACGTTGCCAAGGATTTGATTGTACGACTCTTATGATGACTTACGAAGATTGCGAGTAGGTTAGAGGAAGAGGGGATGACATTCTTGCTGAGGATTTGCTAGGCTCTTGGGACACTCGTTGAATCTATAACTAAGAAAATGTTATATCACCAAGAAGACAAAGCAAACTCACTGGACTTAACGTTTTAGCGAATGTAGTTTTTTTAACACTTTTAAGATTTTTTGAAACAACCGGTCTTAAAAGTATATTTTTAGGCGTTGTTTTAAACAACCGGTCTTAAAATGTAAAAAAAAATTTAAAAAAAAATTGACCGGTGGCAATTTCGTAAATATATAGAACACTTTTAAGGCAGTCTGCTTGAAACAACCTGGTCTTAAAAGTGTTCTATATATATATATATATATATATATTTTTTTTTACACTTTTAAGATCGTCTTTTTCAAACAGACGGTCTTAAAAATATTTAAGACCGTCTGTTTGAAACAGCCGGTCTTAAAAATACTTTTTAAGACCGTCTGTTTGAAACAAATTGATCTTAAAAGTGTTCTATATAAATTTTTTTTTACACTTTTAAGACCGTCTCATTTCAAACAGACGGTCTTAAAAATACTTTTAAGACCGACTATTTGAAACAAATTAGGTCTTAAAAGTGTTCTATATAATTTTTTCTTTTTACACTTTTAAGACCGTCTGTTTGAAACAGCCGGTCTTAAAAGTGTTCCATATAATTTTTTTTTTCACTTTTAAGACCGTCTGTTTCAAACAGACGGTCTTAAAAATACTTTTAAGACCGTCTATTTGAAACATTGATAGGTCTTAAAAGTGTTCTATTTATTTAATTAGTTAGCGTATACGATTATATTGTGCAATTATCTTAATTAAGTTGTTAGAGAGATTTTAGGAATTAAGTTAGCGAGATCAAGGTTTTTGAATTTCGTAATTAAATTCTGATTGTAATCATCTTAATTAAGTTGTTAGAGAGATTTTAGGAATTAAGTTAGCGATTATGATTTTTGAATTTCGTAATTAAATTCTTGATTGTAATCATCTTAATTAAGATGTTAGAGATTTTAGGAATTAAGTTAGCAGATCATGGTTTTATGAATTTCGTAATATATTCACGATTGTAATCCCTAAACACTTAGCCCATACACTCATTCGATCCTTAATATAAAACATATTTATCTCGTAGGCGGCACCACCTTCTTCTTGGTCTTCATCTTCTGCTCATCTTCGTCAGCAAAACCTCTCAGCCTTGCGTCCTCCTTTATTGGTGATGCGCTCATCACACAAATTTTATAACATTTGAGTATAACAATGGTTTGAGTTTGTAGTGTGGGTGTTGCGGGGACGAGGTATTTAAGAGAGCAAAAGCTTTCTCATCATTTTGAATGGTCCAAATTAATGATTGGATAATTCAAATTAAATTTGAATGGTCCAAATCTAATGATTGGGGATACTCATCATCTTGATGAGCACCTAAATCAGTTCCGACTCTGAAAATGACTGGGTTCACAGTCTAAATATGACTCTAACCCATCGTACCTGCTTTTTTCCTTCTTCCCCCTCCCCCCATGGTGATTAAAAAGAGAAAAGGAAAATTCCTCCAAACTCCTGACTCTCATGATTAGTTTCCCCGAATAAATCGAAGGGGAAACTAATCTCAAACCCTCTTGATCCACCCAAGACAACAAAAAGGATGGACAAGATTGAAAGATAGAAGAAATGCTTAAACCTAACTTAGCTAAAGCATCCGCAGTCCTATTACTTTCCTGGGGAATAAATTGCACAGTAGCTTGCCACTCCTGATTAAGTAAAGCTCTGATGCGAGAGACCAGTGAGCTCTCATGTGGATATTGGGCAGCCATTACTGAATATTGGGCCATAACAGGTCTGATTATCTACAAACACTAGGACAAGATATAGATTTTACTTTCCAAAAGTAATAATATCCATTTTTTTTACCATCTCCTTCTTCTCTTCTTTTTTGTGTGTTTGATTGTTTGAATGTTTATTATTAATGTCAATAGACTATATTTTATATGGAGATGGTATTTATTTGCCGGGACTAAATTTATAGTGGTTCTTTTTTCTTTTTTTTGGATTAGAGGCGATTCCAATCCAAAAAAGCTCTTTTTTTTTTTATAAAAAAAAAATTACGCCGTTAAACACATAAAGATTTAATAACGAGAAAGAAATAAAGTTATAAATCAAAAATTTAAAACTAAACTAGAGATACTTGAAGAATAATAGTTTTCCCAAAAACAAATAAAAGAAAAGGGGTTGTTACCTTTGACTTGGCCATCGCTACCAAACTTTCCAACCAACGTGACCTTTCCGGATCTTCCGGATCTTGGTAGCCCCATCAACTCAAGATTAGATGCTCCATCCTTGAGGACCTCCATCTTCAACCTCAACAAGGGCTCTTCCTCTATGCCGACAATGAATTCAGGGTTCAGAGACTTAGCAACTAGCTTATCTCGTTCTTCCTTTTCCTGGATCAGCTTTGCTATTTCTTCTCTTTTGGCAGATCCAAGTGATCTTTAACGTTTTTGATCTCTTCAACTAACAAAGTGGGATCCTTCCTGAATGCTTGGAGTTTCGATCTACTCTCCTGAGCCTACTCCATCATTTCCATCGTCTTCTTCAACGGATCTTGAAACACCACATCCAGATCAGCTCCTTCAGTTAGTTTTCTTTTGTTCTCTCAATCTGAAACAACAAAAGCAAATCAGATTATGAAAGATGTCTCCTTCTTTTTAACTTTCGTTATTCGTGCCAGAAAAAAGCATATATATATAACCACGACTGATACTTCTTCCCGGAACCCGTAGTCACGAAGAAGGGAGAGATACTTCCACGGCCTTGCCTCGGAATTTCTCAGAAGAGCAACCGACTGCTCATTCTCAGAAACTACTATGCGGCAAAACTACTTTTTGTGGGTAGTGTGGATGCGCGTCTCCGCCTTCTCGTCCTCTTCTCTTCATCGTGTTCAAATTATGATATTTATCATTTTTTTTTTCTAAAATTATAAACTAGTATATAATCCAATCATATAAAACATATGATATAATTAACTTATTTAATTTTCTTAATTTCTTTAAAAAAATCAACTCTATTTATATTTACGACCAAAGCGAGTATTATTAACTCAATATATTTATCGTAAATTGAAATAAATTTTCAATTTTACCAATCTTAATAAAGTATTGAGAGAGAAAGAGAAATAAAGAAGTGATATTTAAACATTAATTATAGAAGCAAATTTAATAAATAAACATTAATTGTTGTCTAAGTAACTTATATTATGAACCAATTAATTCTTTTAAGAGCGACTTATATTATAGATATGAGAGAGTATTCATTTAGTCATACATACACTCATACCACTATATTTACATATGTAAGAAACCTATACCTCATTTGTGCGTATCATAGAATACATTAAATGGATAAAAAAAAATTCATATTTGTCCTTGCCACTTTAGTTCTTATTATAAATTTAATTTGACCAAAACTTACAAAACAAGAAATCGAAGTTACAACATCTAATATGCCTTAAATTTATTGACTTTTCCAAATTTACCCTATTTAATAATGAGCGTTGGCCAGCGCCTTGGGTAGCGCAGTGGTATGTTAGTTGGCCTTAAGTGCTAGTGTCTGGCCTTATACCAGTGTATCAGGTTCGACCCTGTTTGGGACCATTCGGTCCCCAACTAAAAATAAATAAAAAAATAATGAGCGTTGAAAAAGGAAGTTACATATTTTTCTCTCACCTATATTTTCTATAGGGGTGAAATTGAAAAATATTCATTAATAACTTAATGGGTAGACTTATATTTAGGACAAGGAAAAAAAACTAGATTTATAATAAAGATTAGAGTGGTAGCATTAAAACTTTAATTTTGTCTCTCTACTTTTACAAATCATTATTCTTATCTCTCTCTTCTCTTTTTTTTCTAATTGAAATTAAATATAGATAAAATTGAAAAAACAAGGTCATTAATTATCCTACAAATTAATGACTTATATTTAGTAACAAATACTTACTTATAAAAACATAGTGTACTATAACAAAGCCTTATAAAAGTGATGTTAGGCGAGACGCTGCGAGATAGCATTGACTCTTTTTTTTTTTTTTTTGTCTTGGGTGCATGATTTGACATCCAGCATGCCAGTAACGTCTAGGAAAGTTCCAAGTAGTTGGGCGGAACGACTTGAATACGGGGAAGAACCAATACTAAAATGAAAATGAAGGTAAAATTCATGGATAAAAGATTATATTAGCCCAAAAAACTCTTGTATGCTATTCCCACAGCTAATTTATATATATACACACACACACGCGCCTTTATTGCTCAATTTATGACATAGTTGGGGAGTTTTTCTATATCCTACATGCTACATGTAAGACCTACTTATATTTGATGTTTTTTTTTTTTAATTACTATTAATGATGCTCCTTTAACACTAATCAAGTAAGAAAAAGATATAAAAAAATTAAAGAAGATGATTAAGGTGTTTTAAAGAAAAAAATATACTATATTAACTAACTTAATTAACGTTCTTAATATAATTAAATTAGATAAATATGTATTATATTAAGAATTGGAGCACATTATATAAGCACAAATTGAGGAGAAGAATAAAAGGAGCAGCAAAAAAAATCCAAAACCGGATAAAAAGCATAATGACCACGGCCAAACTCTTTAATTAAATCCTTACTCTACCTGCCGACATAGTTAATAACTTAATATCCCAACCCAAAACATATCGTAATGGTTGTTATTATAAATTCAGTTGGTAAAATAAATTTGGTCCTAAATATAAGTTCATTTGAAAGTCATTATTGATTTTTTTCCCTCAATTTTTTATTCCTATTGAATGAAAAAACAGGTGAGTAAAAATGCATTTCAGTACTTATTATTAAATAATGTTAAATTTGAAAATTTCAACCAATTTAAAACATATTAAATTTTTTAACTTCCAATTATTAGAATGTGAGAATTGGTCAAACAGAACTTATAATAAACAAGAGACTAATCATGAAAAAAAAAATTAAAATTATTTAAAATAATAAATATGCGATAAATGTATTTTAGATAATAAATATGCAAGTCCTTATAGTTTCAACCAATTTTTAATTGGGTCCTTAGAATTTAACATGATTTTTAATAAGGTCCCTATAGTTTTGTATTTATCAGTTTAACTCAAAGTAAATAAATAAAATTAAAATATAAAAATTAATAATAAATTTAAATTAATAATTATATAATTATAAAAATTAATTAATATAATAAATTAATATAATAAATTATATTTTATTTTTAGAAGTTTTTATTATTATGGTTCGAACTTTATAATTATAAAAATAAATAAAATTAGAATTAAAAATAAATAATATAAATATATGTTAGTTAAAAAATTTGAAATAATATTATAATAAAATTATTAGAATAACTTAATATATATAGAATATTATTATTGATGGGATAAAAAAATATTATTATTTATACAACAATATTAAAAATTATCTTAAAAATTATTATATTTTACATTTATAGAAGAATATTATTAGAATTTATGGAATAAATAATAAAAAACTATAGAGGCATAACTAAAAATTAGATGAAAATGTAAGGACTTGATTAAAAACAAATGAAAGTATAAGAACCTTATAAAAAAGGAAAAACGATAAGGACTAATTAAAAGCTTGTTGAAACTATAAAGACCTACAAATCAATTTTTCCATATATTTTTTCTAACTATTCCATATTCGTAAAGAAAATAATGGAAAGAATAAATGCAATAAAAAATTCAACAACGGGTAAAGTTGGAAAAAATGTAATAAATGTTTAGACAAACAAAAATGAATCTTATATTTGGACCACACTCATTCACAGTGTAAAGCTTATAATAAAGGGTGGAATATAGAAAATACTCCCTCCATTCTTTTTAATAAGAAACAACAACCACCACTTATGACTTGTTTCTATTTATAAGAGACATTTAGAGAATGTCTCAAATTTTCTTTGTCAAATTCTCATTTTACGCTCATTTAATTACTTGTATTAATATAATTACATGTATTGCATTCACTCTTTAATTCACTCCGGGGGAAGTACCCAGAGTTTATGGCCCGAAGTTTAGTTACGATAGATTAAATTTCGAGGGCGAAATTTTGTTTAACGGGGGGAGAAATGTAATACCCGAATATTTATTTATCTGTAATATTATATTGAGATAAATAAATGGCTATTTTTGATAAGTGAAAATGTGGTCTCAAATATTGTGTCACATTTACCTTATTTTTCAAAGGTAAAATCTCTTGAGTTTAAGATTAATGTGCCAAAGACCAAAAAAAAAAAAAAAATGCCATTATGGGTCATAAAATACCCTGCAAATATTATAATAAATCTTGAAGGGCAATTAAATATTCCTTAAAAAAATAAGAAAGAATATTGTCCTTAATTTTAGTAATTTATTAAATTATAACATTGGAAAAATTAAAGGGAAAAAATCAAAAAGTATTCTGAGGACCAAAATGCCCCCATGATTTTTAATATAATGCATGCGGCATAAAATACCAATGTCAGTAAAATAGTTGTGAGAAAATAATTAATCCTAATTAATAAAATTATCAACAATTAGTAAATGATTAAATAAATAATTAATGGCTAATTGTTTAATCAGGAATTTAGGGAATATCCAAGGATAATTATGTAAAACCCCTAATTAAAGATTAATGGCTAAGATTGAATCTCATAAAGTAAAATCGAGGGCTCTCAATAATTCTAGCAATTTAAAATGTCTTAATCCATGCTAAAGGCCAATAGCAGAATTTTGCTAATTATATAAGATAATTGAAATATAATATAAATTAATTAAAAAACAAAATGAAAATGAAAATAAAGGGGGGGGGGACGGTTTGGAAGAAGAGGAAGGGAAAAAGGAGTGTGTGAAAAGGGTTGTGGTTTAGTTGAAAAAGAAGAGAAGTGTGAAAAGAGTTGTGGTTTGTTGAAAAAGGGAAATTATTATTATTATAGAAGATATTTTGTAAAAAGCAAATAGGATAAATGAGAACCGATAGAAACTAAATCATATCTCAAAATCCTTGAACTAGTTGCCTAACATCTGGACATATTATGAATCAGTGGATTTTTGTTCAGAAGATGTTGTTACCAGAGGTGATTTCCGTAACCGAAGACGGTTATCCGAAAATGTTCGGCAGGCAACGAAATGTTTTGAATGGGATCAAAAATTTAGTTGACCCAGAAATTTCTAAAGAGGAAGAATAGACCTTCAAGGCTATGTTGTCGGATTTTTGAGATTTTCTAAGAATACGTGATTACAACACCGAACAGGGAACTTTATCGGTACAAGACCAAAAAGCAAGGAAGTGACATCAAGTGGATGATGTCATATTGAGGAAAGAAGGAGGGGGGGACGGTTTTGAGGGATTCTGTGCCCAAGAATGAAGCTCCAAGAAACCCTAAATTTTGTGGTTGAGATTAAAGGAGAAAGGGGCAAATTTGCCCCTGAAAACTTCTATAAATAGCCTCACCTTGCTCTTGAAAATTTACACCATTGCAAAGAGCAATTAGAATAGTTAGAGAGAAGCTAGAGAGAAGGAAGAGCTATGGAGAAGGAGTAGCGAAGCTCTGGGTAATTTCTTCGGTCCCTAGTCTTAAGCTTTAAGTAGTTCTTTCGGTAGTTATAGTAGAAATGCTAGTTTAGTCTTTAATCTTCCAAATTAGTTTAGATATCATGTTTTAGGGATAAATATGATATTTATTTCAAAAATATGTTGGAGAAAGAGATATGCCAAAATTTTGGAAGATTAGGGTCAAAGTAGCGAAGCTCTAGCGAAATTTCGCCAATTAGTCAAACTAGGGGCAAAATGGTAATTTGTACCTAAAATGCCTATTATAATGTTGATCACTGATAAATGTGATATTATCCTTATAGGATATCTGTGATTTCATACCGCTGTCAAACGTACTGTTTTCCGTCAGAAGTACCGTTTTCCATCAAACGTATCAGAATATCGTCAACGAAGGTACGGACGCGTACTGTAACCCTAACTCTGTGCTGCTCATATACATATATGTGATAGATACGTTCATAGGATGAGGCTCTGTTTAGGGTCGTCATTTATACATACAACTTTACACGGGTTATAGTCATGATAATGCCGTTATGTTTTCCTAGCGCTGAGGACACGTGTTATGATCGTGGCACTAGGTATGTGCAGACTGTTGTTGTTGGACTTTACATACTGCTTTGTGCTTATGTTCTGTCATTGTTATGATCATGCATCTGCTCTGTGCTTATGTGGTGATATACTGCTATTATGTTATGAATATCTGTTGTCCATATACTGTTTTATTTGAGCATAAGGTTAACCGTTACCTGAGATCCAAATGGGAATTGGATCTTAGCTGTAGCTTCAGAGTCGAGAGGATCGAGGATTGGTGATAGAGGCAAGCAGCAGGAGTAGGCTTCCGGACAGAGATTTACTTATCGTTTATGTATTTACTTTTGAACACTAGGATGACTGTATTATTACTATTACACTATGGTTAATGTGTTATTATGGCTCAGTTACTCACTCGCTCCAATGCTTTACTCTGATTGATTCAAAAAAAAAAGAGTAAATACCCTTTTTGGTCCCTGAAATAACACGCGCTACCCATTTTGGTCCCTGAGTAAACAAAATGTCATTTTTCGTCCTTAAACAGTAAAAAAAAGGTCCCTTTTAGTCCTTTTAGTCATTTTTTGTGGGCATTTTAATCCCTCACAAATTCCCAAAAAATCATTTTTAGTCCCTAAAAAGGACCAAAATGACATTTTTTTTTACTCAGGGACCAAAATGGGTAGCGCGTGTTATTCCAGGGACCCAAAAGGGTATTTACTCAAAAAAAAATTCCGCTTTTAAAATGTGATGTTACACTTTTGGTATCAGAGCATTCATTCTAGCATGAATTTAACTATGTTATTACGAACAGTTTGGTGCCGAAGGCAAGGCTAGTCTATGTAGATGTGCCAATTAATCGCCGTGAACTCGGTGAGGCCCCCATGATAGACACTTACCTAGCCATTCTGTTCAATTAACGGAGTTAGGTTCTAAAGCCTTTTAAACTTTGAGCATATTTTGAAAATGAGTACTGATATAACCCTGGTGTAATGTGTAGAGATGGACAGAGACGCAAACCCATATACCCCCTATTTTGGAACAATGAGACGCATTGCTAGAAAGTCTGTAGTACCAGCAATGATAGGAAGAAGGCTGAACCCTGACCCGATCTATCCTCCACCTGAACCAGAACCCCCACTTGTTCCAGCACACCATGCTCCCCTGTACCGTTTCGAACTACGATACAACCCTGATTTCGCAGTTGAGCACTTAAATGACCCAGAACCAGAATACCACCCTGAACCGGGAAGCCCTGTGAGGTCAACCCGTTCATCTGTAGGGGATAACTTTGATTACCCCGAAATCCAGAACTTTGATAATGAGGAAGCCACCCCTGATGATTACCATTACATCCTGAATGACAATGCGACACTAACCCGGTTGTTAGAGTCGTATTACATGAATGCGGAGCAATACATCGAAACCATTAGGGGCAGGCATCTAATGTTCCTGAGCCAAGTTAAGAGCTACCAAGCCATCTATGGCCGTCATTCACCTGGGGATTGGATTAGATCCACCCTTTTTTATTTCCCTCGAACTCGCCTTTGGGCAAGGATCATAAATGAGCAGCTTGACGAGGGTCCTATTTTGGGTATCCGTATGCACTTCTGTTATCTGAAATGCTTGGTTCGCCAGCACATGTAGATGGGGAGCAACGGTAGAAGAAAGCTATGGGAAGGATAATAGAAACTAGATAGTTTAGTTATGTGTAAAAGCTCTGTAGAAACCCTGAGGGATTGTGAAATACCTTTTAAAGGGGCTATAATATATTGACTTGTATGTCAAAGATTAGGATATGACCGACTTCTAGGTCAACAACTATTGTACGAATATTATGAAATGAATATGAATATATGTATGTTTTTGGTGCCAATTATTGTGCTATTTCTGATATTTATATCTGTCATCATTAAGTAAAGGAAAAACTAAAGAATGGCACGCATAAGAGGCGCCGGTGTACGTAGAGGTAGAGGCCGAGGCAGAGGCCGAGGTAAAGGAGGAGGCAGACAACCTCAAATATGAGCGATACCTGAAATTGGACGAAACCAAATACCAGAACAACAAGAGCAAAACGAAATGCAGGAGATGTGGAGAACTCTGCAAGAACAGAGGGCTCTTATTGATGCACTATTAGAAAGACAGAATAGACAAGATCAAGAAGCTCAGAGACTATTAGACGAACAACAAAATGAGGAAGAGCATGACAATGAAGAAGAAGAAGAGGAGAACGACCAAAGTGATGGACATGCTGATGAATTAGAGGGGTTTGATAGATCCCGATCACCTCCTCGACAAGGGAGAGTAAGGGAGACCACACAATTTTGGGTCAACCAGTTTTGCAAACTCAAGCTACTCGCTTTCCATGGGAAGAATGATTTGGCTGAAGACTGGCTGATGAGTCTGGACAAAATCTTTGACGTTATGGACTGCCCAGAAAACCGTAAAGCCCAACTTGCAATATATAAACTTGAACGTGATGCGCATCGATGGTGGAAGAGCGTTTCTACGACCTTGCAGACCCGGTATTGCCCTGTCACTTGGGAGAAGTTCCTGGAGAAGTTCAACGAACAATATTTCCCTCCCTCGATACAGGTGATTAAAGAGGAAGAGTTTCTTCGCATCCAGCAAGGTCCCGAGGAATCTTTTGACGATTACTTTGCTCGGTTCACCAACCTGTCACGATATTCATCATACCTGAAGAGTACTGATAACGAGAGCTGGAAGGCGAACATGTTGATTTACGGGCTGAAGTACGATATAAGAGCAAGGCTAGTATCTCAACGGTTTCCGGACATGGCCCAAGCTGTGGAATCTTGCCGATTGACTGAGCGCAATTTGAAAGAACTGCGTAGATTTCGGAACTCCGACGATAACGGTGCAGGTCGTGGCGGGTCTAACCGCGGAAATTCCTCACAGAAGAGGAAGGCACCATGGAATAACCCCCAAGGCGGGAACAAGAAACCAAACCAGGCCGGGCAGCAGAACTATCCCAGACAGATGGGATCCCAATCGTGTCCAAAGTGCAAAAAGTACCATCCGGGAGTCAACTGTGATGGGAAGCAAATCTGCTTCAGATGCCAGAAGCCTGGACACTTCAGCCGGGATTGTCATGAGAAGACTGCAGAGGCAAGACCTCAGAACACAGGCCGGATCTTTGCGCTAACAAATACAGAGGCAAGAAAGTCTCCGGAGATTGTCCAAGGTACTATTTACCTTAACGGGAATCTATTGCAGGCATTGTATGATTCGGGTGCCAATCATTCAATTATTTCCTATGATTGTGCAAATCGTTTAGGAATGCATGCCTATAGGTTACCATATGATTTGATTGTATCTACACCGCTTGGCGTAAAGTCTTTAGCTTTTGATGCATGTTTTAATTGTACTGCAAATGTGGATGGACGAGTTTCTAAAGTGGACCTTATCCGATTACCACTCCATGGCATCGACGTCATACTCGATCTAAATTGGCTGATGGCCAACAGTGCGATGATCGACTGTGGCAATAAGAGTATATCTTTTCCCAATTCACCCAACAGAGATAAGGTTGACGTGAGCCTGAACTTTCTCTATGCTACGGAAGCTGATAGATGCATGAAGCAGGGATGCCAAGCATATATAGTATTCTTCTCAGTTGAGGCAGAAGTCGAACTTTCACTCAAGGATATTCTTGTGGTGAATGAGTTTCCTGATGTATTTCCGGAGGATCTCACTGAGCTACCTCCTACCAGGGAAGTGGAGTTCACTATTGAATTGATGCCTGGCACAAGGTCAATATCAAAAGCGCCGTACCGCATGGCACCAAACGAGATGCAGGAGTTGAAAAAGAAATTAGAAGAACTTCTAAAGATGGGGTTCATTCGACCCAGTGTATCACCATGGGGAGCCCCAGTGCTATTTGTGAAAAAGAAAGACGGGAGTTTCCGACTGTATCGAATATCGTGAGCTTAACAAAGTAACTGTCAAGAACAAGTACCCACTTCCCCGGATTGATGATCTTTTGGATCAGTTATCTGGTTCTACTGTCTTTTCAAAGATTGATCTGCTTTCGGGATATCATCAGTTGCGAGTTAAAGATGGTGATGTTCCCAAGACGGCTTTCAGGACCAGGTATGGGCATTACGAATTCCTTGTGATGCCTTTCGGTTTGACCAATGCACCTGCTGTGTTCATGGACTATATGAACAGAATTTTCCGTCAACACTTAGAAAATTTGTGGTAGTGTTTATCGACGATATCCTCGTCTATTCTAAGAGCAAAGAAGAGCATGAAGAACATCTGCGACTTGTGTTGAGTATACTCAGGGAGAAACAACTCTATGCTAAGTTGAGGAAATGCGAATTTTAGCTGCCAGAAGTTAGATTTCTAGGCCATGTTATATCATGCGGTGGAGTTGCTGTTGATCCCGGAAAAGTGGAAGCAGTTCTGGATTAGAAAAGACCGGAGACAGTGACGGAGATACGTAGTTTTCTGGGTCTAGCGGGGTATTACCGCAGATTCATACAGGATTTCTCGCGTCTTGCCTTACCATTGACAAAGCTTACGAGGAAGAACCAACCCTTTGTATGGGATGAAGACTGTGAGGGTAGCTTTCAGAGACTGAGGGAGAGGTTGACCACAGCACCGGTGTTAATTATCCCAGATCCGAGTGAGACTTATGTTGTCTATAGTGATGCTAGTGGCATGGATTGGGATGTGTCCTAATGCAACAGGGCAAAGTGGTGGCTTATGCCTCTCGTCAGTTGAAGCCTCACAAGTTGAATTATCCTACACACGATTTAGAGCTAGCAGCTATCATGTTCACTTTGAAGATATGGAGGCATTACCTGTACGGTGTGACCATGGAACTGTACTGCGACCACAAGAGCCTGAAATACCTGTTTGATCAAAAGGAACTCAATATGAGACAATATCATTGGATGGAGTTGTCGAAAGACTACAACCCGGAGATCAAGTATCATCCAGGTAAAGCAAACGTCGTTGCAGATGCTCTCAGTAGAAAGACGGTGCAGGTGGCATACATGATGATGCAAAAGCAGAAATTACTTGAAGATTTCAGAGATCTGAATCTAACAAACCAGATTTGTGTGGGTCTCAACACACCAAATGATGACTATCTTGCAACTCTCCTTGTTAGTCAGGGGGAATACAATCTGAGGGATGAAGTTGAGGAAGCTCAGAAGCAAGATGATTAGGCTATTTCCATACGGGAGAAGATCTCTCAGGGTGAGACCCAAGACCATGACCTATCACCTAGTGGTTTGGTCAGGTACAAGAAGCGAATATACATACCGCCGGTTGATGAATTAAGGCGGAAAATACTGGATGAGGCTCATAAGAGTAAATATACTCTACATCCAGGCATGGTCAAGATGTACCCGAACATGAAATTCGAACTCTGGTGGCCCGGGTTGAAGAAAGATGTAGCCCAATACCTGGCCGGATGCTTGACATGTCAAAAAGTGAAGATCGAAAACCGGCGACCCCCTGGTCTTCTTCAAGGACTGGAAATGCCGGAATGGAAATGGGAGAACATAACCATGGATTTTGTGGTGGGATTACCCAAGATCAGGAATCATGACACGATCTGGGTAGTTGTTGATCGATTAACCAAGTCAGCATACTTCATTCCCATCAGTATCCATTACTCTCCGGAACGATTGGCAGAGATTTATATCAAGGAGATCGTGAGACTACACGGTGTACCAAAGAGTATTATCTCTGACAGGGATTCACGATTCCAATCTCGTTTCTGGCAAGCATTACATGAAGGTTTGGGTACTAAGCTGAAATTCAGTTCGGCTTATCACCCTCAGACCGACGGTGAGTCTAAAGGAACGATACAAACGCTGGAAGATATGTTGCGAGCGTGTGCCCTAAATTTCAAAGGAAGTTGGGATCGACATCTTTCGCTAGCAGAATTTGCATATAACAACAGTTATCATGAAAGTATACAAATGGCTCCGTTTGAGGCGTTGTATGGGCGGAAGTGTCAATCACCACTATGCTGGACAGAATCTTCTGAAAGGCAATTACTTGGGCCTGATATGATTGAACAGACCTCTGAGCAGATCGCTCTAATCAAGAAGAGACTCCTTGCAGTACAAAGCAGGTAGAAGAGCTATGCTGACAAGAGGAGGAGACCATTGAAGTTCTATGTCGGCGACCATGTGTTTCTGAAATTATCTCAAGTAACTGGTGTCGGCAGAACGCTTAAGAGAAAGAAGCTCAGTCCACGTTATGTTGGACCATTTGAAATTTTGGCAGAGCGAGGACCAATCGCTTATCAGTTAGCCCTACCCCTGAATCTGAGTAATCTCCACGATGTTTTTCATGTGTCACAACTGAAGAAATACCAACCAGACCGTGATCATGTCATTGAATATGAAGACGTTGAAGTACGACATGATAATACCTTCGTAGTCGAACCGGAGCGAATTCTCGAACACCAGGAGAAACGGCTTAGAAACAAGACCATACCGATAGTGAAGGTAGTCTGGAAGGGTTTGACACCAAACAAGGCAACTTGGGAAACGAAGAGAGACATGAGGGGGAAGTACCCGGAGTTTATGGCCCGAAGTTTAGTTACGATAGATTAAATTTTGAGGGTGAAATTTTGTTTAACGGGGGGAGAAATGTAATACCCGGATGTTTATTTATCTTTAATATTATATTGAGATAAATAAATGGCTATTTTTGATAAGTGAATATGTGGTCTCAAATATTGTGTCACATTTACCTTATTTTTCTAAGGTAAAATCTCTTGAGTTTAATATTAATGTGCCAAAGATTAAAAAAAATGCCTTTATGGGTCATAAAATACCCTGAAAATATTATAATAAATGTTGAAGGGCAATTAAATATTCCTTAAAAAAATAAGAAAGAATATTGTCTTTAATTTTAGTAATTTATTAAATTATAACATTGGAAAAATTAAAGGGAAAAAATTAAAAAGTATTTTGAGGACCAAAATGCCCCCATGATTTTTAATATAATGCATGGGGCATAAAATACCAATGTCAGGAAAATAGTTGTGAGAAAATAATTAATCCTAATTAATAAAATTATCAACAATTAGTAAATGATTAAATAAATAATTAATGGCTAATTGTCTAATCAGGAATTTAGGGAATATCCAAGGATAATTATGTAAAACCCCTAATTAAAGATTAATGGCTAAGATTGAATCTCATAAAGTAAAATCAAGGGCTCTCAATAATTTTAGCAATTTAAAATGTCTTAATCCATGTAATTGGCTAAGGGCCAATAGCAGAATTTTGCTAATTATATAAGATAATTGAAATATAATATAAATTAAAAAACAAAATAAAAATGAAAATAAAAGGGGGGGGGGACGGTTTGGAAGAAGAGGAAGGGAAAAGGAGTGTGTGAAAAGGGTTGTGGTTTAGTTGAAAAAGAAGAGAAGTGTGAAAAGGGTTGTGGTTTGTTGAAAAAGGGAAATTATTATTATAATAGAAGATATTTTGTGAAAAGCAAATAGGATAAATGAGAACCGATAGAAACTAAATCATATCTCAAAATCCTTGAACTAGTTGCCTAACATCTGGACATATTATGAATCAGTGGATTTTTGTCCTGAAGATGTTGTTACCAGAAGTGATTTCCGTAACCGAAGACGGTTATCTGAAAATGTTCGGCAGGCAACGAAATGTTCTGAATGGGATCAAAAATTTAGTTGACCAACACATTTCTAAAGAGGAAGAATAGACCTTCAAGGCTATGTTGTCGGATTTTTGAGATTTTCTAAGAATACGCGATTAGAACACTGAACATGAAACTTTATCGGTACAAGACCAAAAAGCAAGGGAGTGACATCATGTGGATGACGTCATATTGAGGAAAGAATGAGGGGGACGGTTTTGAGGGATTGTGTGGCCAAGTATGAAGCTCCAAGAAACCCTAAATTTTGTGGTTGAGATTAAAGGAGAAAGGTGCAAATTTGCCCCTGAAAACTTCTATAAATAGCCTCACCTTGCTCTTGAAAATTCACACCATTGGAGAGAGAAATTAGAAGAGTTATAGAGAAGGTAGAGAGAAGGAAGAGCTCTGGAGAAGGAGTAGTGAAGCTCTGGGTAATTTCTTTGGTCCCTAGTCTTAAGCTTTAGTAGTTCTTTCGGTAGTTATAGTAGAAATGCTAGTTTAGTCTTTAATCTTCCAAATTAGTTTAGATATCATGTTTTAGGGATAAATATGATATTTATTTCAAAAATATGTTGGAGAAAGAGATATGTCAAAATTTTGGAAGATTAGGGTCAAAGTAGCGAAGCTCTGGCGAAATTTCGCCGATTAGTCAAACTAGGGGCAAAATGGTAATTTGTACCTAAAATGCCTGTTATAATGTTGATCACTGATAAATGTGATATTATCCTTATAGGATATCCGTGATTTCGTACCGCTGTCAAACGTACTGTTTTCCGTCAGAAGTACCGTTTTCCATCAAACGTATCAGAATATCGTCAACGAAGGTACGGACGCGTACTGTAACCCTAACTCTGTGCTGCTCATATACATATATGTGATAGATACGTTCATAGGCTGAGGCTCTGTTTAGGGTCGTCATTTATACATACAGCTTTACACGGGTTATAGTCATGATAATGCCGTTATGTTTTCCTAGCGCTGAGGACACGTGTTATGATCGTGGCACTGGGTATGTGCAGACTGTTGTTGTTGGACTTTACATACTGCTCTGTGCTTATGTTCTGTCATTGTTATGATCATGCATCTGCTCTGTGCTTATGTGGTGATATACTGCTGTTATGAATATCTCGTTGTCCATATCTTGTTTTATTTGAGCATAAGGTTAACCGTTACCTGAGATCCAAATGGGAATTGGATCTCATCTGTAGCTTCAGGGTCGGGAGGACCGAGGATTGGTGATAGAGGCAAGCAGCAGGAGTAGGCTTCCGGACAGAGATTTACTTATCGTTTATGTATTTACTTTTGAACACTAGGATGACTGTATTATTACTATTACACTATGGTTAATGTGTTATTATGGCTCAGTTACTCACTCGCTCCAATGCTCTACTCTGATTGATTCAAAAAAAATTCCTCTTTTAAAATGAGATGTTACAAAATACATAGAGATAATATTATATAATTAACCGTAAAGTATTATTGATAAATACTTGAGGATAAAATATAATGACTGTTAACTATTTCAATCATGTGCGTAATATATAGAAACATGACAGTTCTTAGGAAACAATTGTCATGTAATACTTGCAAATGGTTTATCTTCCCAACTTAAACTATATTTTTAAACCCTCGTTTGTCCGACATTCAAGTACCTTTTATAAACCCTTCATAACTTCATTCTAAATATACTTCCACTCTTTTTAAACTCATTTATTCCTTATTAGTTATCTTTATTGGCCTCT
Source organism: Acacia pycnantha (assembly GCA_025563575.1). Taxonomy (NCBI): domain Eukaryota; kingdom Viridiplantae; phylum Streptophyta; class Magnoliopsida; order Fabales; family Fabaceae; genus Acacia; species Acacia pycnantha. The sequence continues at coordinate 4,424,981 of JAMWYP010000069.1, read as the reverse complement.
TCATTCTCTCATTTAGCATGTTAAGATGTCAAAGAGCTCTTTCCATTTGCTCTACTGCCCCTCCTCCACAAGCTCCTCCCCTCCCCCCTCATCCTCAGTCCTCACACTCCTCCTCCACCACCACAAGCTTCTTATCCTACTCCACCTTTGCCTCATCCACAAATTAAATGAGGGCTTTGATGTAGAAATTGGCTTGCCTTGATCACTCTACAAGACATCCGCAACATACACCAACAATCCGAACATGTTGAACCTCTTTTTGTTTTTTTGATTACAAAATGGTGGCAAAGTGTGCAACCACTCCGGGGTATGGAGCAACATGGGTACTACCCCTCCCAATGAGTGTCTTCTCCAGGTTTCGAACCCCTACTTTCATCACAAAGAAGTTGAATATGACTTCCACTCAGACCCTTCATCTTCTTTATGTGATGTCGATGATGAGCAGAGTGAGGGGAGAGGCAGGAGGAAGACAATAGTGTGGTGATGATCAATAGTTCTTTTTGTTTTTAATTATGAAAAAAAATATAAATAATAGGGCAAAAGCAGCCCAAAAAAAATCACTTGATACTTCTGGTTATTAGGGGTTATTGCCCTCGGGGATATGATACTGCATTCCTTCAATCAATACTAGCTAGGATGCATTCCTTCGTGGGCTATGTTCTCCTTATTTTAGGTATGATTTCCCTTCTCCATTATGCATTTTCTATTATCCACTTCGTGTTGCAAAGCTAGGCTTTGACCTTAGTCATGCTCATTTTTTTGTGGGAAACCATTGCTTTGTTCTCTATAGTTGATTGAATGAGTTATGTTTTCCAGCTTCATTCAAGATAAAATGTTCGATGATGGTAGCTCCGACACTGAAAATTCCTCTATGAAAACCAAATAAATTTTTTTTAAATTGCCTGGAAAAATTAGCTGCCGCAATTAGAAAAAGTGTAAGATTAGCATTCTATAATTGCACTTTTTTAGGATAATTAATGTAAGTTTTGTCGTGCCACGTAGATCTTGTATTTTAATATATATATATATATTTATTTATATATATATATATATATATATATATATATATATATATATTTATTTATTTATTTGATCACTCTTCTCATTTGTATTTTCAATTATGGAGATTCATGTTGCATCAGCTGGTATGACATTCTCTTTTCAATCTCTCTACGTTTTCATTTTATGTGGAGCCGTAACCTTAGTTAAGTCAAATTCTCTGAACTATTTGGATGAAGAGCCATGAATACAGGGGGGGAAACGATGAAGAGTCAAAGAGAATTCTTTTATGGGAGAAATTATATTAAAAAAATACATAGCAATAAATAATTTTTTTAGGAGAAGGGGGAGAAATGAAATTTTATTGAAATATGAGACGGGAAGTATTTTTTTATTAAATTTATATGAAATTCAAATTATTAATGGAGACAAATACTCCCGTAATTAAAGAACTTATATATTTTGATTTTTCTAAGGCATAATTTGTAATATCCTGAATTTTGGATCTAGAGATTTGAGGATAAGCCTATATTAGGTAGACGACTAGACCCATTTCAAAAAGTGTGACAATATTATGAAAGAAATTTTTCTTGATGTTTCATTGAATTTTGGTTAATTGTTTGATTCTTCCAAAACTTTTATGGACAAATGATAATTCAAGAATGAGTTACATTAAATTAACAACCAACTTGATCCCTAGGGCTATTAATTTTTTGCCAATAAGGGAAGAACAAATGCTAGGGCCAAATGGAAATTATAATGGAGAATTATAAGTGTGAACAAGCCTAGGATTATATCAAGAAGTCATCTTCCATATTTTCTTGTCTCTTCTTGCACCACATGTACAACTTGGCTAACAAGTTGGACTTTTGATGACCATGTGAACATACACTTAATTGGTCAAAAAGTGTGAATAACAAGCTTCCTATGCATGCTATATTTTGGTCAAGCAAGGAGAGAGGAAGAAGGGGATAATTGATCACTATGTGAATATGTACAATTAGTCAAAGAGGAGTAAATGATAAGCTTCTCATGTGAACTCCAATTTCGGTCAAACATAGAGAAGGAAAAAAATGAATATTTGTCATATTAGACTTTGGTCAATAAATGACAATATTTATTTGCTATGTGGACAAGTACCGAAGGGGAATATAAGATAACTTGAGAATCCTTTTTCTAGGTTCCTTTTTGGCCAACAAATGGGATGAGATGAAAGAATAATAAATTGCATAATATTAGACGACACAAAGTCAAGAAGTGTAATTCCTAAGCTTCTTACCTAGAGATTTGGAGGTTACTAGCTAATAGGGAAGACTTTGGAGGTTACTCCTTCTTGGACTTGTGCCATGTGTACAAAGGTAGAAGACTTTGGAGACAAGCCAATTGACACATGATAAGGAGTCTTTATGAAGCTCCAATCTTGTTCCTATATTCGTACAACAAGATAAGGGAGTTCATATGAATTAAATATTTATGTCATGCCAAAATGCTAGAAGAACAATATATAACTCCTTCTAGCATTATGAATTGCCATGTGTCATGCTAGAAAGTTATGGTGACTTGATGACTAGGGACACATGTACATGTAATTAATATGGAAAATGATGACTCAAGGCTTCTTAAATAAGCCTTCAATTCGTGCCAAAAAAGAAACAAGAAATAAGGCACAAGATTACAAAAAAAAAAAAATCATGAGTTAAATAGTCAAGGGAAGAGTCAAAGAAGTGTAATGGATAAGCCACTTCTTTGGGGCCATATTTCGGCCAACCATGCAAGAAAAGGAAGGAGGGTGAATTTAATGAGTTTGACTTATGAAAGGAGTATTTCATAAACTCCTAAAATCGTCCAAAACACAAGGCCACAGAAGGAAGAGGTGTGAACACAAACTAATGGTCAAAAAGTGTAAAATATAAGCCCCCTCTTCCATGCAAGTTTCAGCCAACATGAGAAGGAAAGAAAGAGAGTGGATTTTCTTCATATATTAACTTATGTGGAGATCATTTAAGAGGCCAACATACATATGCACATTCAGCCAAGTCAAGAAGGGAGTAGAAGATTCAAGAACCCATGTCACATTGAAATAAAATAAAAGAGAAAATGTAAGGTTTGGTCAAGACAACAAGGGGGACCCTTGGGTAAATTCTCCACCAATTATAAATCATTTCTCACCCTCTCCTATGCAAGAATTCGTCCAAACACTCAAGGGAGCGAAAGAGGAGGATTTGGTTGAAACTTAAGGAGAGAAAGGAGGAAGGAAAGAGCTAAGTATTCAAGGTAAGTTGTATGCACAAAGTTCCATCACTTCTCCATCTTAATTCTTTTATGACAATTTCAAGTTTTAAAAGGCTATTATGCATAGTATTTTAACGGAGGCTAAAAGCCCTAGGAGTTCAAGGAGAAAGAAGATTGCAAGAAGTGCAAACATAAGTCAAGTAGGTGACATCCCTAGTCTTCTTGCATTTGTTTGTGATGTTAGTTGATCTTGGATTAATTATCTCATGTTTCTTGTAGATTTGGAGGTTATATGTAACATCCCATTTTCAAAAGTGAATTTTCTTTTTCTTTTTGTTTCTTTTCATCAGAGTAGAGCATCAGAGCAGATAAAGTATTGAATAACTGATACAACATTAACTGTGGCGTAGCTGTCTATTCATAAAGAACTAATTATTTATCTTGGATATTATATTTTGATAAATAATACCTATTCTAAATAGGTGAATATGTGGTCTCAAATCTTGTGTTGTATTTACCTTATTTTTCTAGGGCAATTTCTCTTGAAAATTAGAATGAACAAAGTGCCAAAATCCCTAAATACCTTTATGGGTCATAAGATACCCTGAGATTATTATGATATGTCTAAGAGGCAAATAAATATTTGTTAAAAATAGGAAAGTATGTTGTCTCTAATTTTAGTAATTTATGGGATTATTTTCCTTGAAAATAAAAGAGGCAAAATCCATGAAATCCCTAAAGCCAAATTGATCAACAAAGGATTACTAATCATGGGATTAAGACACTAAACAACCTTATTTAATCTTATACATTTTTCTTAATCATACTTAATTAATTAGCAATTATCTTTATGCTAATCTTGGCCGCTAGTCTTTAATTAGGGTCACACATCCTTAATTATGCCTTTGAAATATGTTGATTAATCTCTAATAAATGGAGATTTAATTATCTACTAATTATTGACAATTTTCTTAAATTGTATTAATTATTTTTTCACAACTATTTTGTTTACATTGGTCATTTATGCACCATGCATTATTTTAAAAATCATAGGGCAACTTATGTTCCCCAAAAAAATATTGGATTTTGCCTCTTTTATTTTCAAGGAAAATAATCACATAAATTACTAAAATTAGAGACAACATACTTTCCTATTTTTAACAAATATTTATTTGCCTCTTAAGACATATAATAATAATCTCAGGGTATCTTATGACCCATAAAGGTATTTAGGGATTTTGGCACTTTGTTCATTCTAATTTTCAAGAGAAATTGCCCTAGAAAAATAAGGTAAATACAACACAAGATTTGAGACCACATATTCACCTATTTAGAATAGGTATTATTTATCAAAATATAATATTCAAGATAAATAATTATCCGGGTATTACATTATAAATCCTAAAGGGAGATTCTTCCCAATATTATAAAAATGGATTAAAGAGTGTATTAATCCTAAATAATGAGCTAGAAGGCAAACTAGAGCATAAATTCATAGAATTTGTGAAGAGAACTTGGAAATTATTTGTGTCTTTTTCATGTCTTACTTTTGGACAGACCAAGGCATGAGGAAGTAGTGAGATTTTGTCAATTTTAATTCTTCCAATGTGTTTAAAATGAAAAATTGTGTGAGATAAAAGTTGGATAGTGATTTTGGAAGCATTAGGATTAAATTACAAGAAACCCTAAATCTGCTAGGATTATATCCCAGTTAGCTTGTAAGACATATTTGGTTAAGCAAATGGTGTCTAATGACTATTAAATTTTACATTCTTAAAATAGACATCCTAAACTTTAACTTGATAGGTCATGGACCTATTTTGGATTTCTATGCAAGGAGATATAAATTTGTGAAAATGACCCTTAAATCTGGAAGGTCAATTCAGGCAATGGTACTGTTTAATTAAAACTGGAATAGTATGTGTATAATTGACTGCCTGTGAGATTTTTGTTTAAAAATAGATTTATCAAGGGTCGCGTAGCCTTTAGAATCACCTTAATTGGACATTTAATTTGTACAATTAGTTATGAATTTTCAACAACAAGGTCTGAAAATGGAATTCATAAAAGTCAAGGCTAATTAATTTGTGTCCTTGCAATTAATAAATGACTTCTAGCTATAAGTTGGGCCTATAATGATAATTAATTCCACTATTATTTGAATTATAGAGAATTAGCATAAGTAACGAATATTAATTATAATAATAGGGAATATCGTTGCTCGGAGCCTTTAAGGAATTTGAGAGTTGGTTGTCAGTTTAAAAATCTACCAGGTAGTGACTCTAATGTCACGTACTCTGTATATCTGTGTATGCTTGTTTGTTCTATGAATGTGATCCATGTCTAGGCACATGTTTATTGTATTCAGTTGTTTGGATTCGAGGCCCAATTGTTTTTCCCAGTGCCGTGGATCCGGAATTTGCTGTGTGCTTTGTAGTTAATGTTGTGTGCATTATGTGACTGCATGTAATATTCATTGAATGTCGTATTGTTTATTTTCATGATCGTGGTTCACTGTCATATGCTATTTATCCATTGTACATGAGATTAATTGTTACTTTAGGATTCTTTGGGATTTCAGCCCTTGTTACTACCTGTGAATTGTATAATTTTTTGGATGAGTCACCCAAGACAAAGAAGCGGATGTTAGCAAATGGAGGTGCCGAACCGGTTCCAGATTGTTCAAGGAATATTTGTAGAAAAATTATGTAATTATGTTTAGAATTTATAACCAAAATTTGTAATATATTATTAGTATACTATGCTCAAACCGTTTTGCCACTGTGTTGTGCTATAATGCTCTGATATGTGATGTATTTTTGGAAGGGTGTGACATAATTAATCTGCAAGTCCTTATAGTTTCAACCAATTTTTAAGTAGGTTTGTATGATTTTTTTCCCCTTTTTTATCAAGTCCTTATACTTTCATTGTTTTTAATCAAGTCCTATAGTTTTTTTTTTAATTAGGTCCTTATAGTTTCATTTATTTTTTAATTACATCCCTAGAACTTTTTATTCTTTAATCCATTCACTCTAATAATATTATTCTATAAATATAAAATTTAAAATTATTAATTATAATATTATTCTATAAATAATAATATTCTATAAATAGTAAGTTACTACAATAACTTTCTTAGTCATCTTTAAAATTTCTAACCAAACACATATTTATATTATAGTTCTTATTTTTATGTATTTTCATAATTATAAAGTTGGAATCATAATAATATAATTTTCTAAGAATATAATGATAATTAATTATTCTAATTATATTAATTATTGTTACGGACCTAGTCAAAGCCCACTAACTAACTAATCAGTACCGGGGGCAATCCACGTAAGCTGCCTCCTAACAGAAGGACCTAGTCATCAAGGGAGTTAGCAAGATCGTGGGCACGTACAACTGGATCTGGGGGCACGCACAACGTGGGAGCCAGAGATCCAACCAACAAGGTATACTCTCTATATATACGTAGAAGAGATACTCTGCCAAGGTACACACTTCTAGTCCCAGACTATTTACATACAGTACCACTGAGCACACACCGCACCCCTTAGGCGAGACGCCTGGTTGTGTTCAGTGATCCATACTTCCCTTGTACGCTTGCCCTATAGGCATACGACAGGAGTACTTCGATCCAACATCAATTCTCCGGCCACCCATAAGGCCGGACATCTTAATTCTATACCAGAACAATTATATATATAATAATTTATTATATTAAATATATTTTTATAATTATTTAATTAATTATTCTAATTATAATTAATTATATTTATAAGAATTTATTAATTAATTATTCTTAATATTTATATTTTAATGTTATTTTTTATTCGATTTTAAATTAAATTGGTAAATAAAAAATGTAGGGACCAATTAAAGATCATTTGAAACTATAACAATATGATAAGAAAGAAAAAAAAAAGTAAAGGGACATAATTAGAAATAAGTGAAAGTATAAGAACCTAATAAAAAAATTATAGGGTCCCAATAAAAAATTAGTTGAAACTATAAGGACTTGCAAATTAATTATCCCTTCTTCTAATGATATAATAATTTAATCAATCAATAAATAAGTATTAAAAAACGATTGAGATAGATTAAGCTTTAATTGTATTATTTAAATTCTTGGTCAAATTCGAAACAACACTTGATAAATGCATTCAATCTACGTCCTAATAAAGGTTGACCGACCATCAGTTACGTTTTAGATCAAAACTTAGCTTTTTTTTTTTTTTTCCTTGCCAGCAAAGCTTAGTTAAATCAAATTGAAAAATTTGATCACTTTAACTCAAATTCAATCACGTCGCTGGTCAAAATATAAAATGTTGCCTAATTGATGCAGAAGGGGAAGAGGAAAACTGTGGAAAAGTGAAGAAACAGGAGAGAAGAGAGAAAAGAAAAGAGAAAGCTGAGAAAGAGCTTGTCAATCTGAATTCATTAATCATCAAGTCAGCCGTAATTGGAAAATCTAATCTTATTAAACCCTAATTATTTATTATCTTCCATCATTTTACTTATTTTATTGTCGAATTTATACTGATAAATCAAGGTTCTCAAATAAGCTCGTGTTGTATCATAAACTTGTAAGAGTTTACTTTTTCAATAAATAGGTATTAATAGTGTATATTTAAATAATTAAAATATAAAAATGACAATAATTTGATTTAAATATATTTTAAATACAAATAGTTAAAATTAAATTAATCAACATTCATACTTTATTATACTCAAAAAAGATTTTTTTTTTTTTATAAAATACATGTATAAAATCACTGAACATGATCAAATCAAAAAATGTTTGCATGATTTTAAGAGCGAGTTAACATAATTTTATAAGCTAGAAATGTGCAAACGACAAACTTAGTGTGTGAAATCATGAGTTTGACTGAGTTTATAACTATCATGAGTTTAAAAGTGATTTGACATAATTTGGTAAAGTATAAACGTAAAATCGGTAAACTTTAAAAGTCAACCTGTAAGTTTGATAATAATGCTGATAACAAAAAAAATCAATCCTGTGGGCATAAAAATAAAGTCAATACTAAATATATACACACATAAGCCCTAGGCCATATAAACAACACGTACATACATAGGAGGATCTAGGTTACGGATTAGGGGGCAAGTGCCCCCTTGAATTTGTCACTTGGTTAAATTTTTTTTAAAAGATGTATTTAGTGCCCCGAATTTATCTCTTACAATAAAAAAATGTTAAAGATGTATTTGACAATAAGGCAATTATGGTAGAATTCCAAAAAATAAGGCCTAGAAGGATGACATTGTAATTATTTTTATTGTAATATACTTTTGTTATTAAAATATATGTATTTGAACTTGTTGAGTGTCCACCCTTTATTGTAATTTATGTAACTACATTTCTAACAGCACTTAGCCTTGCTTTTTCTAAATGATAGGTTTATAAAATAACTACCTCACTTATTACATCATCAGTATTCATTTGATTTCATAAATATTTTTTTGATATTCTTTTTTTCTTGTTTATATTCTTTTTGTTTTTTAATGCATTTAAAACTTTCCTTTAAAAATAAATTCGGGGGCGCTGCCCTGTATCCCCCCGCCACCACTCCCTTGAATAATTTTCTGGATCCGCCCGTGCGTACATATATATGATAACACGCGGCTCATCAATATCATTATGGATCAAACTGTCATGCATGAAGACGATAAAGAAATATCTACCCACAGGTCACTTAAGACTTGTTCCATTTTTGATGATTTTATGGGATCTGCTTGTACTAATGTGCCTTCCTTAGGACCTGACCGTAATTCCCCTAATTTGAATCGTTGGAGCAGCAAATATGGGAAATCATGTTGACCATAAAGTTGAAGATAGCCAAAAATATATGACGCTTAATGCTCCCTCTCTTGGGTGGCACCATCATCACCACCTTCTTCTTCTGCTGATCATCTGCAAAATATCTCATCCTTGTACCTCCCATTGATGATGGTTCTCTCATCACACAAATAATATATACATATATAAGTATGTGTATACGTAAACATAGTGTGTGTGTGTGTATGAGAGGCAAATTAAAGCATGTTTATACGTATTACGTTAGGGGGACGTGTAAACTTAAAAGCAGGGCCATGGTGGACAGTTGGCTCCGTGAGTTCGAATTTTCTAGCTAGTTTCCATGTGTACATCCAAATTCGATGCACGTCTCTAAACATGTGTTATTTAATTATTTGATTAAGGACAGAAATACATTTGGTACTCTAACTTTGGACAAAGTTTCAGTTTGGCCTCTTAATTCTGAAAAGCATATTTTCAATAAATTTCATCCTAATATCGTTAATTAGTCTCAAATGATGATTTTTTTTTGTAACTGATTATTGTTGTTTTTAAAAATAAACTTAATATGACCGCATTTTAAAAGGTTTTTTCAACCTTCAAAATTCCAATGTATGCTGACATTCTTTGTAATACCCTAAAAATCACACTTATGATAAGTGTCATAAATTAGTAAAATATACCTATTACAAATAGGTGAATATATGGTCTCAAATATTGAGTTATAAATATCGTATTTCTTAACGAAAAATCTCTTGAAAATTAGGAAAAATAATAGTGTCAAAATTACTAAAATGCCCTTGTGAGGTATACAATGGCATAAAAATATTATGATAAATTCTAAAGGGCAGTGAAATAATTATTAAAAATTAGAAAGAATATTGTCCTTAATTTAGACAATTTAATAAATTATAACCTTGGAAAGATTAAAGGAGAAAAATCAAAAAGTATTGTGAGGGCCATAATTGACCCCATGATTTTTAATATTTTACCTGGAGTATAAATTACCAATGTCAGTCCAATAGTTGTGAGATAATAATTAATTCTAATTAAGAAAATTGTCAACAATTAGTAAGTGATTAAATAAATAAATAATGGCTAATTGTTTAGACATGAATAAGGGAGATATTCAAAGTTAATTATCCAAAACCTCTAATTGAAGATTAGTAACCAATAAAGGGTCAAGATTAACATGAGAACAATTGTTAATCAATTGGAGATGATAAATAAAATGTATTAGATGAATTATATAAAATACCCAAGGCTTAAATATAAATACCTAAAGTTTAATTAACTAACATAAGATTAACCAATGGATTAAATACTATAAGAGGTGATTAAGGCATAAAGTAATTATATTAAAATCAAAGTTTGAAAAGTCAAAACTTGTGGGGGAAGGGTGCAGCCGAAATCATTGAAAAGAAGGAAGGAAGAAATGTTAAAATTGTGTATGTGTTAAAATATTCAAGTGGAAATATAATAGAAATAAAAAGTGATATTTGTGCAATAAAGGAGCATATTCTTTGATCAAAATTTGACCAAGCATTTCGAAATAGGAAAGAGTAAAAAGAGAAAAGATGGAGTCATAAAGTTGTTGTAGAAGATGTTGAAAAAGTCAAAAGTTGCAACAACCAATAAGAACACATGAAGATAGGATAAAAGTGCAAGTGGGGCAAGTGGGGAAAGCAACATCTTTTGGCCAAAAAGATGCTATGCATTTCGATCATGAATAAGGGAAGAGAGAGAAAAGTTGTATGTTGCATTTATGTAGTGTGAACACAAAATCAAGTGGATGGAAAGAGAGATTTTTGTGAAAAAGCATGTAGGATAAATGAGAACCAATGGAAAATAAATCCTAACTCAAAATCCTTGAATAAGTTGGTAAATATCTGGACATATTAGGAATCAGTGATTTTTTATCCAGAAGTTGGTGTTTCCGGAAGTAATTTCCGTAACCGAAGACGTTTATCCGAAAATATTCGGCAGACAACGAAATGTTCTGAATGAAATCAAAAATTTGGCTAACCCAAATATTTTGAAAGAGGAAGAAGAGACCTTCAGGGCTATGTTACCGGATTTTTGAGTTTCTCCAAGATTACGCGATTAGGACACCGAACCGGGACTTTATCGGTAGAAAACTTCTAGAGCAAGGGAGTGACATCACCTTGATGATGTCACTTGGTTGAAAGATGATGTAAGGAGGTGGATTGTGTGGCCAAGAATGAAGCTTCTAGAAACCCTAAATTCCATGGTCCAAAATTGAAGTAGAAAGTTGGAAAAAGACCGTTTTACCCTCACCTTTTCTTCTATAAATAGCCATGCCATCTTCACTTCTTTTCTCACAATTCAAGAGAGCATTTCGGTTTTAGAGAGAAGGTAGAGAGAAGGAGGAGTCCAGAGGAAGAAGCAGCGAAGCTCTGGGTAATTTCTTCGGTACCGAGTCTTAAGCTTTAGTCTTTTGTTCGGTAGTTATAGTAGAAATGTTGTTTTGATTCTTAATCTTCCAAGTTAGTTTAGATATCATGTTTTAAGGTTGAATATGATATATATTTCGAAAATTATGTTGGAGTAGGAGTTATGTTGAAATTTTGGAAGATTATAGTCAAAATAACGAAGTGCTGGCGAAATTCCGCCGATTAATTAGGGATTCAGGGGTAAAATGATCATTTATGACTAAAATGTCCGTCATAATGCTTGATCATTAATAAATGTGCTGTTGTCCTTATAGGATATCCCTGATTACGTTCTGACCTACTGTCGTACCGTATTCCGACAAAAGTACCGATTACCGTCAACGAAAGTACGTTCGAGTACTGTAACACTAATCTGATGTTTATTGTATGCGTATATATGTTATGTGTACTGTATGCCTATTATGGTAGTTTATAGCTCTGTGGTATGTTTATGTACTGTTAATATGTTTACGTTTGCTATGGGCAATATATCTGCATGCTTTTGGGCGATATATGTATACTGCTTTTGGGCGATACGTCTGCATGTTAGGGGCGATACATCTGCATTGGTTGCATGCTCATATACTGTTTATGTTGTGATTGTCTCTAATCCATATGTTGTGTATGTAAATATGAGGTTAACCGTTACCTGAGATCCGGTGCGGATTTCAGCTCTTAACATAGCGTCAGGGTCAGATGGACCGAGGACCGAGGAGAGTGGAAAGCAACAAGCTCAGGGATCCGGCTGAAGACTTTCTGTTGTTGTTCTTTACTTTTGAAAACTCTCGGTTATTGAACCGCTTCTGTAATTAGCCAGACTGTCGGCATTTTGAATATATGTATCAGTTACTCAATCGCTCCGATGCTCTACTCTGATGAAAAAATTTTATACTACTTTTTGAAAACGGGATGTTACATTCTTTGTTAACAAAGTTAGGCATAAAGGATTAAGAAAAACACTTTATAAAGTTAAAAGACTAAAATGCAACCTTGGGTGAAGTTAGAAGACTAAATATATACTTTTACCTTTGATTAAATTTGAATAGTTTGATTTTTGAAAATAAAATAATTATGGCCTAAATTATATGTGCTATATAGTATATGGTAGGTACTCATTTCTATTCAGATATAAATCAATTCAATTAATTCATTAAAAAAATAAAAAAAAGTTTACTCATTAAATGTCTTAAATTTAATTTTTTTAACCTTTATCCATATTAAATAAAGGGACTTAAACTTCTCATGTTACATGAGAAGAAGAAGATTCCTACACCACTACTACAAAATACACTTTTAACGTCTGTTTTTAATATACTTAGATGACTGTTTTCAAAGGGTCGTGAATGTAATGGTCGTTAAAAGTTTGACTTACAAAGACTGTTTTTAAAAATAGTCGTTGTATCTGCAACAACTGTTTTTAAAATAACAGTCGTTATATGTTTTTTTTTTTCAAATTGATGAGCAGTGGCAGAAAAACATTTCAGTGGGATAATTGGAAAAGCCAAATATAATAACAACAGTAATAAGAAGAAGAAGAAGACAACATCAACAAATTCCATAAAGACAACATCTATGCCCTGTAAAAAAGATGTGGATACATCTTAAAATTGTTTGTGTCAACTTCTGCTATGTTTAAACTATAAAATGATATAGTAAAAACCAAGAGAAGAGAAAACATGGACTTACTATCTTTTTCATATGCAAATTGACATTCAGAGTAGTCCAAACTCCAAAATGCCAAAGCTCTTTGGCCTTTTCAACAATTTGTGCAGCCGTTCTTTTCAAGCTGCAAAAACAGGGGGCAAAACGTCATTATTTCCTGCGAACAATGCAATTACATATCACTATCCACAAATTCAAAAACAGAAGAAAGTAGAATCGATGAGAAAATCAGAATCAAGAATCGATGAGAGAAAATATAATGGAGAATCATACCCTAGGTGGTGAGGCGAAGAATGGAAATAGCAGGAGGTCGAGCGTTAAGAAGAATGAGCTTGAAGAGATGATTAGGGCTCGGAGTGAAGAAGTGATCGAGAGTTAATGGATGATGAAGACTGCTCTGCGGTTCGACCTGGCGAGAAGTAAAAATGACAAATTAGAAAGAGAGAAAACAACACCAGATAATAAAAAACAATGGCGGGAGAATCAAAATGTATTTACGCAGGCACCTTATTGTTTGTTTTTGTTGTTTATAAAGTTGTGTTTTCCCCCGTCGGTTCTCTATTATTTGAATAAATTTAACGACTGTTTCTTAAAAACAGTTGTGTAATCTCTTTTTTTAAGACTGTTTTTCTTGAAACAGTCGTTAAATGTTAAGACAAAATTTCAAAAATGCCACCGCCTCCATTTTAACTTCTGTTTTCAAAAAAACGGACGTTAGTTGGGTGTCGTTAAATTTACTTTTTGTAGTAGTGCACACACATGAAATGGTGGGACCCACATTTATATATAATACTAATTTTATATATATATATAATTAGTATTATATATATACGTGGGTCCCACAATTTTATGTGTGTGAGATATGAGAATACACATCTCCTACAACATAAGAAGTGCTTTTCCCTTAAATAAAATTTGCAAGGAAAAAGAAAAATACAAATAGTGACATTGAAGCATTAATTACAAGAGTAAAATTGATAAATTAACATTAATTACAAACTTATATTATGAACCAAAATTTTCCCCAAAAAGTGATTGGTTTTGTGCACCAAACTATATATATTACCTGAGAAATTCTTTGTGTTCACCTAGTTTACCACGTCATTTGTGGTCTGACTAGTTAAAATATAATAACTCAGCTAACATTAATTATCGGTACAAAAAATACTTTTAAGACCGGACGAAAAAACACCTCTAAAACAGGATCTGGAACTTGTCTCGATACAGGAGGTTTAAAAAGTCTATTACTTTTAAGACTATAGCTAGATGCGTGACCAGTCTTAAAAGTAACTTTAAAAGTAAAACTTTTAAGACCGGATGTTTAAAACATCTGGTCTTAAAAATAAATAAGGTGTCAAAAAAAAAATCCCGCTCCCAGCAAAACCATAACCAACATCGGAGCAAATCGGCCCCGTCATTACAAACCTCCTCGTCCGTCAATGGTGGCATACCACCTCCCCTAGTAGCACTTGAACAAAAAAAAATAAAATAAAATAAAATCAAACCATGAACAATAAGGAATCAAGATCGAAGAAAAATAGTTGAAACAGGAACAATAATCAAAATCGAAGCTAATCTCTTACCTTAAGATCTACTCCTTCGCTTTTAATTCTAGATCTGCGCTTTTAATTCTCATATCTGCACGTGAAGCGGCAGAAGCAGGAGCCAGAGAGTCAGATGGTAGAGTTTCAGACCAAGTAAGTAAGCAGATCTACCGTGGAAGTATGAGGCTTCCTCACTAGAGTGGCTCTCTTCATTGTTATCGTTAAACGTACACCGGTGAAAAGTTGGAAAAGCTGTGAAGATGACAACAATTGGAGTTGCAACACAAGAAATGAATGAATAATGTAGACGAGTGATTGTCGTTCACTCTGGAGTCTTTACGGTGAGGAGGCCCAAGTCTCAAGACATTTGAAGGGAATAGAAACAAAATAGAATAATGAAAAAATGGGAGGGAGGAGGAAAAAATGTTCTATAATTTACAAAATTGTCACCGGTCATACTTTTCAGAATGAATCCTTTTATAATCCAGTCTAAAAAGCGTTCTTTATATTTATGAAAATGTCACTGGTCATACCTTTTAGACCTGATACTTTATAATCAGGTCTAAAAAGTTCTTTATATTTACGAAATTGCCACCGATCATACTTTTTAGGCCTAATCTCTATAATCCAGTCTAAATGAGGCAGTCTAAAAGTCTTTTTTTGTAGTAGTGAATCCTAGTTGATTACTCATGGATTTCATATTTTTATTTTTCTTAAGAAATAAATCTCTTAATTAAGATTTCATATATAATGAAAAAATGAATCTTGTGAAATCTTTTGATTTTATTAATATGTTAGCTAATTTAGGAGCTGTCAAATCAGCATATGAGTTGTTGTATTTTAACTGATTTGACTATAAATGATGTGGAAAACCAAGTTCATACCATAATCTCTCTATGTTACCTATGTTGAAGAAATCATGATTTACATGGTGTGTTCAGTGTATACGCATTTTCTAATTTTGTTGTCAACCAACATAAAACAAACTAGCATTAGATTAAAATTTCAATACTTCATATTTAAAATTTTATAAAAATATTATTATAATTTTATTTAAAAAATGTATAAATAAATTTAAACAATTAAAATAAACTATCCACCAGATTCACTATTCTCACATAATTCACCTCTTGTGTTGATATCCTTTTAGGCCGGCTGAATCTAGTTCTGATAGATAATTGCCTATTTAATATTTGCAAATATCACTATAATTTAATTCTTCTCATCTCTAAAATTTCTTTGATTACTTTCCATCCATTCTTGTTATATTCTTTTTTCTCTTTAAGTTGTAAAAGTGTTGAATAAAATATTATAATTAAGTAATTCTAATATTTTACCCTCACCCTATGATATTATTAATAAATTCAAGGGTTAAGGTGCAAAAATAGACATATGCTTTTTTCCGAGGAGCGCCCAGTAGCAAATGCTTTTTTCAGGTGCAAAAGTAACTATGTGGTTACAAATTAGGTGCAAAAATAGCGTTTGACCGTTAAGTTTGACTTTTGACCGTTAAGTTTGACTTTTTTTTGTTTGGACGATGACGTGGCATATCAAAGGTGCAAAAATAATTTTAGGATCTTGAAAAATATTTCGGTATTGATCGGTACTAAAAGGATCTTGAAAAAAAAATTTGAGTCTTGATTGGTACTAAAAGTATTTTCGGGATCTGATTGGTACAAAAAAATATTTCATAATTTTAAAAATTTATTTTAGGATCTTGAAAAAATACTTCAGGTATTGACCGGTACTAAAAGGATACTGAAAAAAGCCACGTCATCG
Source organism: Acacia pycnantha (assembly GCA_025563575.1). NCBI lineage: Eukaryota > Viridiplantae > Streptophyta > Magnoliopsida > Fabales > Fabaceae > Acacia > Acacia pycnantha. The sequence continues at coordinate 4,408,494 of JAMWYP010000069.1, read as the reverse complement.
TCCAGTCAGCAAAAAAAGTCAAACTTAATGGTCAAAAGTCAAATTTAACGGTCAAACGCTATTTTTGCACCTAATTTGTAACCATGTAATACCCGGATATTTATCTGGAATATTATAAATAAAAGTTGGATATTTCTGATAAGAGAAATTTCAATCTCCGGTCTTGTATAATTATAGTCTATTTTCTAAGTAGAATTTCTGTAGGAAATCAGGGAAATTAAGGGCCAAAGTGCCAAGATGACCATAATACCCTTGTAATTTCTAAAAATGCAAGAAGCATGAAAATACTAATGTTAATACAAGAGTATGAAGGTAATGAGACCTTGTAATTAAGAAAATTATCAACAGATGATAATGAAATAATTAAGTAATATTGGGCTAATTACTTAAGCATAAGCAAAGGAAATTCAGTAATAATTATGTGAAGCTCAAAAATTAGTGGAAATTAGTGGAATATTAGTAAAAATGTATTTACTAATTAATTGGAAATTTTTATGAAAAATCATTGAGTTTAGGTATTTTTAGACCTAAATACAAGAACGGACCAATTAGATAATTTTGTGGAATTTTTGGAAAAAATAAATAATTAAATAAAAAATTAAATAAAAAAAATATTAAAAAAAAAGAGATGGTCCAGCGAAATTTTCAAAGGAAAATAAAAAAAAAATGAAAATGAAATAAGAAGCAAGTGGACAAGTTGCAACATTATTTTAATATTATAATTAATTAAAGTAAAAATTGTGAATAGTAAATTAAAAATTAGAAAACGGATCCTATCTAGAGATCTAGGAATAGGAACTCCAAGGTCAAGGTAAAATATTGATCAGTGAGTTTTTACCTTTAAGTGACCTCTTAGGAAGTTAATTCCGAGGCCGTTTGTGCATTTTCCTAATAAAACAAAATAGGGAAAAATGCACATAGGCATATTTTTGGAAATAAGGAAAATAAATTCTAACTCAACATTTAGGAATGGGTTTGAATTTATTTAGACATATTTGGAATCGGTGAATTATTTCCAAGAGATTGGTAATCCCGAAAAGGAATTCCGACACCGGACGCGTTCGGACACGTTTTTCGAGAAAACTTCAATTGGACGGTTGGAGGCCTATATGGAATCAAAATTTAGGTTAACTTGGACATTTATACTAAGTGAGAACTTGTCTTCAAAGTTGTAAATCCATAATTTTGAGATTTCTCCGAAATTTCGCGAATCGGGTACCGAACGGGAAATACGGGTGGACTGGCCATAAAGTGAGGTGAGTCATCACTTCTTGGCCAATCCTTGGCTGCCAAACAGCCCAAAGATGTCGACCAAGAGTGTGTGAGGTGGAGTTTTGACTTCTTGAACAAGTTGCAATTAAAGGGTTATTACAACTTTGAATTTCCAAACAAATCCTTAAATTTGCCAAACAAGTCCCTTGTTTTTACCTATAAATACCCCTTCAACTCTTGAGAAATTTCACACCATTCCCTTTCTTGCTCTTGGCCGAAAAATCTAGAGAGAGAAAGAAGAGAGCAGTGCTCTGGAAATCTTGCAGCGAAGCCCTGTAGAATTGTCCGGAAATCTTCAACGGGTAAGTCTTTTGGTTTTTAGTCTTTAGTTCGGTAGTTAGTAGATTTATTAGATAGTTCTAGTAAGTAGGGAATGAGATTCCTACTATTGTTTTTAGGCCTCATTGCATTGAAAAATGCCTGACGAGGTAAAAACTTGGTAGGGATCGAGTACCTGAAAAGTTGTAGTTTTTATAGCTCTTTCAAAATTAGTGGTAGAAATGTTAGAATAGCCTTTAAATTTCGAGTATGATTGGGTATCATATGGGAGGGCTATTTTAGTCATTATTTTCGTAAATCATAGTTACGTCGAAGTTCTGGCAAAATTTCGGGAAGAAAATTTGTCAGAGTAACGAAGTGCTGGCGAAATTCCGCCGATTAGGGGTAGAGGGGCAAAATGGTAATTTTTACCTAAAATTCCAGTTATAGTGTCAAATCACTAATAAAGGTGATATTATTCTTATAGGATATCAGAATCTCTGATTTGCTGCCGTCACGCTGCCCGACGAGCCGCTACTTGAAGTTCACGTTTTTCCGTAAAAGTACGTTTTCCGCCGGTAGTACCTAACGTTGCCAACGAAGGTACGGACGCGTACTGTAACACTAATCTTGTGCTTCTTAAATACTTATATGTCAATGATATGTTCGTAGACCGTTATACAGACAGTTATACGGGTTATAGTTTTGATAACGCCGTTTTGTTTTCCTAGCGCCGAGGACACGACTAATTATCGTGGCACCGTGAATAGTGCAAGCTGTTGTTGTTATTTACCTTATGGGGCTTTACATATTGCTCTGTGCTTATGTTTTGTCGGCATAATGATCATGCATCTCTAGTATGCTTATGATAAACTGTTGTATTAGCTCTAGAATATTTGTTGGTATATCTTGTGTTGTTTGGGTATGAGGTTAACCGTTACCTGAGATTCAATGCGTTGAATTGAATCTCAGCTGTAGCTTCAGGGTCAGGAGGACCACGGTTCGTGGATCGAGGCAATTATCCGGAGTAGGCGTGCAGCTGAAGACTATCTTTATCTTATCGCTTTCTGTTATTTACTTTCCAAACTCTAGGATTAATGTAATCAATACAATGTTACACAATGGTTGATGTTTTGGCTAAGAATCCAATTACTCTTGCGCTCTATTGCTCCACTCTGATTGCTTGTTTGAAAAAAAAAATCCGCATTTCAAACATGGGATGTTACATTTTATGGTATCAGAGCCTGAAATTCTGGCAAGTATTTAACTATGTTACCACGGACAGTTTGGTGCCGAAGGCAAGGCTAGTCTACGTGGGTGTGCCATAAGTCACCGCTAATCCGGTGAGGCCCCCATGGTAGACACTTACACAGCCATTCTGTTCGGATAACGGAGTTAGGCTCTTAAGCCTTTTAACTTTGAGCATATTTTTGAAAATGAGTACTGATACGACCATTGGTGTAAATGTGTAAAGATGAACGAGAGATAATGGCTAGTAAGCCTTTAGAGCGGAGAAACACGTCGAGATCGGATCATTCATCGATGATGACAAGCTGTAAGTATTTCCGGCTATTAAGTTGTTAAGACGATTCGAGTGAATCTTTCTTTGAACTTAACATCCTAGACAAGTTCTAGCTACGAACAGAATTTGTTAAGCACTATACGATCAAAGCATTGGATGGCGGAACAACACAAGCAAGACTATTAGAAGAGCGTACTTCGATATGAAGTTATGAATTACGAACGCGAAGGATTTTAACCACTGGTCATAAACCAGCTGGATGATGTAGTATACGTTTGCATGTGCATTACATCTAATATAAAAATATATAGGTTTTGATGCCACGTGATATGTTATTTTCTGACACATATATACATTATTTAATTAAAGGAAAGAGATAAACATGGCAATCTTAAGAGGTGCCGTGCACCAAGAGGCCGAGGCCGTGGACGAGGCCGAGGTCGAGGTAGAGCGAGCGCGACCTCAAGATGAAGCAATACCTGAAGTTGGACGACACCAAGAGGGCCAACATGCACAAAATCAACTCCTGAACCAACAAAACGACATACAGGAGATGCAACGAACTTTGCAGGAGCAAAGAGCTCTTATCGATGCATTAATGGCAGAAAGGCAGGAAAGACAAAGACAAGATGATGAGCGCAACAATGAGGAAAATGAAGAAGATAACAACAATGATGATGAAGAAGAATATGAAGAGTATGATAACAACGACAATGATGAAGAGCCTGAAGGGTCTGAGAGATCCCAATCACCACCTAGGCGAAATCAAAAAGAGAACCACCGAGAGCCAGGTCAACCGGTTACGCAGCTGAAGCCACCCGGTTTAGGGAAAGAATGAACTAGGCGAGGATTGGTGCTAAGCCTAAAAGATTTTGAAGTTATCGAGTGCCCGGAAATCGGAAGGCACTGCGGCTATCTACAAGTTAGAGGCGTGCCCACGGATGGTGGGAGAGCGTTTCCACAACCCCGCCAAGCCACATTACGTGGGAGATGTTCTGGAGCAATTCAACGAACAATACTTCCCTCCCTCGATTCGGGTGATTAAAGAGGAGGAATTTCTGCGAGATACAACAAGGGAATGAAGAGTCATTTGACGACTACTTCGCACGTTTCACCAACTTGTCCCGATACTCTTCGTATCGAAGAGCAATGTGAACGAAAGTGGAAAGCGAACCGATTGGTGAACGGGCTGAGGTACGACATAAGGGCAAGGTTGGTATCTCATCAATTTTCTAAGATGGCCCAAGCCGTAGGATCTTGCAGACTGACGGAGTGCAACCTGAAGGAACTGCGCAAATCCCGAAGCCAGGACGGAAATAATGCAAGTCGCGGTGGATCCAACCGCGGAGGTTCCTCACAGAAGAGGAAGGCACCTTGGAACAACAATCAGGGTGGAAACAAGAGACCCTACCAACCGGGCAGAAATTACCCTGCAGTAGGGATCCCAGACGTGTCCCAAATGCAAGAAGTACCATCCAGAGCCAAGCTGCGATGGGAAACAAGTCTGCTTCAGGTGTCGAAGCCTGGACACATTAGCGGGATTGCCCGAGAAGGCTGTAGGCGAGACCTCAAAGCGCGGCCGAATCTTTGCATTGACAAACACAGAGGCCAAGAAGTCCCCGAGAGATGGTTCAAGGTACCATCTATCTCAATGGAAATCTACTTGAAGCATTGTATGACTCGGGTGCTAGTCACTCGTTTATTTCCTATGAATGTGCAAGTAGTTTAGGATTGCATGCCTGTAGATTACCATTTGATCTTGTAGTATCTACACCGTTGGGTGTAAAGTCTTTAGCTTCTGACGCATGTATGAATTGTACTGCTGTCGTGGATGGACGAGTTTCTAAAGTGGATCTTATCCGTCTACCTCTTCACGGCATCGACGTCATATTCGGTCTGAACTGGTTAATGGCCAACGGTGCGATGATCGACTGTGGCAAAAAGGAGATATCATTTGCCGGAGACAAGGTTGAAGTGAGCCTGAACTTTCTCTCCGCTACAGAAGGCGATCGGTGCGTGAAGCAAGGATGTCATGCTTTCATGGTATTCTTTTCGTCAAAGCGAGCGACCTTTCACTCAGGATATCCCCGTGGTGAATGAATTTTCTGATGTATTTCGGAGGATCTCACCGAGTTACCTCCTATCCAGAAGTGGAGTTCAACATTGACTTGATGCACGGCACAGATCAATATCAAAGCGCCGTATCGAATGGCTCCTAACGAGATGCGGGAGTTAAAGAAGCGGCTAGAAGAGCTTTTGAAGAAGGGGTTCATTCGACCCAGTGTATCACCATGGGAGCCCCAGTGCTTTTGTAAAGAAGAAAGATGGAAGCTTCCGACTCTGCATCGATTACCGCGAACTCAACAAGGTGACTGTCAAGAACAAGTACCCACTTCCCCGGATTGATGATCTTTTGGATCAATTATCTGGTTCCACAGTCTTTTCAAAGATTGATTTGCGTTCGGGATACCATCAGTTGCGAGTTAAGGATGGCGATGTTCCCAAGACAGCTTTCAGAACAAGATATGGGCATTATGAATTCCTTGTGATGCCCTTCGGATTGACAGATGCACCTGCAGTATTCATGGATTACATGAACCGTATCTTCCGACAACACCTAGACCAATTTGTGGTGGTGTTCATCGACGACATTTTGATATATTCTAAGAGCAAAGAAGAGCACGAAGAACATCTGCGAAAGGTGTTAGGCATACTCAGGGAGAAGCAACTTTATGCTAAGGCGAGCAAATGCGAATTTTAGGCTGCCGGAAGTGAAATTTCTGGGCCATGTTATATCTAGCGGCGGAGTTGCGGTTGATCCAAGCAAAGTAGAAGCGATTACGGGTGAAACGGCCGAGACGCGCGACGAGATCCGTAGTTTTCTTGGTACAGCGGGATACTACCGCAGATTTATACGGGATTTCTCGCGTCTTGCCCTACCATTGACAAAGCTTACGAGGAAGAATCAACCCTTTATATGGGGAGCTGATTGTGAGGAGAGCTTTCAGAGTCTGAGGGAGAGGTTGACTACAGCACCGGTATTGATTATCCGATCCAGATGAGACCTATGTTGTCTACAGTGATGCCAGTGGGCAAGGATTGGGATGTGTCCTAATGCAGCAGGGCAGGGTGGTGGCCTATGCCTCTCGTCAGCTGAAACCTCACGAGTTAAACTATCCTACACACGATCTAGAGCTGGCAGCTATCGTGTTCGCTTTGAAGATATGGAGGCATTACCTTTACGGTGTAACCGTAGAAGTGTATTGTGACCACAAGAGTCTAAAATACTTGTTCGATCAATGAGAACTCAACATGAGACAACGTCGTTGGATGGAGCTGATTAAAGATTACACCCTGGAGATCAAGTACCATCCGGGTAAAGCAAACGTTGTTCTTGATGCTCTTAGTAGAAAGACGGTGCAGGTATCATACGTGATGATACAGAACGAGCTTCTTGGAAGATTTCAGAGACCTGAATCTATCCAACCAAATCTGCATGGGTCAGCACGCACCAGCTGATGCCTATCTTGCTACACTCCTTGCGAGTCAAGGGGAGTACGATCTGAGAGATGAAGTGGAGAAAGCTCAGAAGCAAGATGATTGGGCAAAAGAGATACGTGAGAAGATCACTCGAGGTGAGACCCAAGACTATGACCTATCACTTAGTGGTTTGGTCAGGTATAAGCAGCGAATTTACATACCGCCAATTGATGAATTGAAGCGGACAATAATGGATGAGGCTCATAAGAGTAAGTATACTCTACATCCAGGCATGGTCAAGATGTACCAGAGTATGAAATCCGAACTGTGGTGGCCGGAATGAAGAAAGACGTAGCGAATACGTGGCCAAATGCTTGACTGTCGAAAGTAAAGATTGAACACCGTCGACCCCTGGTCTTTTTCAAGGACTAGAGCTGCCGGAATGGAAATGGGAGAACATAACCATGGATTTTGTGGTAGGTCTGCCCAAAATCGAAATCATGATACAATTTGGGTAGTTGTTGACGGATTAACGAAGTCAGCACACTTTATTCCCATCAGTATTCACTATTCTCCGGAACGATTGGCGGAGATTTATATCAAAGAGATAGTGAGATTACATGGTGTTCCTAAGAGCATTGTCTCTGATCGTGATACACGATTCAAATCCCGTTTCTGGCAAGCGTTACATGAAGGTATGGGGACTAAGTTGAAGTTCAGTTCGGCTTATCACCCACAGATCGACAGTCAATCCGAGAGAACCATACGACGCCGGAGAATATCTTTGCGAGCATGTGGCTCGAATTTCAAAGGAAGTTGGGATCAACATCTTTCGCTAGGCGAGTTTGCATATAACAACGGTTATCATGCTAGTATACAAATGGCCCCGTTCGAGGCATTGTATGGGCGGAGGTGTCGATCACCATTATCTTTGGACAGATTCATCCGCGATTACTTGGGCCGGATATGCTTGAGCAGACCTCTGAACAAATCGCGTTAATCAAAAAGAGACTCCTAGCAGCACATAGTAGACAGAAGAGCTATGCTGATAAAAGGAGGAGACCTCTAACGTTTTATGTCGGCGACCATGTATTTCTAAAGTTATCCCCAGTAACTGGTGTCGGCAGAACGCTTAAGAGGAAGAAACTCAGTCCACGGTATGTTGGACCATTCGAAATTCTGGCTAAGCGCGGAGAAGTAGCTTATCAGATAGCTTTACCCCCAAACCTGAGTAATCTCCACGACGTTTTCCACGTGTCGCAATTGAAGAAGTACCAACCAGACAGTGATCATGTCATCGAGTACGAGGATGTCGAAGTACGGCATGATAATACCTTAATGGTCGAGCCGGAGCAGATCATTGATCACAAGGAGAAACGGCTCAGAAACAAGACAATACTGTTAGTAAAGGTGGTCTGGAAGGGTTTGTCACCCGAAGAAGCGACTTGGGAAACCGAGAGTGGCATGAAAGAGAAGTACCCAGAGTTCATGGCCCGAAGTTTAGTTAGTATAGATTAAATTTCGAGGGCGAAATTTTTTGTAAGGGGGGGAGAAATGTAATACCGGATATTTATCTGGAATATTATAAATAAAAGTTGGATATTTCTGATAAGAGAAATTTCAATCTCCGGTCTTGTATAATTATAGTCTATTTTCTAAGTAGAATTTCTGTAGGAAATCAGGGAAATTAAGGGCCAAAGTGCCAAGATGACCATAATACCCTTGTAATTTCTAAAAATGCAAGAAGCATGAAAATACTAATGTTAATACAAGAGTATGAAGGTAATGAGACCTTGTAATTAAGAAAATTATCAACAGATGATAATGAAATAATTAAGTAATATTGGACTAATTACTTAAGCATAAGCAAAGGAAATTCAGTAATAATTATGTGAAGCTCAAAAATTAGTGGAAATTAGTGGAATATTAGTAAAAATGTATTTACTAATTAATTGGAAATTTTTATGAAAAATCATTGAGTTTAGGTATTTTTAGACCTAAATACAAGAACGGACCAATTAGATAATTTTGTGGAATTTTTGGAAAAAATAAATAATTAAATAATAAATTAAATAAATAAAAAATATTAAAAAAAAAAAGAGATGGTCCAGCGAAATTTTCAAAGGAAAATTAAAAAAAAAATGAAAATGAAATAAGAAGCAAGTGGACAAGTTGCAACATTATTTTAATATTATAATTAATTAAAGTAAAAATTGTGAATAGTAAATTAAAAATTAGGAAACGGATCCTATCTAGAGATCTAGGAATAGGAACTCCAAGGTCAAGGTAAAATATTGATCAGTGAGTTTTTACCTTTAAGTGACCTCTTCCGGAAGTTAATTCCGAGGCCGTTTGTGCATTTTCCTAATAAAACAAAATAGGGAAAAATGCACATAGGCATATTTTTGGAAATAAGGAAAATTAATTCTAACTCAACATTTAGGAATGGGTTTGAATTTATTTAGACATATTTGGAATCGGTGAATTATTTCCAAGAGATTGGTAATCCCGAAACGAATTCCGACACCGGACGCGTTCGGACACGTTTTTCGAGAAAACTTCAACTGGACGGTTGGAGGCCTATATGGAATCAAAATTTAGGTTAACTTGGACATTTCTACTAAGTGAGAACTTGTCTTCAAAGTTGTAAATCCATAATTTTGAGATTTCTCCGAAATTTCGCGAATCGGGTACCGAACGGTAAATACGGGTGGACTGGCCATAAAGTGAGGTGAGTCATCACTTCTTGGCCAATCCTTGGCTGCCAAACAGCCCAAAGATGTCGACCAAGAGTGTGTGAGGTGGAGTTTTTGACTTCTTGAACAAGTTGCAATTAAAGGGTTATTACAACTTTGAATTTCCAAACAAATCCTTAAATTTGCCAAACAAGTCCCTTGTTTTTACCTATAAATACCCCTTCAACTCTTGAGAAATTTCACACCATTCCCTTTCTTGCTCTTGGCCGAAAAAGCTAGAGAGAGAAAGAAGAGAGCAGTGCTCTGGAAATCTTGCAGCGAAGCCCTGTAGAATTGTCCGGAAATCTTCAACGGGTAAGTCTTTTGGTTTTTAGTCTTTAGTTCGGTAGTTAGTAGATTTATTAGATAGTTCTAGTAAGTAGGGAATGAGATTCCTACTATTGTTTTTAGGCCTCATTGCATTGAAAAATGCCTGACGAGGTAAAAACTTGGTAGGGATCGAGTACCTGAAAAGTTGTAGTTTTTATAGCTCTTTCAAAATTAGTGGTAGAAATGTTAGAATAGCCTTTAAATTTCGAGTATGATTGGGTATCATATGGGAGGGCTATTTTAGTCATTATTTTCGTAAATCATAGTTACGTCGAAGTTCTGGCAAAATTTCGGGAAGAAAATTTGTCAGAGTAACGAAGTGCTGGCGAAATTCCGCCGATTAGGGGTAGAGGGGCAAAATGGTAATTTTTACCTAAAATGCCAGTTATAGTGTCAAATCACTAATAAAGGTGATATTATTCTTATAGGATATCAGAATCTCTGATCATGCATCTCTAGTATGCTTATGATAAACTGTTGTATTAGCTCTAGAATATCTGTTGGCTGTATACTGTGTTGTTTGGGTATGAGGTTAACCGTTACCTGAGATTCAATGCGTTGAATTGAATCTCAGCTGTAGCTTCAGGGTCAGGAGGACCACGGTTCGTGGATCGAGGCAAGTATCCGGAGTAGGCGTGCAGCTGAAGACTATCTTTATCTTATCGCTTTCTGTTTCTTTCTGTTATTTACTTTCCAAACTCTAGGATTACTGTAATCAATACAATGTTACACAATGGTTGATGTTTTGGCTAAGAATCCAATTACTCTTGCGCTCTATTGCTCCACTCTGATTGCTTGTTAGAAAAAAAAAAAATTCCGCATTTCAAACATGGGATGTTACAAACCACATAGTTACTTTTGCACCTGAAAAAAGCATTTGCTATTGGGCGCTCCTCACAGAAAAGCTCATGTCTATTTTTGCACCTTAACCCTAAATTCAATTTATCTTGAATAGTGTTGAAGTAATTTGAGTTGTTTAATAACCATCACCCTTATAATGTTGTACAAGTCTTTCAAGTCAAAGTTATTGTTTTCAACATTCTTTAATATATATATATTTTTAAGAAAATTAACTTATTATGGATAATATTTAAACGAACCCTCTTTTGCCTAATTGAAGTAGTACGCGAAGGAATTTTTCTTGGCTAAAGTAGTAAGTGATGGAATGAGTTAAATAAAGAAAACGAAGCATTGAAAAATTAGTACATTTTTGTAAACAAAAATGAGAAGAAGGAGACTAATGAAGAAAAGTAAGAAACCAAAAAAAACAAAAGGATAAAAAGGAAGAAGAAGAAGAAGAGAGAGAGAGAGAGAGAGAGAAGAAGATCGAGTTTAAATAGAGTGGATGTGATGGCTTTAAACCTCAAATAGTCGCATGTAGTGGTGGATAATTGTAATACCCTAAAAATCGCACTTATGATAAATATCATAAATTAGCGAATAATACCCATTGGAAATAGGTGAATATGGGGTCTCAAAATATATGTGGTATTTCTAGGGCAATTTCTATTAAAATTAGAAGAAATAAGGTGTTAAAATCCCTAAAATGCACTTGTAGGTCATAAAATACCCTGAAAATATTATGATAAATCTTAAAGGGTAATTAAATATTTATTAAAAATTGGGAAGAATATTTTCCTTAATTTAGATAATTTATTAAATTATTTCCTTGGAAATAATAAGGGGAAAAATTAAATATTATTTTGAGGACCATAATTGACCCCATGATTTTTAATATAATGCATGGGACATAAAATACCAATGTCGGTAAAATAATTGTGAGAAAATGATTAATCATAATTAAGAAAATTATCAACAATTAGTAGCTGATTAGTTGAGTAATTAATGGCTAATTGTTTAAGCTTGAACAAGGGAATATCCAAGGAAAATTATGTAAAACCCTTTAATTAAATGTTTATGGCTAAAATTAGCATAAAATATACTTGCTAATTAATTAGAAAATTTTGAGAAAAATTGGTGAGATTAAGTGCATGAAAACCCTAAATCCTAAAAAGTTGCTAATCATGTGTTTAGGGCACTAATTAAACTTATTAATCAATTTCTACTAATTAAACATTAATTAAGGGTTAGGATGTAATCTCCTAAAGCAAGATCAAAGGCTACAAGAATTTCTAACAATTTTAAATGCCTAAATCCATGTAATTATGTATGGACCAATGGGAGAATTTTGCTAAATTGTATTAGATAATTAAATATATTATTAATAAATAAATAAATAAATAAATAATAATAATAAAGGGGGCAGCCGAAAATGTGGACAATTGAGGAGAGAAGATTTTGCAAAAAATAATATCATGATATTTGTATAATAATAATAATATAAAATGAGATATTTTGTAAAAAGTAAATAGGATAAATGAGAACCGATAGAAATTAAATCCTATCTAGAAAACCATGAACTAGGTTTCTAAGATCAGGACATATTATAAACAAGTGTATTTTTATCTCGGAGTGGGTTATCTCCGAAGTCATTTCTGTAACCGGCGGAATGATTAAGAGATAAGACGAAAAATATATTTTGTGAAAAAGGGCAGATAGTATAAATGAGAACCAATGGAAAATAAATCATATCTCAAAATCATTGAACTAAGTAAAAACATCTGGACATATTATGAATCAATTAATTTTTTTCCAGAGGTTGGTGTTACCCGAAGTGATTTCCGTAACCGAAGACGGTTATCCGAAAATGTTCAGCAGATTAGGAAATACCCTTAATGGGATCAAAAATTTAGTTAACCCAAATATTTTGAAAGAGGAAGTTTAGATCTTCAAGGAGTTGCTAAGGAATTCTTGAGATTTTCTAAGATTACGCGATTAGAACACCGAACAGGGGACTTTATCGGTAGAACCTCCATAAAGCAAAGTGTGACATCATTGGCATGACATCATGGCCTTGAAGAATGATGTAAGGAGGTGGATTGGAGGGCCAAGATTGTGCCATCTCATAAACCATAGATCCAAGGGTTAAGATTCAAGATAAAAAAGCATGAATAGTGCAAGAATTTTCTCTATAAATAGCCAACATCCATTTGCAAAGTTCCTCACCAATTCACTTGCTCTAGTTCGAAATTTTGGGAAGGAAGAGAGAAGGAAGAGCTTGGAGAAAGTTGTAGCGAAGCCCTGGGTAATTTCTTCGGTCCTTAGTCTTAAGCTTTAGTATTTCTTTCGGTAGTTATAGTAGGAATGTTAGTTAGATCTTTAATCTTTCAAGTATGATTTAGATATCATGTTTTAGGGTTAAATATGATATTTATTTCAAAAATATGTTGGAAAATGAGATATGTCAAAATTTTGGAAGATTAGAGTCAAAGTAGCGAAGCTCTAGCGAAATTTCGCCGATTAGTCAAACTAGGGGCAAAATGGTAATTTGTACCTAAAATGCCTGTTATGATGTCGATTATTGATAAATATGATATTATCCTTATAGGATATCTGTGATCACGTACTGCTGTCATACCGTTGTCGTACCGCTGTCAAACGTACCGTTTTCCGTCAAAAGTACTGATTTCCGTCAAACGTACCAGAATACCGTCAACGAAGGTACGGACGCGTACTGTAACACTAACTCTAATGCTTATGGTATGCTTATATATGTTGTGGATAGTTTCATAAAGCCATGAACGGGACTCTGTCCTGGACATGCACTGTGACTAAGGTAGGGGAGGCTTAGATCACTATTTACAGCTTTACGGGTTATAGTCATGATAACGCCGTTATGTTTTCCTAGCGCTGAGGACACGACCGTACATCGTGGCACGGGGTATAAGTGCAAACCAGGGATAACTTTGCATGATAGTGTAGTTGTTATCTAATGATCATACGACGTACCGGATTGATCAATGCTATACTATTAGAAATATCTGTTGTTCATATAATATTTATATAAGCATGAGGTTAACCGTGACCTGAGGTCCGATGGGCATTGGACCTCAGCTCTTACTATAGCTTCAGGGTCCAGAGACTCGAGGACGGAAGATGAGCGTAAGCTGAGTAAGCAGCACGTATGAAGACCGCGTAAAGACCCGATCGAGGACATTTAATATTTGAACAGATAATGTATTGTTCTTTATGAACAGGTAGTTACGCCACTGTATCATGTTGTATCAGTTATTCTTTTTCTCCAATGCTCTACTCTGATGAAAAAAAAAAATCTGCTTTTGAAAATGAGATGTTACAATAATAAAAAGGCACTTGGTTATCATGCCAAAGAAAGGCTAAAGCTTTGAAAGTTTCACTACTTGACAATTATTTCTTAGCACACATCCTCAAGTATTATTATATTCGACGATTCTTATATTGGATGATCATATATAGGATATCTTTTAAGTGCTTTCACAAATACTTTATGGGTGGATCTGCATCTAGCGCTATATACACTTCTACAGTCTTTAATATAAAACATATTTATCTAATTTGATTAGATTAAGAAACTTAGTTAAGTTAGTTCATATGACATGTATTTTCTAAAATACTCTGATCATTTTCCGTAAGTCTCTCAATTAGTTGAGGGAGCGTCAAAAGTGGTAAATTAGAAAAATATTGATAAATATGAACACTTTAATTTTCTTATATTTAACATTAAGATCAACTCCCCAAATATGTTTTATATTAATTAAGGACAAAAGGAGTGTGTGTGAGTGCGTGTGAGTGTGTGTGTGTATATATATATAGTGTCTTAAGTAGACAACAAACAAAAGGAGTGTAAACCTAGATATACACACACAAAAAAGGAGAGGAAAAAAAAAAAAAAAGCAGACAGATAAGAAGGATCGATGATTATTTATTATTCGTGAATTTGAAGGACTAGCCGACTAGCGCAGCAAATATGGGAAATGAAGTTGAAGATAGCATAAACTATGCGAAGCTTGATGCTGCCTCTCTTAGGAGGCACCACCTTCTTGTTGGTCTTCATCTTCTGCTCATCTTCGTTAGCAAAACCTCTCAACCTTGCCTCCTCCATTATTGGTGATGCGCCCATCACACAAATTTTATAACATTTGAGTATAACAATGGTTTGTGTTTGTAGTGTGTGTTGTGAGGGACGAGGTATTTAAGAGAGTAAATGCTTGCTCATCATTTTAAATGGTCCAAATCTGATGATTGGATAATTCGGACCAAATTTGAATGGTCCAAATCTAATGATTGGGGATGCTCATCATGACTATGAAAATGACTGGTTTCATAGTCTAAATATCATCATACTTGACTTTTGCATTCTTTTCCCCCAAATGGTGATTAAAAAAGGGGAAAAAATAAAAGGAAAATTCCTCTAGACACCTGACTCATAAAGAGTTCTTGTGCCGCCATTACAGAATGTTGGGCCTCATTTGAGCCTAAAAGTATTGAGCTATATATTGGGCGGTAACAGGTCTCATTATCTATAAACACTACTACAAAATATAGATTTTAGTTTTTCAAAAAACATATGTTTTTCAAAAAAGAAAGTAAAAAATAAAAACAGTGACATTTTTATAATTATATGCATTAATTTTGTCATCTCTTTAGAAAATAACAGATGTCATAGATACATTTGGCGTCAAAAAAAGGGACGCTAACGCTCATGCTTTTGGTGTCCCTATTTTGGAAAGGATGGGCAAAGCCCAATCTTTTGGCGTCCCAATTTCTTGAAAGGATGTCAAAACTTTGATTGAAAAGCTTTAATCAATATCCTAATGTCTTCCATTTTTTTCTTCTTTTGTGTGTGTGATTATTTGTATCTAAGTATTTTCATCAGTAATAATATTTATTTATTTTTACCAATTTCTTCTCTTCTTCTTTTGTGATTAATGTCAATGGACTTTATTTTATAAGGATATGGTGTTTATTTTCCGAAACTGAATTTGTAAACGCTTTTTATTTTATTTTATTTTGGATTAGAGGGGATTCCAATCCAAAAAATTTCCTTTGTTTTTTGACTTACGATGTCCACTTCTTAAAAAAGGGATCTCATAAATTTAGACCTTACGGCATCCCTTTTATATAAAAAAAGATGCCCTAAAACACTTAATGACTTTGTAAGGAGAAAGAACATAAAGTAATAAATCAAAAATTAAAATAAGCTAGAGATACTTGAAGAATAATATAGTTTTCCCAAAAACAAATAAAAGAAAAGAGTTGCGTTACCTTTGACTTGGTCATCCCTACCAAACTTTCTAACCAATGTGGCCTTTCTGGTTGGTAGACGCGTCAACTCAAGAGTAGATGCTCCATCCTTGAGAACCTCCATTTTCAACCTCAAGGATGGAGCATCTACTCTTGAGTTGACGGGTCTATCAGGAGTTCTCTTTGCTCATAGTTTCGAGAACTTTTCTTACTTCCTTCAGAGACTCAGCAACTAGCTTATCTCCTTCTTCCTTTTCCTGGATCAGCTTTGCTATTTCTTCTCTTGGCTGATCCAAGTCATCTATAAAGTTCTTGATCTCTTCAACTAACAAAGTGGAATCCTTCCTGGATGCTTGGAGTTTCGATATAGTCTCCTGAGCCTACTCCATCATTTCCATCGTCTTCTTCAACCACGTCCAGATCAGCTCCTTCAATTAGCTTTCTTTTGTTCTCTCAATCTGAAACAACAAAAGCAAATCAGATTATATATATAAACTGATACTGCTTCCTGAAACCCGTGTCACGAAAAGGAGAGAGATGCTTCCACAACGCCTTGACTCGGAATTTCCCATCCGCCCGCGTAACCGACGCGTCTACGCCTTCTCGTCCTCTTTGTCTGCGTCTTTTTCAAATTATTTATTCTTCCGGTACATAATATACGACTCCAGCTACCTCATCAGAATAAAAATTAATTAATTGTTGGTTAAAAGAGTTATATTATGAACAAGTCATTCTTCTAAAAGCAATTTATTTTATAGATATAAGGGAGTATTTATTTAGTCATACCACTACATTGCCATCGTCATTTGCGCGTATAAAAGAATAATTAAATTGATAAAATTTTCACATTTTCCCTTTCCACTTTGGTCCTTATTATAAGTCAAATTTGACTAAATCTCACAAAACAAGAAATAGAAGTTAATTACCCAACATCTAATGTGCCTTAAATTGATTGACTTTATCCAAATTTACCCTATTTAATAATGAGCATTGAAAAAAGAAGTAACACATTTTCTCTCATCTATATTTTTAATAGGGGTAAAATTGAAAAAAAGTCATTAATAACCCTAAAGGTAGACTTATGTTTATGACAAAAAAAAAATTAAAACTAGATTTATAATAAAGATTGGAGTGGTAGCATTAAAATTTTAATTTTGTCTCTCTCTACATTTACAAATCATTTTTAGCTCTCTCTTAACCTTCTCTTTAGTTAGAAATTAAATCTGGGTAAAATTTTCTGAGAAAAAAAGTCATTGATTACCCTGAAAATGACTTATATTTAAGGCAAAATACTTTCATATAAAAACGTAGTGTACTATACCAATATCTTATGAAAGTGATGTTAGGCGGTACGGTACGAGATAACGTTGACTTTTTTTTTTTTGGTGCCATGATGTGAGGAAAGTTCCAGGTAGTTAGGCGGAACAATTTAAATACGAGGTTTTAACTTTACTTATTCTGGATTAGCAAACAAAAAACAAAGGAATTAATATAATCTTTATCCCTTAATTTTACTCTTATTTTGGTTTTGGACCCTTAAAGGACAAAATGGTATATATTTTTGCTTAATTATATATACCAGTGCTTTAAAAGAAATGAAACTTGAGAGACTAGAACCTCTAGTTTAAAATATTGAGGGACTAAAACTAAAATGAAGCCAAACTTTAAGTATTAACAATTATATTAACAAAAACTAAAAACTCTTGTATGCTTTTCCTGCATCTGATTTATAAAAATTTAATATATACTCCTCCATTGCTCAATATACGATTCTTACATTGGATAATCATATATAAGACATCTTCCACTTGGTGGTTGCTTACATAGAACTGTCACATATATATGTTTTTCATTTTTCTGAAAAAAATATGAAAATGATATTTAATGGCAAATTTATTAGGTGTCATATATTTGCAATTCTGCAGCAGTGGGTGTGCTTTCACAGATACTTCATGGGTGGATGGGTGGATTTGCACCTTGCCCGATATATATATACTCCTATGATCTTTAATATAAGACATATTTACTTAATATCATTAGATTAAAAAACTTGGTTAAGTTGGTTAATATGACATATATTTTTTAATTTCCTTAATTCTCTCATTTCCTCTCTTCCTTGATTATTGTTGAGGGAGTATCAAAAGGAGTAAATTAGGAAAATAG
Source organism: Acacia pycnantha (assembly GCA_025563575.1). NCBI lineage: Eukaryota > Viridiplantae > Streptophyta > Magnoliopsida > Fabales > Fabaceae > Acacia > Acacia pycnantha. The sequence continues at coordinate 4,390,611 of JAMWYP010000069.1, read as the reverse complement.
TAATAAATATGAAAACTTTAATTTATCTTATATTTAGGATTAAGATTAATCCCTTAAATATGTTTTATATTAAGGATTGAAAGAGTGTATACACACACACATATACATATATATAGACATATTGTAATACCCTAAAAATCACACTTACGGTAAATATCAAAAATTGGTAAATATACCTATTGAAAATAGGTGAATATGAGGTTTCAAACACCTTGTATTGGGTTTACCATGTTGTTAGGGTAATTTCCCTTGAAAAAGGATAATTTGCAATTAGGTCCCTAAGACGTTTGAAAATTTGCAAGTAGGTCCCTAAATACATTGTGGGTTATAAATACCCTGTAAAAGCTATAAAAGAGGCAAGTAGAAATCTATTTGAAATAGGGAAGGATATTGTCCCTAATTTAGGTAATTTATTAAGTTACAAACTTGGAGAAATTGAAGAAGAATACTCAAAAAGTAAGGAAATGACCGAAATACCCCCGTAAATGCTAAGATAATGCAGGAGACATGAAAACAAATATGTCAATAAAAAAGTGTTACGGACCCAGTCTAGGCCCATTATCTCACTGGCTAGTACAGGGGGCAATCCACTATCCGTGGGACCCAGCCATGACCTTGGACATGCACCCACGATCCTGGACATGCACCCACGATCCTGGACATGCACACACGATCCCGGACACGCACAGGACACGTACGGTGTGGCGGCCAAGGGACTAACTAACCGGTATACTCTATATATACGAGAGGAAGGAGACGGGCGCAGGTACATTCATTCTAAGCCACGACTTATCTACATTCGGTCACACACGGCACACACAACACCCTTTAGGCGAAACGCCCGCTTGTGTACCGTGATCATACCCTCTCCCGAACGCTTGTCCCATAAGCATACGGAAGGGCACACAGATCCTATATCAAATCACCGGACCTTCAATAGGCCGGACATCAGAGTTCTACACCAGAACAGTGGCGTCGACCGTGGGGATTGGTAAATTTCAATTCCCTTGACCATGAGGATTAGTACTCGTGCTTCTAGCCAGAGACAATCGGAGGCGGACCAAACTGGAGACACCCGTCAACCACCACGACAACCACCCCACAATGAGCCGCTGATCAACCCGTACGAGGACGACCAGCAGGACGAAGAGGACCGGCTATCTCAGCCAGAGGAACATTTGGTTCCCAGCAACGAACTAAACCATGAGGCCAACCCGTCCGACACGGAGTCCTCGGCTCCACGAAACCAAGACCGTGGGCCCTTAACTCCAATCCAGGGGGTGGTCGAGATGTCCCACCGGACGAACCAGATTTTCGTTCTCTTCAAGCCGGGATGCTTGCGATAATGAGACGGGTGGACAACATAGACAAGCGCCATACCCTCCACTATCAGCGAGCGGAAGAGCGGGAGAAAAGACGGACCCACACCCTTTCCAGCGAGGACTGGGAGGATAAAACTTGGAGAGAGGACGACGATGACGAGAGATCGGCTCATCGCATTGACAGGCAGAAGGCGGAAACCGTCAATAGCAGGAGGGCCAATAGGAGGAACCAAAACCGGGATGAAGAAGGTCGACCTCAGGCGAGGAACCATCGAGGTGACAGGACGATTCCTCCAAGTGGTTTCCAGCGACGGAGATATGTCAGCCAAATGCACAATAGCTTCTTCTCAAAGGAAATCCGACGCCCGATTCCCTGAGAAGCTGAATTTGGGCGAGTTGACAAAGTACGACGGCACACAGGACCCGATGACTCATTTAGAAGACTTTGACGTTCACATGTCGGTTAGAGGTCTCAAGGAACCAATCGTGCCGCGGATCTTCGCCGCGACGTTAAAAGGGCCGGCGTTGAAATGGCTCCACACTCTTCCTTTTGGGTCGATCCACAATTTTGAAGACCTGGCCGAGGCCTTTGAGTTGCACTTCGCGACTAGCAAACGGCAACCAAAATCCCAGTATTCTCTCTCCAAAATCAGACAGTTTGTTCGTGAAGGCAAACTTCAACGGTATGTCATAGAGCATCAAGGAAAAGGTGGTAAACGAAAGACCAAGAACCGCAAAGCAGGACCCCAGAAAGTTCAAAAGCAGGAAGATAAACGAAAGGCCCCTGAAGTCGATGACGAATTTCTAGAAGCTGAATTCGACTGTAACGTAATCAGCGGAGCAATGGGCGGAGGCGGAGATACTATGAGCCAGCGAAGGAAATACCTTCGAGAAGTCCTATCCGTCAGAGACCGACCGAAATTCAAGGAACATCACACTGAGGTAGCACGACCGCCTTTGTTTTTCACAAGCGACGACCTCAGGGACGTTGTCCCCGGCCATCAAGATGGGCTAGTGATAACCGGAGACGTCGTCAAGCTATAGAGTCAAGCGGATATTTGTGGATGCCGGTAGTTCGGCCGACATACTAAGCCGGGAGGCGTTCAAAAGAATGAGCCTGGACCGGACGACTTAAAGCCTTGCAAGACAACCCTCATCGGGTTTAATGGTGAACAATCGCGTCAGAAGGGGTTTATCGACCTCGGTTCACCCTTGGAGTCAAAACGCCTTCAAGTCCGAAAGAGTGCGGTTCATTGTGGCTGACTTCGTTTCACCCTACAACATAATATTGGGAAGGCCAACCATTCACAAGTGGGACATCTTTGGTATCTACAAAGCATCAAAAACTCAAGGTGATAGGCAACCAAGGAACCGTGGTCACGGTAACTGGGATCAAAAAGAGTCTCGACAGGTGCTATTTTGAAACCGTCGGAGTGGGGAGGCGGATCTTCATCACGGCCCCAAAGAAGCAACTATCCGGAGCGTTCGGACCGAGATTCTCACGGCGACGAAGTCAATACCGTGGAATTAGACATCCGCGATGAGGAGGTACGCCCGGCCGGCGGGAGACTGGAAGATCCGGTGATAGGAGACCCTTTCCGGACCACTAAGATTGGCAAACACCTATCTCCCGAGCTTAGAAGTAGTTTGAAGGAGTTCTGAAGGAAAACAGGGGATGTCTTCGCACGGGATTCATCTCGTGTACTGGAATAGACCCGAAGTTTTGTTGTCACAAGCTAGAAGTCTATCCGGGCTCAATCCCGATGTCTCGAGAGAAGAGGAACCACGGACCGAGAAAAAGGAAAGCATTGGAGATTCACATCCAAGAATTGCTTGAAGCCGGTTTTATTCGGGAAATTCGGTATACAACCCGGTTATCAAATGTGGTGATGGTAAAAAGCCAAACGGGAAGTGGAGAGTTTGTACAGATTACAAGAACTTGAATAAGGTGTGCCCGAAGGACTCCTACCCAATGCCAAACATCGACCAACTGGTGGACAACGCCTCAGGATTCCAGCTCCTATCCTTTATGGACGCATACTCCGGATATAATCAGATAGCGATGTACCCGGAGGATCAGGAAAAAACGGCCTTCATTACTGAAAGAGCTAATTATTGCTACAATGTCATGCCTTTCGGATTGAAGAATCTTTGGAGCTACATATCAAAGGATGATGAATAAGGTCTTTGCAGACCAGATCGGTCGCAATGTAGAAGTGTATATAGATGACATGATCGTCAAAACCTTGGACCAGCAACGTCATATACAAGACCCGGAGCGGACATTCGCCAAACTAAGAACCTACGAATCCGGCGAACCCGGCCAAGTGTGCCTTTGGCGTCCCATTGAAAGTTCTGGGTTTCATCTTTGACTAACCGAGGCATTGAGGCCAACCCGGACAAATGTAGGGCGGTGATGGAGATGAAGGCTCAGAGTAATAAGAAAGAAGTCCAGCGGTTAACCGGAAGATTGGCCGCCTAACCGGGTTTTTGCCAAAATCGGCAGAGAAGGCTTTACCCATGTTCAGGCTCTTAAAGAAGGAGGCATCGGTGGAGTGGAATTCAAAGTGCGATGACGCATTTGAAGAGATAAAGCAATGTCTGGCAAATCCTCCAGTCCTCTCAAAACCTCAACCTGGCGAGAGTCTTTTCCTTTACTTGTCTATCGGCGAGGAGGCCGTCGCGCGACCTTAGTAAGAGAGGCGGAACTAGGACAAATTCTGTTTATTTTGTCGTGAGAACCTGCGAGAATGCCGAGATCCGATACCAAAAGCTGGAGAAAGTGGCATTCGCTCCGCTTATGCGGCCCGTCGATTAAGACCTTATTTCCGGGGTCACCGTATTGTTGTTAGAACAAGCGACCAATTCGACAAGTCTTACATAAGCCGGACCTAGCGGGAGGATGACTAATTGGGCGATAGAACTCTCCGAGTTCGACATCACCTACTGGCTCGCCATGCAATCAAGTCGCGGGCGTTGGCCGACTTCATCGAGAGCTCACCCCGGCTACTAGGACCGATGAGACAATGGCAGGCGAATGGAAGGTGTATGTCGACGGATCGTCGAACACGAAAGGAAGTGGAGCCGGAGTCATTATTGAGAGTCCGAGAGGGGTTACAATTGAGCATTCGTTGCATCTCAACTTCCCAACTTCGAACAATCAAGCAGAATACGAGGCCTTGATAGCCAGGCTTCTTCAAGCCAAGGAAAATGAGGCCACAAGAGTTAAGGTTTTCACCGACTCCCAGCTTGTGGCGGCTCAGATCGAGGGTACGTATCAGGCTAAAGGCCCACTAATGGCCAAGTATCTCCTAAAGGCTAAGGACTTAATGTCAGGCTTCGATGAAGCAACCGTTACCCACATTCCCCGAGGAGAAAACGCAAGAGCCGACATTTTATCAAAATTGGCAAGCACTAAGCGGTGGTTGTCACCGCACGGTTGTCCAGCAAAATCTCAAAGATCCGGTATGCATGATGGCTATTTCGGTCGAATCTGACTGGAAAAAGCCGATAGAAGACTACCTTGAACGTGGACTCATCCCAGACGATGCAATGGAAGTGAAAATATTGGTTCGAGACGCGGCCAAGTACACAATGGTGGAGGATCAACTCTACCGAAAAGGATTACATTCTCCCATGCTAAGGTGTTTGAACCCAAATGAAGCGGGGTATGTCCTGGCCGAGATTCATGGAGGGGCCAATGGTCAGCATATGGGGCTAAGGCGCTCGCGAGAAAAACCCTTCGAGCGAGGCTATTATCGGCCGACATTGGAGGCGGATTCAAAGACCCTTGTAAGACAATGTGATAGTTGTCGAAACATGCCGAGTTATTTGGCGCCCCAGCCGAGCTGCATTCCATCACGGCCCCGGCCATTTTACAAATGGGGCATGGACATTCAGGGCCATTCAAGACGGCACCGGGCAACTACGGTGGCTAATTGTGGCGATAGACTACTTCACCAAGTGGATTGAGGCCGAACCTCTCACAACGATCTCCTCGGCTCGTGTGCGGCGATTTGTTGAAGTTAATATAATTACGCGGTTCGGAGCACCACCGAGATAGTAATGAACAACGGAACTCGGTTCACTGAGTCGGATTTCGTGATTTGATTTATGAATACGGAATACAGCATCACTTTGCTTCCGTGGAACACCCGCATCCAACGGGCAAGCTGAAGCCGCCAATAAGGTCATCCTTGATATTTTGAAGAAATGTATGCTGGAGGCTGACGCCTCTTGGGCTGATCAATTACCCTTTGTTCTTTGGGGAAATCGAACAACTGCTCAGACATCCACTCAAGAAACTCCTTATAGGTTGGCCTACGGCTGTGAGTCTATGATTCCAAATTTGGATGGAGCCCCAATCAAGCGAACATGGAATGCGGACAAGTTAAAGGCATATTTCGATTAGGCTTATCTTTTGTTTTTCTTAAAGCATCGTTTTCCATTATGTTCTTTGTTCAACGTTGGCTGCTTGGCTTTTCCCTTCGCAACAATTGCTTTGTCGAATATGAATGAAACTCTCGTTCGAGGGTATTTGTTGAATTCCAAACATTGTCTTTTTCAAGATTCAATTGTTATTAGCTTTTGGTGAAGAAAACAGTCCGGATAGCTATCGCAGCCCCGGACACGCTTATTTACTCCGGGTATCAATAGAAAATGTCATGCCGACCACGATCGAGTCAAAATGCTCGGACGCTATCGGGACAAAACCGAACCCGGGCGGTGGCAATTTTCATTTACCTTTGGATGACCGGTTACAATACCAGGAATTTTATAAAACAGTGCAAACACTAGCACTTTAAAACATCATGGTCTTATGACCAAAAAGCGCGTTCGCAGATTCTGCTTACTTTCATAAGACCTTGGCCCGGTCGACCGCGATAACTGGTAAAGTTATATTTTTATACGATGCATTATGGTTGCTAAATTACCATCTATTGTTAATCGTAGCCAAAAATGGCCATATTGGCCAATCTGTTCAATAAAGTCATTGTCGGTAACACAACCGGACAGATTATACAAGTTAAAAAGAAAAGAAGAGAGAAATCAATCCATGCGCTTGGGGGCGGTCGAGACTTCCTCACCCTGCTCAGCCTCCAGCACGGCCGCATCGCCATCTATCCGGGTCTCGGAGTTAGCAGGAGGTTCCACATAGGGGACAATCGCCCGTCGAGTCACATAAGACCGGAAATGATGCCTGTAGTGTTGAGCTCGACCCCGGGTTCAAAGCCGGATCGGGCAAGAGAATTCTCAAACGCCTCCACCACCGAACCCGGTAGCAACTCCTGCGGCGGGTTATCTCCGCGGACAGATGTGTTGAGGACGCCTCCCCCTCGGCTTTGATCCTGTCCACTTCGGCTCGAACCCGTCCTCTCATTTGTCATGGCTTTCAAGCGCTCTTCGCTTCTAGCTTGAGCCGCCTTAAAGCCTTCAATTATTACATTGGAGTCCGCCAAGAGCCCCTCGGTCTCTTTTAGTTGAAACTCCACTTTCTCCACCGAACCTCACGAGCACGGAACTCGTTCGAAGCGACTTGCCATTGTTTGAGCTTCATCGCGATCTGTTCGGGCACGCTTCGGCTCCGCGGCGATCTCCGCATACTTGTGGTTGAGGGTGAGAAAAGATTGGGTCAAACCGGCACCTTTCGGAAAGCATTTCCCAATGCTGGACATCTCGTACGTCTACTTCCCGCAAAGTGCGGCTCTTGATAACGGGTAGGAGGCGGGAGTGCGATGCTTGAGTTCTTCGGTAATGCCCTTACTCCACAAATGGGAACGGGAATGACGGTGGAAGGACGAGGGGGAACAGGGGTATCGGGGCAAGGAGGAGGGCTCGGCGTCGGTCGACTTAGGGGGCGAGACCGGGGTAGGGGAGGCTCGGATAGGACAGACCATCCTGGCATCAGATGCGGGCTTCGAGGACTCTCCGGCCTTGAGCTTCTTTGGCTCGGCCTGCTTCGATGACTCTCCGACCTTCGACTTGCCCGAGTCATGAGCCGACCTCTTCCTCCCCTTATTTGTTGGCACAGGGATCCCGAGAAAGATATTGCGGCTCTTTCATCTTGAGACACGCACGAAACACATACACCATGTTAGCTACTAGGAAGGCAAAGACGATAAATACCGTACTAAGACGCGGAACAACGCCGATGTTTAAATAACGAAATATCATACTCGGCCACGACACCATCTCATCTCGACCGAGCCTCGGCCCGATATTGGGCTACCAAGAGCCGGCCCCAACGGTGCAGTTCGCTCTAACGTGGTCTATTATGGCGTCGATGGCTTTCTTTTCGGGCTTGGCGATTGGACCGCTCTACCTTATAGGCGCTAGGGGACACATTGTGGTGATCTTGACACCAATACAAATTAAACTCCCGATCGACTTTTGCGAGTCCGGCCCTTTGAGGAACCAAGGAGTTGTACCGGTTTAGCGACGACTTTGAAAAAGTTGCCCTTGAAGCGTTTGAAAGAGTCGAGGCTGGGTAAACAAGCGCCGATTGGCTATTCCCGAATGGATGTCCAGCCCTTGATGACTCAGCCGCGTGGGAAGAAGAAGACGACGCCATTATACCTAACATAAATGAAAATATAAACAAGATCAGAATCTTCCTAGCATACATGATGTCAAAAATTGAAGGCGGGATTCTACGGTTGTGGTAAGATTAAAATCCAAGTCAACGGGACTCGGCGATGAAGCTTGAGGAGCCGGGACAAGATTATGTCGGCGGGAGCCCAAAATCAAGTCGGTGTGGAGGAATCCCCGCAAGAAATAAGTCGTGAGCATTCGTACAAGCGATCGTAGCAAGGCCCGATGTAGGAATCAACCTCGGCCCTAGGACCCGAGCTGGCCACTTTGTTAGACTGGCTATTCGGAAGGCCTGGAGAAGCGGACACGTCGAAGCTCGGGTTAAACACCCTTGGATTGGGAAGAAGCGGGAAGGAAACATTCGGACTTCCCCTAACCGATGATGTGCCGTCTCGAGTTTTGCCGACCCACCACCGAAGTTTTCCCTTGCCTCCACGGTGATCGGTTAAAGCAACGGTTTGCGGCGTTGGACGAGAAGATTCATCGCCCCAAAGCCACCAACGGCTTTTTCCCTTGACAGTTTGGCGTAGTTCGGCCGGTTCTTCGGGGTCATATCCTTTATGTCCTTCGACATTGGGAGCCACTCTCTTAAAGGTATTAACGAAAAGGAAACGGCTCACTCGAAAAACGGGGAGTTTTGCACAAATGAAGGAACGAAAACGGGACTACGCGAAAATCCACTCAATAAGGAATCTACCCGAACTTCAACTAAATACGGACGCAATCTTATAGGGAAACGGCGGATCGGAGCGAGAACAAAGAAAGAGGCAAGGAAACAAGAATACCTACCTAAAATATGGAGATGATCGATGAAAGTTGTGGAATGAAGATGGTTCACGAGACAGTTATCCTCCGGAAGCGAGAATCGTCGGGAGAGAAGTTCTTCAAAACAACTTGGGTAAAATGGCATTGAAGGAGGCTTGGCGGGTATAAACCTTTCGAAACCCAATCGACAGGGGCAAAAGCGCCTTTTCCATTCGTTAGCAAGGATGACGTGACCTTTTCATTTAATGCGCGTCTGTCGGGCATTAATTACGCCAAGGGCCGTATAGGCCAGCACCCCTCAATTCGGCTTCACGACGGTCGAGGACGCCACTGGCATAGGCTAATGATAACATAGAAGAGGAATCGACGACGAAAGCGCCGGGCACAAGGGCGGGGTTCACGATCAAGTATCCGGCTCACCGGTTAGGCTAATCGGCCTCGAGAAAGGACCCACATTTGGAGTTTTCGGCCGTGCAAGAGGCGAGCTCGGACCCCGGATGGTCGAAGAACAACAAAATTTAAACAAACATAACCCGGACCACATGTCAGGGGCAATTCAACCGAGAAGACTTGTAGTTCCGAGGTTGTTTGAAATTCGATAGACACCTTATCAAAGTAAAGCGGGGGTGGCGGCTCAGATGCAACATCGGGATTCGACAACATGTCCACCCCGGTTGACCGAGACTGGACAACCCTACTGGGGGCAAGGATATCATGTTACTTCGCGATCAACAAAGACTCGGACTTCAACAAAGACTCGGACTTCCGTTCTTGATCAAGCGAACATCTAAACTCGGCGGCTCAAAGACACGAGCAGCCGAGCTTGGGGGCAAGCGTTACGGACCTAGTCTAGGCCCATTATCTCAGCTGCTACGGGGGCAATCCACTATCCGTGGGACCCAGCCATGACCTTGGACATGCACCCACGATCCTGGACATGCACCCACGATCCTGGACATGCACACACGATCCCGGACACGCACAGGACACGTACGGTGTGGCGGCCCGAGGGACTAACTAACCGGTATACTCTATATATACGAGAGGAAGGAGACGGGCGCCGTGTACATTCATTCTAAGCCCCGACTTATCTACATTCGAGTCACATGGCACACACAAGACCCTTTAGGCGAAACGCCTGCTTGTGTACCGTGATCATACTCTCTCCTGAACGCTTGTCCCATAAGCATACAGGAAGGGCACACAGATCCTATATCAAATCATCGGACCTTCAATAGGCCGGACATCAGAGTTCTACACCAGAACAAAAAGTTATGAGGTAATGGGGCATGCTAATTAAGAAAATTATCAACTGTTGATAAGAAAGTAATTAGGTAATTATTGGCTAATTACTTAAGCATAAGCAAAGGAAATTCATAAATAATTATGTAAAACCCTAAAATTAGTGGTTTTTGTTTTAAAATTAGTAAAAACATGTTTACTAATTAATTGGAAATTTTGGAGAAAAATGGTTGAGTTTAGGTATTTTTAAGCCTAAATACAAGAATTGACCAATAGGGAAATTTTGTAAAAAAGTTATATAAAATAATTATAAAATAATTATTTTATATATTCTTAATTAATTAAATAATTAATTAAAAAGAAAATTAAAATAAAAAGGACCAGATTTGACCGAAAAATTGGATGAAGAAGGGATAAGATTTTGAGCCAAAAAAAAAAAAATCATAATATTTGATCAACTTGTAATATTATATATTATAATTAAATGTGGTGAATAGTAATTCAATAATTAGGAAACGGATCCTATCTAGAGATCTAGGAATGAGATTTCCAAAGTCAAGGTAAAATATTGATCAGTGAGTTTTTACCTTCAAGTGACCTCTTCCGGAAGTAAATTCCGAGGCCGTTAGTGCATTTTCCTAATAAAACAAAATAGGGAAAAATGTAGATAGGCACATTTTTGGATCTGAAGAAAATAAATTCTAACTCAACATCTAGGAATGAGTTTGAATTTATCTAGACATATTTGGAATCAGTGAATTTTTTCTGAAGAAGTTGATGATTTCAGAAATGCGTTCTGAAACCAGACGCGTTCGGACACGTTTTTCGAGAAAACTTCAACTGGACTGTTGGAACCCTGTAAGAGACCAAAATCTAAGTTAAATTAGATATTATTGATGAGGAAGAGAATATCTTCAAAGTTATGAATCCAGAATTTTGGGATTTCTCCGAAATTACGCGAATCGGACACCGATCGGGGAAATTCTATCGGACCGAGCCATAAAGCAACATAAGTCACCACATTGGATCAATAGGTTGCTGCCACATCAGCCCATATATGTCGACCAAGCTCTCCATGGACAAGGATTAAACACAATTTTGCTTTGATTTTCCATGGTTAAGAACAACTTGAAAAATTCCCATTATATCCCTAAGTTTTTCTATAAATAGCCAAGGGGCTCTTCATATATTTTCACACCATTTCACTCCTTCCTTTGGCCGAAATCCTAGAGGCAGAAAGAAGAGAGAGAAGCTCTGGAAAAATTTTGCAGAAGTCTTCAACGGGTAAGTCCTTCGGTCTTTAGCTTTTTAGTTCGGTAGTTAGTAGAATTGTTAGATAGATTTAGTAAGTAGGGAGTGAAATTCCTACTATTGTTTTAGGCCTCATTGCATTGAAAGATGCCTAAAGAGGTAAAACTTGGTAGGGATTGAGTCCCCGAAAAGTGTAAGTAGCGAAGTGCTGGCAAAATTCCGCCAATTAGGGGTAGAAGGGCAAAATGGTAATTTTTACCTAAAAAAGCCAGATATAGTATCAAATCACTAATAAAAGTGATATTACTCTTATAGGACGTTAGAAATCCTAATTTGCTGCCGTTACGCTGCCCAACGTGCCGCTGTTGGACAAACCGCTGTTTTCCGTCAAAAAGTACGTTTTCCGCCAGAAGTTCCTAACGTCGTCAGCGAAGGTACGTCCGCGTACTGTAACACTAATATGATGTTTATATTATGCATGTATGTGCTAGGTGTATTGTATGTGGTAGCTGATAGCTTTGCTATACGTCTATGTACTATTGGTGTATGTACGTTCGCGTACTGTAACACTAACTCTGATGGATATAGTATACGTGTATGTGATGTGTGTATGGTATGATGGTATGTGTATATGTGATGTGTTGTTAGAATGCGTATTATGTTAGAAAATAACTGTATGCATGCTGGGAGCGATATAGTTATAGGGCTGGGAGCGATACATCTGTAATGCTGGGAGCGATACATCTATAATGCTGGGAGCGATATATCTGCATGTTGGGAGCGTTACTTGTGCATTGGTTGGGTGTGGTTTATATGTTGTGTTGATGTTGTTGTGTAACCATATGTGTGTCTGTATACATGAGGTTAACCGTTACCTGAGATCCTCTCAGCTCTTAAGATAGCATCAGGCTCCGGAGGACTGAGGACCGAGGAGAGAGGCAAGCAGCCCAAGTAGAAATTCCATTTGAAGACTTCCTTTCGTTGCTCCGGCGGAAGCTTTTCTTTTGTTGTTCCAGTGGAAGCCTTCCTTTTTGTTATTATATACTTTTGAAACACACGGTTATTGTATCCAGCCAGACTTACGGTATTTTGGAATCTAAATATCATTTACTCTTTACTCCGTTGCTCTACTCTGATGATTTTAAATATAAAAAAAAAGTATACTGCTTTTGAAAAGTTGGGATGTTACACATATACATACACAACAAACAAAGGAGGGTAAACCTAAATGTGCAAAAGAGAAAAGGACAATTCCTCCAAACTCCTAACTCATGAAGAGTTCTTGTGTCGCCATTACTGAATATTGGGCCTTATTTGAGCCTAAAAGTTTTGAGCTATTGGGCCTTACCAGGTCCAATTATCTATAAACACTACTACAAGATATAAATTTTATTTCTCTAAAAAAAATCAGTTTTTCAAAAATTAAAGTAAAAAATAAAGCTGTAGTATTTTGATAATTATGTATATTAATTTTGTCGTCATAAAGGACGTCATAAATACATTGAGCGTCCGTTTCAAAAAAAAAAAGGAATGCTAATGCCCATACATTTGGCGTCCCTGTTTTTTTGGAAAATACTGCAAAGCCCAATCTTTTGGCATCCCATTTTTTGAAAGGGACGCCAAAACATGGTCTTTGATTGAAAAGCTTTAATTAATATTAGGGAAAATTTATTTCAGGGCCCTTTTAATAAGAGAAATTGTAAAAAAGGTCCCAAAATTCTAACAATCTCATAAAAGGTCCCAGGGCCTTTTCTGGGATTTTTCAGAATTTTGGGTGAGTTGTTAATGGGGCTGATATAGTTGTTAACGGATAGGTCTTTAACAACTAAATCAATATCATTAACAACACTTTGCTAACAACTAAATCAGTATCATTAACAACTATATCATTACCCCGTTAACAACTATATCAGCCCCGTTAACAACTCACCCAAAATTCTGAAAATCTCAGAAAAGACCCTAGGGTTGTCAAAATCTTGGGGTCTTTTTTGAAATTTTCCCTGTTAAATGGCCCTAAAATGAATTTTCCTTTAATATTATAATGTCTTCCATTTTTTCTTCTTCTTTTTTTTTGATACTAAAAGAGGAGGGGAGTCCCTCAACCGAAGCCACTGCTATACATTACAGATTCTTTATCCTTATCCAGGACAGTATCCAGACCTCCAAATGCGGCATGAAACTGATGAAGACCAGGCCACGTATCCAAAGCTTGCTTTGCAACATAGTCAGCTGCCATATTCGCCTCCCGAGGAATCCAACTCACCAACACCTCCCAATTCCTTCCTATCATGCTCTTTATCTCTTGAATAACAAGCACATCCGGATGACTCCTCTGAGTAGGATTCTTCAACAACGTTACTACCTCTTCGGCGTCGGATTCCAAGCACGCTCTGCGTTCCCCGGCATCCCAACACATCTTAAGGCCGAAGAGAACAGCCCATAACTCAGCTCGAAGGCTATCTCGGGTTCCTCGGCTCTAAACATGAACCCTTGTTTGAGCGTTCCACTGTCATCGCGAAGGATCCCTCCACATGAAGCTATCTGATTGCCCGCGCAAGCCCCATCGACATTTAGCTTGACCCAGCCAGGACTCGGTGGTACCCATGCTCCACCTCTTAACCGAACACAATGACTATTTAGGTTAACCCCCTGTAGTCGCTCTCTCGCCTTTGAACTAGCAGACATAATAGACTTAGCTCTAATGATTAATGATTCATTACTAGTCGATATATTCTCAAAAATCCTGGTGTTCCATCGTTGCCAAATCAGCCAGCAGGTTGTGGAAAACAACTCACACCAACCCCCTTTCCCTCGATCATGAACCCGATGGATGTTCTGCTTGATCCAAGGTTGAACCTCCAACTGGAAGAATCGACCCCTAGTCAACGGATCTACTACCGCCAACCAAAGTTTCTTTGTATCAGAACAATCACGCAACACATGAACCAAAGCTTTGGATTCTCGCACCACACCCAGAACAGCTACCATCCCCTCCTATCCCTCTCCGGGCTCTCTCCGCATTAGTAAGAAGTTTGTCATGCAAAGCAAGCCACAGAAATGTTTTGCACCGAGGCATTACTTGCAACTTCCAGATACGTTGCCAGGACCGTTCCTCCCCCACTGGGAAATCAGATAAGGCTTGATACGCTGATTTGATGTTAAACTCCCCATGCCGATCATGTCTCCATCTAACAGCCCCCGATTCTGTATCCACGACAGTACCTGCCAACACTTTCTCCCAAGACTTCTTAATCCCCGACCAAGCATTAGATCCCCGTCTTGTTAGATCAATGCTTGGTAGAATATCATCACCACAATTATACTTACTTCTTACTACCTTCACCCATAGCTCATCCCTTCGTTTGATCAGGCCCCACCCTAACTTCATCATGTAAGCTTGGTTTTGGCGATGAAGATGCTTCATCCCAAGACCCCCCATCTTCTTTGGCACACACACAGTGTCCCAAGCCACCAGATGTGTTTTCCTTCTCTCAGCAGTTGCAAAGAACAAGTGGGAAATTGGCGGGCCACCCTTGGTTAGATTGATGGGCCTCCAATCCCCTCTTCCAATCCGCTCCTGAATCATTTCGCATCGAATGGATAACTTCCCGAGCAACAATAATATTATCCGAACTATGCCTACCAGAACAAAACGCACCGATGAGGACTAATAACCTTTGGTAACACCACCTTGATTCTCGTTAGCGATTACTTTAGTAATAATCTTAAATATCACATTACAAAGGCTGATAGGGCGGAAATCTTTTACCACTTCCGGATGATCTTTTTTAGGAATCAACACAATCAGAGTGTCATTCACGGTTTCCACTTTGGCAGGGGAGAGCCAAATGGATTTAACATACTCACAGACAGATCTCTCCACCACCGGCCATTGATTCTGATAAAACAAAGCATTTAAACCATCCGGCCCCGGCGCCTTCAAAGCTCCCATGCTAAATAAGGCATGCTTAATTTCCATGTCGCAATGCTTCTACCCAAACCGCTTAACTCGGTAGAGTCAATATCTGGGAAGGAGAAGGTACAACACGAGGGGACCTCCTAGTCTGCTCCTCCAAAACACCGTCGAGAAATGAGAAACCATCATCTCCTTAATCAAATCAGAATCATATACCCAGACATCATCACTTCCTTTCAATGCTCCAATGTGATTCCTCTTCCTCCTCCCATTTGCACGTGAGTGAAAATATCGAGTATTCCTATCTCCATCCACTACCCAGTCGCTTCTTGATTTTTGAGCCCATATCAGAGATTCTTGTGTCAGGACTTCCTCCAGTTGTTGCCAAAGTGACATCTGAAGCTCCTCCAACTCCATAGAGAGCCCAAACCGAGACTCGCCTCGTAATTCCATTAAGTCTAGCTAGTAATTGCCTCTTTCTTGTATTAGTATGACCAAATACTCGCATGTTCCATTGTTTACGTGCCATGGTAAATTGATCAATATTCTCCGCCCAAGCCAAGTCGGCATCAGTTCCGGACACGAAGGAGGAGAACCGCTCATCTAACACCCATGCCGCTAGGAAACGAAATGGTCTCGCTCCACCCTAGTCATCATCGCACACCCTTCAAGAGAAGCCAAAGTTGCATTAAAATCAGCCCCTAAACACCATGGAACATGCACTGCTCGCCTTAAATTCATTAAATCACGCCACGTTGTTCGACGAAGGACAATATTTGGGCTTCCATACACGAAAGTCATTTCCCACTGTCCTAGCCGGCCAAGAAAGCGAATATGCATGAATTGATTTGTTGATCCCGGACCTCCACGTGTCTAAACTTGTCGACCATAGACACCATATCCCTCCTTTAAACCCATCTCGCATCAATTATTTTGAAATTAGGAAAACCCATTAGAGTTGCAATACGATCTGCTTTAGAGCCGCTACACCTAGTTTCGAAGAGAGCAACAAAATCCACCTTAAAAGAGTGAGCTATACCCCGGATAAGGGATGGAAAAGACCGGGCCCCCGCACCTCTTACATTCCAAAGGATGTAATTCATTGAGAACTTGTGTTTTGCATGGGGAGCCCATCCCCTTGGTTTTCCTCAGATGACATAATAGCGTCATCACTCTGCATATTAATATCCTGGGATGGGTACTGATTATTTCCCTCCATACGTGCACCCCCAGATCCTCCATCATTACTCGGATCCTTACCATCTTTATTAGCATTAAAGATAGGAAGGCCACAATCTTTCTTTTCCACAATTATTTCCCCCACATTACTATCCTGATTATTCAACTTTAATACGTAAGGCCCACTACACTTTTTATTTCCAATTCGGTCACCCCCCCATTCGGCACCATCAATGCTTTTGACTTTGACTCATTTATTTCACTTTTCATACAGATTTCCTTCCCTATTCCATGTGATTGTGGTTTAATTCTCTCCATTTTATTCTCCTTCCCACGTGCCTTAATTTTAGCTCCAGCCTTGCGTTTTGCCCCCACTTGAATCCATTCTTGTTTTTCATTTCTATTTTGAATTAAAATCCCGAAATTACACAGGTGCATTGGTCCATTCGGTGGCCATACCGACCACAAGTGAAGCATACTAAGTGAAGCCCTTCATATTTGAAACGACGTTCCTCACCGAAATGACTAAACCCCGTAGTAATGGCTTTTGGAGATCAACTTCAACATACATACGAGCAAAACCTCCTTTTTCTGAGAAGGCTGTCGTGCGATCGATTTTAAGTGTCTTCCCAATCATATTCCCAATCCTCCTAATCGACTCCACATTATACAATTCATGGGGAAGGTCTGGAATCCGCACCCACACCGCTACCCTCTTCTGGTGATCTGCTTTCCAGGGATTGAAATTCGGCCTCCACCTTTGAACTAGAACATAATGATCGGCAATCATCCATGGACCTTCCTGCAGGGCATGGTCCCTGTCCTCTGTCGAAGAGAAGGAAACAAGGAAATACCCATTGCTTAGAGGTGTTACTCTCAAAGGTCCCTTAGCAGCCCACATTCGCTCCATTCGGAATCTCATAAAACCAACATTAACAGTTTTTCCAAGGAGCTTTACAATGAGGAGTTCCTAAATGGTTTACACCAAGCATCATACTCCTCGGCGCTCACATGGAGGTTTGGAAGTTTCCCAGTCCGACGCCACACGTCCACTGCCTCCTCTTCTAGCTCTACTCCCTCGTCGTTCCCCTCCATCTCCTTCGACCCTTGTGTCTCATTTGTCTTTGCAAAGTAATCCTTCCACCCTGACAAAGCCTTTGCCGCAGAAAAGTGAGGTTCCAGGAGCCCTGATTCTCCAAGGCACATCAATTTGTCCTTATACGACAGTCGAGAGTCCTTGGCTGCCGAGTGTCCCGATGTATTGTCCACCTTTGTTTGTGTCGCTCCAGAGGGCCCACTTCGGAACGTCACGAACGGAGAGTGGTCCTTCATGCCACGTTCACCACCTCCCTTGCTCCCCTCCTGTTTCAGTCCACTGCCACCGTCGTCTCCCGCTTGCCGTCCTCCATCGCCCTCCGTCCTCCCATCTCCCAGAGACTTGCCGTCACTCACTCTTGTTTTCTTTGACATCGTCTTTTTTTTTCACAGCGGGAACTTTTATTTTTTCTTCTTCTTCTTGTGTGTGTGTGTGTGATTGTTTGTATCCAAGTACTTTCATCAATGGTAATATTCATTTTTTTTTACCATCTTCTCTTCTTCTTTTGTGCGTGTTAGATTGTTTAAATGTTTATTATTAATGTCAATGGACTATATTTTATTAGGATATGGTGTTTATCTGCTGAAACTGAATTTATAGACGCTTTTTTTTTTCTTTCTTTTTTTTTGGATGAGAGGTGATTCCAATACCAAAAAAAAAAAAATCCTTTTATTTTTTAAATAAAAAAGACTTGCGATGTCCACTTTTTTAAAAGGGATCTCGTAAGTATGGACCTTACGGTGTCCCATATATATATATATAGACGCGTTAAGAGTTAAGACACTTAAAAATTTAATTGAGATTTCTCATTTTTAAAATAAAAATGCATAGAGGCTTAATAAACCAACTCCAAAGAAATCAATCTACCTCCTAATAAAGGTTGACCGACCATCAGTTACGTTTTAGATCAAAGCTTAGTTATTAGTTTTATTTTTATTTTTTGCCAGAAAAGCTTAGTTAACTCAAATTTTTATTTTTTTTAAAAAAGTTCATGTGCAAAAATACACATGTGATTTTTTTAAAATTACACCCAACACTAAGTGCTTTTTTGGGTGCAAAAGTCACTATGTGGTTACAAAAATGAAGTAAAAATACCCATTGACTGTTAATTTGACTTCTTTGTATTTTTAAGATTGACCTGGACCACGACTCAACTAAATTTCATTCCAGCTAGGAGTAAAGAGTTGGAGAAAATTACAGAAAATAACATAAATATTTTGGAAATTACAATTCAGTCCCTCTCTCGCAATCCCAATCTTAGTCATCGGGCCGCCCATCTCTACTCCTCGCCTTCGTTGCCGCCTTTCTCTAATTTTCTCCAGTTCTACACTACCAGTTGTGATGAAATTTAGTTGGGTCATCATTCATGTCAGTTTTAAAAATACAAAAAATTCAAACTAACTGTCAATGTCACATCTTTGCTCCACTTTTGTAACCATATAGTCACTTGCATAAATAAATAAAAACATTTGTTGTTGGATGCACTTTTAGGAAAACCATATGTATATTTTTACACCATACCCAAAAAAGAAAAGGGTAAAGGAGCAAAAATAAACATGTGCTTTACCCTCGGGAGCATCCAGCACCATATGCTTTTTTTGGGAGCAAAAATACACACGTGGTTACATTTTTGGAGCAAAAATAACATCACCGTTAAAATCTAACTTAACAGTGCATTTGCAACAGAAAATGTCATATTTACAACAACATTTAAACACCTGGATTTTGAACATAGAAAGGTAATTTACAACAGAAAAAGGCTAGATTTACAACAGGAAGTGCTGTATTTACAACAAAATTAAAAATCTGACCATTTACAACAGACTAAATTTTAACGGTGGTGTTGTTAGTTTTCAATTGGTTTTGATGATAACGGACAATTCTAAACACGATTGAAGTGTGTCTATGTAAGTTGAAAAACTTACTGTCTAAGGCAAACTTGAGTTTCAGTTTGGAAACTCGAGTTTTGGCCTGACAGAGAAGTGCTCTAATTTTTATAAAGAAAGACAAACTCGAGTTAAGATTTGAAAACTCGAGTTTTGGTCATACAGAGAGCATTCGAGTTTTTCACAAACAAAGCAAATTCAAGTTTGATTTTGAAAACTCGAGTTTTGAAAAGACAGAGAGAAACCAAGTTTTTCAAATAAATCAAAACTCCAGTTTCCATAAGAAACTCGAGTTTAGACTTTACTGAGAATTTTCTAAGATTTTCATTGTTCATGAAAACTCGAGTTGACCATAGAAAACTCGAGTTTCCATCATCTGAGAACAATGCTCATGTCTGATCTTGTAAAAACTCCTGTGTTCAAATCGACCAAGCTTTTCAATGTTTTCTCATAAAAGAGAAAACTCGAGTTTCTGTTTTGAAACTCGAGTTTCGACCTTACAGAGAAGTTTCCAAAGTTTTCAACGAAGGAGAAAACTCGAGTTTTGTTTTGGAAACTCGATTTTTGACCAGGCAGAGAGCCCTGCTAAATTTGATCATTTGAAAACTCGAGTTATGATTTGGAAACTCCAGTTTTGAGATTTTGGACTAAAACATAATTTCTCATCAAAAGTCCAAAACTCGAGTTAGTCACTTATTGACTCGAGTTTTGCACTATTCATTAGACTTGTCCAAAATGTCAAATCGCGATATTTGGAGAAAACTTGAGTTTGGATTGAAAACTCGAGTTTCGATATTTTTCTGAGAGAACACTGAAGCATGAAAACTCGAGTTTGGATGAACTAACTCGAGTTTCCATCGCGAAATTTGAATTTCGAACAGAATGAATTTGCAAAACTTGTGTGTTTGATCTCTATACTCTATATCATTACTCATTACTATTCTCAACTATGTTTAATCAGTTTGTTAGTGAGTTTCAAATGATTTAGACAGGATTAAATGAAGATTTAGCAAAACGCAAAAAGCATGTCAGCACATTAAATGAAAAGTGCAGAAAACTTGCATGCTTTTGGACAAACATTCTCCACACGTTTTGGAGAAGTTAATGCTTGCCTTCTACATCCAGCAAACTGCCCTTCCAACGGATTAATTGTTAGAGAGTCAACTCTAATTTTCTGCAAAGCTGGATTAACCAAAAAGTAGAGAGAGAAGAAGACCAAAACCTTCATTAATCATCCTCTAATCACTCCAACGGTTATCTGAGGATTTATAACGGTCATTTAATGATCTCTACCTATAAATAGAGATGCATTCAAGTCTTCTCAACAACCAATCTGTGCAAGAGCGAAAATCATTAAAGTTTCAACTACTCTTTTTTAGTTTTCTGTTGTAAAGTATCTTTGATACATTTATTCTTCAGTGTTTATCATATCTACTCTTAGAGAGAGTTTTTTTTTATTGATTGTAAATCATTTCTTGTAAGTTATCTCAAGTCAAGGGGACTTGGAGATTGGGGTTATTGATTACAACTTGTAAGGGGGAGTAAGTTCTAGAGAGAGAATTACTCTTGAGTGCAGAGTGTGTAATCAATCTTGATAGTGAGAAATCCCGAGAATCGGGGACCTGGACGTAGGTCAAGTTGTTGGACCGAACCAAGATAAGTCCTTGTGTCTTGCTTCTTCTCCTTATACTGCTTTACCTTCGCCAATCCTTAAACAGAGCCATTAAAAAGTTTTTGAGAATCCCCAATTCACCCCCCTCTTGGTGATTCAAGCTCCACTTTCATTTGGTATCAGAGAAATGTCTTCTCCTAAGAGCTTAACATCTCGAGAAGGATCCAATGGAAGGTATTCTACCTGATGGAGCTTCGATCAACCGGCCTCCCGGCTTCAGTGGTGAACACTACTCGTTCTGGAAAACAAAATTTAAAGTGTTTGTCATGGCCAGTGATTACGGACTATGGAGAGTATTCGAAGTAGGCAACTACAACCCAACTATCATGGAGAATGGTCTTCGAGTTCCTAAGCCAGAAGAAACAAATGATGAGAATGACAGAAGAAACGTCACTCTCAACAGCAAGGCCATCCTCATGCTGCAAAGTGCTCTAAGTCAACAAGAGTACTTCTGTATTTGCACCTTACCAACATCAAAAGCCATGTGGGATGCCTTGGAGATTGCACACGAAGGAACCTCTGGAGTAAAAGAAAATAGGATCAATACTGTCATGACTGAGTATGATCTTCTTCGCATGAAGACTGGCGAATCTATCATCGACTTCCAGCTGAGATTTACTCATCTTATCAACCAGCTTGCTGCATTGGGAAAAACATATGAGCAAACTGCTCAAGTGAGGAAAATCCTAAATATCCTCAGCAAGGAATGGGAAGCCAAAGTTACCGCTATTGAGGAATCCCGTGGTGAATCAATGAGCTCGGTAGCAGCTTTATTCGGCAGCTTGTCTGAATATGAAAGAAAGATCAAGTTCAGAAAAGGACTTGATGAGATAAATGTCAAGAATAAAGGCATTGCTCTCAATGCGGACAAAGAAGTCAAGGAATCTGATGATGATGAAGAAGATGAAGAAGAAAAGCTAGGCATGATGGTCAGAAGATTCAGAAAGTTCTTTTGGAAGGACCATGGGCATAAAAGATTCAACAAGGGTAGCACCAGCAATGAGGCAAAGAAGCCTATTATCTGCTATGGATGTGAAAAGCCCGGCCACATCAAGTCGGAGTGTCCCCAACTGAAGAACAAGGACAAAGAAAATAATAAGTTCAATAAATACAAGAAGAAAGCCTATCTCTCAGGAATTTGGGGAGACAGCTCATCCGATGAAGATGAAGCTGATGAGAAGAAACGGCCAATATATGTCTAGTTGCTCAAGAAGAGCAATACGAGAATGATAAAGAGGTATACGATTCTCAACCTTCTTATAATAATTTATTGAATGAGTACAAAATTGTTCAAAATGAGTTTGAAAAACTTGCTGAGAAATATATTGCTTTAAAAAGGAAAAATATCACTCTTGAACAACAAGTAGAAAATCTTTCTTTTCCTGAAAAATTCATTTGTGATTATTGCAATGAGTTAAAGAAAAAGAATTCTCATCTTACGAAAACTCTTGAAAAGTTTACCAAAGGCAGTGAAATGTTAAATGTGATTTTAAAAGCAAAAAGATTTACAAATGATCGTTCTGGGATTGGATATAATCCCATCTTTGATAAAAAAGAAAGGAAAGAAGAAGAATGGTGGAAAATCATATTTAAACTATTTTTGAAAAACTGTTCATTCCTCAAATCCATTTGCTCACTGCAACTATTGTAACCGAAAGGGTCATACAACTTCATCTTGTTTTCATAAGAAAGATAGGAGAGATAAACCTGTAGGTAATTATCAATGGGTGCCTAAAGAAACCTATGTTCCTCAGGCTCGAACTAACCTCAAAGGACCCAAGAAAAGATGGGTACCTAAGACTTGATCCTTTTTGATTTGCAGGTGTGTCTAAGAGCATCAAAATCCAACATATGGTATATTGATAGTGGATGCTCAAGACATATGACGGGAAATCAATCCAAATTTGCCTCAATCAAGCACAAGGATGGTGGCAAAGTAATCTTTGGTGGAAATCAATCTGGAAGGATTGTTGGAATCGGTGAAGTTGGGAACAACGATGGACCTCAAATCAAAGACGTCTACCTTGTGGAAGGACTTTGCCACAACCTTCTCAGTGTAAGCCAAAGTACTGATAAAGGTAACTTAGTTATCTTTGACTCTGAGGAATGCTTGATTGTGAGTAAGGATATTCTTTCATTAGATAATATAAAATCAAAAGCTATTTTTAGAGCTCCTAGAGAAGGGAATTGTTACACTCTTGACATCTCTAGAGACGGCTCTACATTTCAAAAATGTTTTGTCAGTAATTTGGATGATAGTTGGTTATGGCACAAGCGTCTAGCTCATGTCAATATGATCCAACTTGATAGATTACTTAAAACTGATATGATTTGTGACTCATGCCAAAAAGGAAAACAAACTAAATCCTCTTTTAAATTGAAAAATGAGATTTCAACTTCTAGACCTCTTCAACTACTTCATATAGATTTAGTTGGACCAGCAAGAGTTAGAAGTCTTGTTGGAAATCTTTATACTTTGGTTATAGTTGACGACTATTCTAGATTTTCAATTTCAGGAATTCGGACCGATCATGGTGGAGAATTCGAAAATCAAGCATTTAGCGAGTTTTGTGACAATTTAGGCATTGATCACAATTTCTCAGCCCCAAGGACTCCTCAACAAAATGGTGTTGTGGAGAGAAAGAATAGAGTCCTGACCGAGATGGCTAGAACAATGTTAAATGAAAACAACACTTCACAAGTGTTCTGGGCTGATGCCATGAGTACGGCCTGCTACATATCAAATCGAGCCTATCTCCGGAAGAAGCTGAACAAAACTCCCTATGAGTTGTATAAAGGAAGAAAACCAAACCTGAGTCATCTACATGTGTTTGGATGTAAGTGTTTCATCCACAACAATGGTAAGGATAACTTGGGAAAATTTGATTCCATAGCCGACAAAGGTATATTTATGGGTTATTCTAATAGGAGTAAGGCATATAGAGTTTTTAATACTCGTACTCGCATTGCTGAAGAATCTGTGCATGTTGTGTTTTGTGAATCCAAATCTAATGTGCCTTTGGATGATGATGATGATGAAAATATTTTGAAAAATCAATTTTATTCAAAAACTACTCCAGCTTCTATTGAAAATCCTGAAAAATGTTTTTGAAGTTGATCATCAAAATAATATAGGAAATCTTGATCAACCTCAACCTAGAGCTTGGAGATTCATAAGAAATCATCCTTTAGACCAAGTTATAGGTGATGTTAATCATGGTGTGAGGACAAGAAGCAGTACTTTAAATGAAGTTACATTTTCTGCTTTTATTTCGAAAATTAAACCCTTTAAAATTGATGAAGCCCTTTCAGACAATGATTGGGTGATAGCAATGCAAGAGGAGTTACATCAATTTGATTGGAATCAAGTTTGGGACTTGGTACCTAGGCCTAAGGACCATCCGATCATCAGCACTAAATGGGTATTCAAGAACAAACGTGATGAATCTGTAATTATAGTCAGAAATAAGGCTAGACTTGTTGCCAAAGGCTATAATCAGGAAGAAGGAATTGATTACGAGGAAACGTATGCTCCAGTGGGCTAGATTGGAGGCAATACGTGTACTCTTAGCCTTTGCTTGCATCAAAGAAATCAAACTCTATCAAATGGATGTTAAAAGTACATTTTTAAATGGTTTCATACAAGAGGAAGTCTATGTAGAACAACCTCCTGGTTTTGAAAATGAACTTCATCCTGATCATGTCTATCGTCTCAAAAAGGCATTATATGGTCTTAAACAAGCTCCACGAACTTGGTATGAAAGACTAAGTAAATTCCTCTTAGAGCAAGGATTCATTAGAGGAAAAGCAGACACAACACTCTTTATTAAAAACAACAAGCTTAATGAAATCCTGGTTGTACAAATATATGTAGATGATATCATTTTTGGTTCTACTAACGAATCTCTGTGTGAAGAATTTTCAAAGAAAATGCAGAGTGAATTCGAAATGTCAATGATGGGAGAATTGAAGTACTTTCTTGGTCTGCAAATCCAACAACGGAAGGATTGAATATTTATTTCACAAACGAAATATCTCCGGGATTTGCTCAAGAAGTTTGGGTTAGAGCATTGCAACGATGCTGATACACCTATGAGCTCCACCGCTTCTCTAGATGCTGATGAAGAGAAAGGAAAAGATTTCAATATAACCAAATATCGTGGAATGACTGGCTCACTTCTCTACTTGACAGGAATCACATGCCGAGCATGTGAAGAGGATTTTTTGCTATCTCTCAGATACAAAGGAACTTGGTCTCTGGTTTCCAAAGGGTCAACAAGAATTCCCGGTTGCATACTCAGATTCTGATCACGCTGGTTATAAGACTGATAGAAAGAGCACTAGTGGACAATGTGAATTTCTTGGAGGTTCACTAGTATTATGGTTTAGCAAGAAATAAACCACCGTGGCTGTATCTTTAACTGAAGCTGAATATGTTGCTGTCTCAAGCTGCTGTGCTCAAGTCCTGTGGCTAAGACAACAATTATCTGACTTGGGAGTTCACTTGAAAGATATTCCTATCCTTTGTGACAACATTAGCACAATCAGCCTTGCGAAAAATCCAGTTCAGCACACAAGAACAAAGCACATTGATGTGAGACATCACTTTATCAGAGATCATGTGCAAAAGAAAGATATCAAAGTGATGTTCATCCCCACACATTTACAACTTGCTGATATCTTCACAAAGCCCTTAGCCAAAGAACAATTTAATTTCATTAGAAGAGAATTGAGAATGGTAAATCCCAATGAATTGTAAGTATTTCTTTCCATCTTAATGTTAGTTATGGTTTTGATGAATATTTGTTACTAACTTAAGATTCGGAGTACATAGCAATGTTTTATGCAGGATGTTAAAATCCTGAAGTTTGCTGTCATAAGACGCAAACTCGAGTTTTGTTTTCAAAACTCGAGTTTTATCGGGGTCCAATCGAGAATGATTTGCTGAGCAAAATGGAAACTCGAGTCGATTAATGAATGCCTCGAGTTTTGGCGAGACAGAAAGCAAGCTCTGAGTTTTCACGAATTGGAAACTCGAGTCATCATATGGAAACTCGAGTTTCGGGCAGATAGAGAGCAACACACCTGTTGAAGTATCCACAAAACTCGAGTCAGTAAGTGGAAACTTGAGTTTTGGTCGCGGAATTTCAAAAGTTCACTTTACACTTTTGAATTCAGGCCAGTTACTTCGCGCCCTATTTAAACTTGACTATTCATTGTTCATCTAAACTTCACTCAAAACTCAAGCTTGCCCTAGAGTTTCCTCTGTTCTCTTCATCTCTTTCTTTCTCACTTCGATCTCTCCTCCATTTTCGAACCCTAACTCCTCTTTCACCCCAAATCGATCATGGCTACCAACTCAAACTCTCAAAATGCTAGATATTTCACTTCCAATCAGCAACAACCAAAATCTGAAAACCAAAACCTAGCAGATCTACCTCGACCAAATCTCATCCCTAGAATATCATCAATCTCTTAGCGTATCAATTCAGGTCTGTTTCGAGCTGTGACAAGATTTGATGAGGAACGTTCGTCTGCTCAAGCCCAAGCTCGCTCGCAAATCAGATTTCTGGATGGTCAATCATCGGGTCAAGATGAGTCTTAAGTTCCTGTTTCTCCTTCGCCCCAGGAACTGTCTAGATCCAGTGATTTAGTAAGTTCATCTGCTCTAGCCGAAATTTACCATCATCATTCAGCCCATAATGATTTCCTGATTGTTTCCCATCATCACCCTGGTATTAACACTATTAGATTCAGAGAAAAGCTTGAATACAAATCCTTCTGTCCTGTAGTCTATGTTAATTTAGCCAACTTAAGGGACAAAGTCATCTGGATCTTTCTTCCTGGCTGACCCACTTTGATCCCTTGATTTCTATTCGAGCCACCTATAGTCCTACTCTTGTTAGGCTATTTTATCACCACGTGCACTTTGAGGAATATGAGTATCTTTTTGAGCGTCTCACTACATCTACTGAAGGTCGCAAAATCATCCTGAAACCTGCTTATATTAATTGCATTCTGCAAATTGCCAATCCTCCACCCATAAGACCAGTTCATCTTACTAATGAGCAGATTTTTCAATTATTAAGACCGAATGAACCTCTTCCTGAAAATCTATCCACTCTAACCTTCTCACCTGAATCCATGCCTCCCAAGTATCAGGCTATCTGGTACATTTATGCCAGAAATCTCAAACAAAAGAATGGAGTCTTCTCCTCTTTCTCGAAAGATGACTACTCTCACTACAAAAAAATTGACTTTCGGCGGCAACAAAAGTCACCGCTGAAAGTCCAAAAGTCGCCACCAATAGTGTTTTAGCGGCGACAAAAAGTCGCTACTGAAACCTCCGTCGTGAATACTTTTGGCGGCGACATCAAAAGTAGGGTTTTGGCGGCGACAATTGTGTCGCCATTAATACTTGTTTTAGCGGCAACAAGGAGTCGCTGCTGATACTCTTTTCAGCGGCGAAAAAATGTGTCGCCATTAATACTCTTTTCAGTGGCGACAAAGTTGTGTCGCCATTGATAGTCTTTTCAGCGGCGACAATTGTCGCCGCCGAAAGTGATTTTTTTTTTAAAAAAAATAAGTCCAGAAAATTTCTAGACTGTTATGGATAACATATGCAATACTTAGTGGTGACAAAAGTCGCCACCAAAAGTCAATTTTTTTTAAAAAAAAAATTAAATGACAAAAATTCAAATTAGTTTGCAATTGTATATAACATCTGATTTCTAACAACCAACTCAATGTAATTTAACATGTTACAAATTTTTTTTGTGGTAAATTTCTAAAATAAATTAATTTTAAACTAACAATATATTAATTAGCAATGATACTAATACAATTCTTCAAAATTAACATCAAGTATTTAAATTTTCTAAACAAAGTCTACTGGAAAGATGAAAACAGATAGTTGAACATTTATTCTCTGCTCCATTTGTTCCATCTTGTACTCAAATTGTGCATACTCTGCTTCCAACTATGCACACTTCGCTTTTATCTTTGCACGTTTTTCTGCAAGATTTGTTGTTCAATAGCAGAAGCCTACTCAGTGCCTACAATACTGGCCTTTAAGGCAGCAGGTCCCCCCCAAAAAAAAAAAAACATTAGAATCCCTCATAAACCCTCCAAATTGTCGAACTGCCATGTACATAGGCTTCCATCTTTGGACAAATGAGGACTCACAAAAAGGTCCATCATTAGGTGCTACTTCAGGTATCACAGGTGCTGTCATTTCAATCTTTTGCTTGTAGTTGTTCTAGTCCTGAATATAATTAAACAACCTACAAAAGATGGAGAGATAAAGAGTGCTCACATGATTGATCGAAGACTCATTCATTATATTTGGACTTGTTAGTTCTTGTTTAGGATTAGATTAGGGAAAACTTAAGTCTGTGTTATTAAATTTATTGATGGATATAACTTAATGGTATTTTTTTTAATAAATCAAACTGGTTAATAATGAATGGTTAGGTGTATGACATGTAGATATTAGATATCAGTTGGATGTATGTAGGGTCTAGATTCTGTATACACCCTGCACTGTCATTTCACAAAGTTCTCAACTTCTCATCTCACAACAGAACATTTCAGCTCATTGAAGGCTTATAGTGTCAACAAGTGAATATAAATCTATTAAATTTGCAGAAGCTTCATCCAAATCAAGGGAGTATTTTGTGAACAAGAAGTCAAGAACAAACTAAGTATAAATACTTTTAGTGAACTTGAGAAGTTAAATTGTAATAAATTCCCAGCAAAATAGAATAACCATTAACTTCACTTATCAAATGAAAAAAACATACTATCACATCTATTCCGTTCTTGACTTTTAGAAATACATGTTTAATTCTTGAAAAGCTTTTCCCACAACATACCTTCATCGTGCCAGTGATAATAGTCAAACCAGTAGCAAGTAAAATATGAAGGGACTAAAAATTAGCATATCCAATACCAAAACAGGGTTAAGAACTTACAAAAACTCTAGCAGCTTTAGCTTTAACAGGGAGAAAGGCGAATCCAACCATCAGAACAAAGAGAATGACGCCGCATGACAAAATATCAGCTGCTGAACCATCATAGCCTTTAAGCACCTGATGCAGACAGTGCATTAGATAACACTCAAAACAGTTGGAAGACTTGTGTGGTCTCCCTTCACATAAATTGAAGACATATATACTAGGTACCTCAAACATCAAGGGCAAAACCAGAATGAATTTCCATAGCATCAAAAAAAACATAATGGGATGGTAATAACACTTCAAACATCAGAAAAAAACTCTTTTAATCATAAAGACAAGCAAGAAGCTTATCCCAATCATATAGCACCTGATAAATACTCACTTGCTATGAGTATGTACTCAGTCCAAAATCTGAAACTTTAAGAATACCATTTGAGTCCAGATGAAGATTCTCAGGCTGCAAAGTAGAACAAGGATGACTTTGAGTCTTTACTGTATCAGAATTTAGAAATGCACAGAATAAAAGTAAATCAATACTGAATACCCTTGTAAACCCATGATAATAAGAAATATCTAGAGGGACTAAGGAAAATATTTAGTTCCTTAAAGTCTCTGTGAAAGTGTCTCTACTATGGCAGTAATCAACAGCATTAATAAGTTGTTGGAAATATTGCCTTGCTTTGTTCTCCTTAAGCTTCCCATAATTAGCCTAGAAATCAAAGAGGCAATAAAGCTGATCCTTAGATACAGAGTAAATACAAATGATAGATCATCAACACAAGACATCAATGTGGTCAAAGAAATATGCGCATATTTTAAGTACTGTCCCTTGAAAGGAATAGGAAAAAGAATGAAGGAAAAACAGTATCAAAGAGAGAAATATGTGGGGGGAAAATTGTAACTTACTATTTTTTCAAATAGTTCTCCCCCACTAACAAACTCCAAGACAATGTAAATCTTTGTTTTACTTGCCATCACCTATACTTAACACATAAGGACTTAGAAATGTTAAATAACATGCATCTGAAGAGTAGAAAAATGAAATTTCCATCCAACATTTTAACCCAAGAATAAAGAATGCAGTTTTCATTATTTGTAATCATACATTCTACCATGGAATTATTCTAAAATGAAGGTATGACTATTGAAATATACCCCAGCGATTAAGCTTCTCAGAGAAAAAGGAATAAGAGACTTTGTAAGTGCTCTTCCTTCAAATTATATATACAAAAAAAGTTTGAATAAATACACATTGCACACGCACGCACAAAAAAATGTCCTTAAAGCTTTGATACGCCATCCACACATCAGCATTAACTACGTAGGTTTATGGAGTTGATAAGCACTAAAGGGTGCTTGTATAGCATAAATGACCTGCCAAATTTGTAGCTCTTAGGTATCTATTTGCCTCTTGTTTTTTTCTAAATTACTCGGTGAACCTTTTTATATTTGAAAAAAAAAATAGTTATAGGAAAAATCATCATCATAGAATGCAGAGAGATATTGGACTCAAGCACTCCGATTCTGATCTGTATGCTGCCAGACTAATGCTAAAGTAGCTCTCGCTCTCAATAGGTTGAACTTAAGTGTTTTACTAACAAAATATATGACTGAAAATATCAACAGTTCTAACAAAACACTTTCGCTGTTTTAGGAAACAATCACAAGCGACAAGAAACAAGTAAAAAGGAGACATTAACTCCAAAAAATAGTAAGAACCCTAAGAAGGAGCAGGAAATTCCTCTCCGCTAAACAAACTAGATATAGGAAGAAAAAGAGAAACCAGTTACCTCCTGATTTTGCAAAAATAAAAGTAGAAGCTTGGAGCCAGGGGATATGAACAACGATTCCTCTTCAACAGAAGCACCGGATGTTGATCCTTCTTTCCATTGTTTGGGTTTAGTAAGGAGGGTGGAAAAACGAAGAGTCGACGGCGCCTTGAACGCAATCGCTGAGGTCGATGGCGCCGTAAACAATGTCACTGAGATCGACGGCTAGCTGAGAGCGGTGAAACGCGAGAGTGAAGAAGCAGAATGAGATAGGTTAGAAAAGAATAGAGAAATTGTTGGCAGATTGAAATTTATAGAATTACAAAAAAAAATATTTTCAGTGGTGACATTAAGTCACTGCTGAAACATCCTTCGGCGGCGACAATAAGAGTCACCGCTGAAAACTATTACTTTTAGTGGCGACATTTTATGTCGTCGCTAAAAGTTAGACCTTCAGCGGCGACAACATAATGTCACCGCTAATAGTGACACTTTCGGTGGCAACTTTAAAAGTCGCCGTCGAAAGTATTACTTTCCGCAGCGACTTTAAAAGTCGCCACCGAAAGTGGTCGCTGAAAGCCATTTTTTTGTAGTGTCTATTTTCGCCTCCATTATTGCACAAGTTTCTTTAAATATTGGAAACTGGGTATATCAGGAAATAATCAAGTTTCGGTTTCCCATTAAAGATTCTTCTCAGATTCTTTTTCCCAATCTTGTTTCCATAATCTTGTTTCATGAGAAAATTTGGCCTCTATCTCTAACTGATCAGGCTGAGCATATTCCTTGTTTTGGTCAATCACTTTTCGCCCTCTTGGACCTCAATTTCCATGACTATCCCAGATTTTCACATCTTAATAATGAAGGTCAAAGCTCATCTCATGGTTCCTCTTCCTCCACTGATCCTCTAGTACTCATATCTCATTCTCAATTTCTTGCTTACTATAGAAACCACTTCAACTGCCCCACTTGTTTCGCCAATCTGGTCCCATCCCGTGTCTCAACTGTCAAGCTCTCTACCCCTTCCGATGACCCTTCGATCTCAGCTCCATCCTCTTTTGTTGATGACAAAGGGGGAGAAGAACTAGAAAAAGAAGTTGAACCCAAGGAGCAATCTTGAGTTGAAGGAAGGAGTTTAGATTTTAGTTTAGTTGTTTTGATTATGTTTTTCAGTTTGTATTTCTGGTTTGAGACTTTTGTATTCTTGCATTTCTGTTTGTTGTTATTTGTTAAATGAAATGCAATGGTTCAATTATGTTACATTATCAATTGCTTCTGCTATATCTCTGCTGAATTTGCTCAAATACAAAACTGTCACAACATACTTCAAACCATTTTATGAAAATCTTTCTCAAACCTCAAATCTTTTGAAAACTGAAGAACTTCTGGTTTACAAGTGTTGTCATCATCAAAAAGGGGGAGAATGTTAGTTCTCAATTGGTTTTGATGATAACGGAAAATTGTAAACACGATTGAAGTTTGTCTATGTAAGTTGAAAAACTTACTGTCTAAGGCAAACTCGAGTTTCAGTTTGGAAACTCGAGTTTTGGCCTGACAGAGAAGTGCTCTAATTTTTATAAAGAAAGACAAACTTGAGTTAAGATTTGAAAACTCGAGTTTTGGCCATATAGAGAGCATTCGAGTTTTTCACAAACAAAGCAAACTCGAGTTTGATTTTGAAAACTTGGGTTTTGACAAGACAGAGAGAAACCAAGTTTTTCAAATAAATCAAAACTCCAGTTTCCAAAGGAAACTCGAGTTTAGACTTTACTGAGAATTGTCTAAGATTTTCATAGTTCATGAAAACTCGAGTTGACCATAGAAAACTCGATTTTTCATCATCTGAGAACAATGCTCATGTCTGATCTTGTAAAAACTCTTGTGTTCAAATTGACCAAGCTTTTCAATGTTTTCTCATAAAAGAGAAAACTCGAGTTTCGACCTTACAGAGAAGTTTCCAAAGTTTTCAACGAATGAGAAAACTCGAGTTTTGTTTTGGAAACTCGAGTTTTGATCAAGCAGAGAGCTCTGCTAAATTTGATCATTTGAAAACTCGAGTTATGATTTGGAAACTCCAGTTTTGAGATTTTGGACTAAAACATAATTTCTCATCAAAAGTCCAAAACTCGAGTTAGTCACTTAATGACTCGAGTTTTGCACTATTCACTAGACTTGTCCAAAATGCCAAATCGCGATATTTGGAGAAAACTCGAGTTTGGATTGAAAACTCGAGTTTGGATGAACTAACTCGAGTTTCCATCGCAAAATTTGAATTTCGAACAGAATGAATTTGAAAAACTTTTGTGTTTGATCTCTATACTCTATATCATTACTCATTACTATTCTCAACTATGTTTAATCAGTTTGTTAGTGAGTTTCAGATGATTTAGACAGGATTAAATGAAGATTTAGCAAAAAGCAAAAAGCATGTCAGCACATTAAATGAAAAGTGCAGAAAACTTGCATGCTTTTGGACAAACATTCTCCACACGTTTTGGAGAAGTTAATGCTTGCCTTCTACATCCAGCAAACTGCCCTTCCAACGGATTAATTGTCAGAGAGTCAACTCTGATTTTCTGCAAAGCTGGATTAACCAAAGAGTAGAGAGAGAACAAGACCAAAACCTTTATTAATCATCCTCTAATCACTCCAACGGTTATTTGAGGATTTATAACGGTCATTTAATGATCTCTACCTATAAATAGAGATGCATTCAAGTCTTCTCAACAACCAATCTGTGCAAGAGCGAAAATCATTAAAGTTTCAACTACTCTTTTTTAGTTTTCTGTTGTAAAGTATCTTTGATACATTTATTCTTCAGTGTTTATCATATCTACTCTTAGAGAGAGTTTTTTATTGATTGTAAATCATTTCTTGTAAGTTATCTCAAGTCAAGGGGACTTGGAGATTGTGGTTATTGATTACAACTTGTAAGGGGGAGTTAGTTCTAGAGAAAGAATTACTCTTGAGTGCAGAGTGTGTAATCAATCTTGATAGTGAGAAATCCCAGAGAGTCTGGGACTGGACATAGGTCAAGTTGTTGGACCGAACCAGTATAAATCCTTGTGTCTTGCTTCTTCTCCATATACTCTGTTTTACCTTCTGTTTCAAATTCTTAAACAGAGCCTGCAAAAGTTTTTGAGAATCCCCAATTCACCCCCCTCTTGGTGATTCAAGCTCCACTTTCAGGTGTGACTTTTGCTCCTAAAATGTAACCACATGTGTATTTTTGCTCCCAAAAAAGCATATGGTGCTAGGCGCTCCCGAGGATAAAGCACATGTATATTTTTGCTCCTAAACCCAAAAGAAAAAGATCACTTTGACAATAATATCATGTCGGTGGTCCAAAAAAAAAATCCTAGTACATATACTTTCAAAATATAAAATGTTACCTAATTGATGCAGAAGGGGTAGAGTAAAAATGAAGAAACAGGGGAGAAGAGAGAATAGAAAAGAGAAAGCTGAGAAAGAGCTTGTCAATCTGAATTCATTAATCATCAAGTCAGTCGTAACTGGAAAACCTAACCTTATTAAACCCTAATTATTTATTATCTCATTCCATCATTTTACTAATTTTACTATCCAATTAACACTGATAATCATGGTTCTTAAACTAACGAGTTTAAGCAAACTCATGCTAGTAATGTGAAATCATATTATAAACTTGAACTGTAAATTTATAAGAGCTTATTTTCCTTAATAAATAGGTATTAATAGTATATAGTTAAATAATTAAAATATAAAAATGACAATAAGTTGATTTAAATATTTTAAATTCACATAGTTAAAATTAAATTCATGAACATTCATAATTTATCATACTCAAAAAAGAACTTTTTATAAAATAAATATATAAAGCCACTAAATATAATCAAATTGAAAAAGCTAAAATGAGTTTAAGAGTGAATTAACTCAATTTTGTAAGCTAAAAAATGTGCAAACAGTAAACTCGCGTGTGAAATCATGAGTTTGACTAAATTTATAACTATCGTGAGTTTAATAGTGATTTGACACAATTTGGTAAGGTAGAAATATAAAATGATAAACTTGAACAGTCAACTCATGAATTTGATAACAATGTTGATAACCAAAAAAAAATCATCTAATAAATGTAGAGAGAGAGAGGGAGAGAGAGACAGAGACAACATATCCGGCATCATCTAATAAATAAATGTAGAAGACATAACACGCGGCTCATCAATATCATTATGGATCAAATTGTAATGCAAGAACATGAAGAAATATCTACTTACAAGAAGAAATAAACATAAACCAGTAGCGAACATAGAGGCTTCCTAACACATGCCAAAAAAAGAAAAGAAGAAGAAGAAGACAAGAAAGATGGTAATTCAGGAATCAAAACGCCCAATAAAAATAGGGCATTACATATAACAAGCGTGTACTTCCCCATGCGTTGCACGGTGTGACAGTACTTCACAGGTTACTCAAACATATTTGGAAAAATCTCATATAAAGACAATTGAATTACCCAAATTCTAGTTTGGGTTACTAAACTTAATAAATTATTAATTAGGTTATGTGACACAATTAGGGATTTAGAATTTGAGTCAAAATACCTCTTTATCCTTTAATCATGTAAAAAAATAAAATTGAAGACAAAACACCGTCCGAAAATCAGCATGTACTGGTGGTAGTATATAAAGTTGCTTGTTCTTGAAAAACGCAGAGCCAATCCATGACCCACTCTGTAAGCTTCATCTCCCAGAAACCTCGGAGTTCGTGAAGTCCTTTCCTATGTCACACAAAAACAGATGTTCTCTCGAGGTTTTATCTCAGACAAAAACAAGAGTAGAAGCTCCTTCAACGTAACCCCAAGAAGACCCCATCTTTGGTTTCAGAAAAAGCAACTTCTCTTCCAAATGGAACGATGCGGATAAATGGGTCATTGGCTGCCAAATGGGATGACGGGTTGGGGGTATTATTGGAAAACAACCAACATTTACATATTAATGACCCAATTTAAGATTTGTTTAATTTACCAACCTAATATAGGATTTTCCTATTTCAACTATCTTTATCTAGAATTTGCCCGACATATTTTGTTTCATTTCATTTCGTGATACAACTTTCTTGCCTTTAAGGAATATTTAAATATTACTATAAATGAATTACTACATATTAGAAATGAAACCTCAACAATAGTAAATAGTAATATCATACAATTGATTCAAATTACATATTATAAATGAAATCTTAACAAATTTTTGAGAGAGCACTTTTAACATATTTGACAGTGAAAGAAGATCAGTTTTTTTTTCCTCGGTATGGATTTGTAGAGGAAACTCATCTGCAAATGCTTCACTTACAAGCCACACCAACTTTAGACTATGATAGTGACATCTCAATGTTCCTTTTTAGCATAGTTCATAAATGTGGTCAACACTTATGGCAAACGAATAATGTTTAAGGCATATTTTGCACAATGCAAAAAGGATCAGATTTTTAATAATAAAAAATGATAATGATATATGCAAGATATAGTTAGATATCAAAAAGGGACAAAAAAAATATGTATTGCTATGAACCATTTTGATTGTCATTTTCATAACCAGTAAGCATTACCCATAAGTTAAAAGCACTAACCAAGAGCCTATTAAGATTGCAAAAGGTGATCCTTTGTTTTTTGTGCTCTGATTTCTCTTTTTGTTTTCAATCTTCCAACCAAATGACCAATTAGTCCAATTTACAGATGAAAAATACTAGAATGTAAAATTTGACACTCTTTATCAAGAAATTTGTGCCAAATAATCTCTCTTGTCTCAGACAAGAGAATTCAAACAAAAAAAATCAGTATAGAATTAAAGTATATATGATAATGGGTTAAGATGTAGATTGGCCAATGAAGTATTAATCTAGGATCATCTAGCACAAAAATGTATTGAGGGTACCTTAAATACCAACATACAGTTAAAATTTTTAAAAGAACACAATGTCGTTAGTTGCTTTTGTAACAGTCGTTTAATTGTATGTCTAGGTGGCTTGTGATAGATATAATCAAGACGTCCAAGTGGTTGAAGATGTACAGGTGAGGATAAGAATGTGATTGTGAAGGCAAAAAGCATCTGGAAAGAGGAAAACGCGATCGAGGAGGTCAAGGCGAAGGAGATCTGCAAATGCAGGCTTGAATGGTGACATCTTCGTCATCGTCGACGGCAAGATGCCGGCGGAGGGTGGTGCTTCTTCGACAGCCTAGTCGTGAGGAAGAATATGGCGAGGATTGACGGCAACCTAGGTCGGAGGTTCTACAGTTGTCTATGTTGGAAATTATGCCCTAAGGGCAAGTCATTGTACTTTAAACATTATTAATATTTAAAGTATTTCTTCTTTTTGTTATCTTATTATTTGCATGTTTGTTATGATAACTGTATCCTTGGACATATCATATAGATTCACTACAAAAAAAAACCTATTTTGTCGCGGTTAAATTGTCGCGGTTAAAAAAAACCGTTACAAAACAACAAATTGTAACGGTTTTATCCCATAACCGCCACTAAATAGTAACGGAAGCCATGACGGTATGGACCTCGGCTACCTTTGTAGCGGTTCACTCAAAATAAACCGCAACAGATTTGGCGCCACTTTGGCGCGCAATGGCGGGAATTGTTGTCACCGTGATTTTGTAACGGTTTCTTGAGTAGAACCGCAATGCATTTGGCGCCACTTTGGCGCGCAATGGCGGGAATTGTTGTCACCGTGATTTTGTAACGGTTTCTTGAGTAGAACCGCTACAAAAGTGGCGCCAACATTGGCGCCAACTTTGTTGCGGTGATTTTATAGCGGTTCCATCAAAAACCGCTACAAATAAACGAAACGTCACAATTTTGTCACGGTGTCCGTGAAGAGTGACCGTGACCGCGTCAAAATCTATATTTTTGTAGCGGTTTTGAGGGGAACCGCTACAACTTTTCACACTATAAATAACGTTCATCAACTATAACTACTAAAGGAATTACTAAATCTTCGACTTGTAACTGAATGAACTATCTCGCTTGGTCGTCCAAGGAATGCGAGATATCGCAGCTCGATCTCTTATATCGGGTGATGAGGGTCGCGGATATTTGCCTCTCTCATCCTTGCGAGGCAATTCGCTCGACCACAAGCCAAGGTTTGCTCATTTCTTTGGCGTGAATACTTCTACTCTTCCGAGAAGAGTCCAACAGCGACTGGAGATTGGGTTCCATTGTAGCCACCTTTGTCTCACGAAAATATCTCTCGATGAAAATGACTCGGCCAGCTTTTCGTGGGAGATCGGCGGCTACATTGAGTCCCAATCCCCACTGACATGTTGGACTATTCTTGGTTACTTCATTATGTGTAATTTATTACTGTGGACAGCTTTTAAAAAATTAAAGAAAAGAAATAAATGAATTGAAGGTTTGGTTTTTAAATATTTGTATTAAACTAATTAGTTTGATTCATAAAATATTTGAATCAAACTAATTAGTTTGGAATTTTTTTGAAAAAAATCATTCTCAGAAGGTTCACAACAAAAACCGCGACAAAATGTGGTCATATTGTAGCGGTTTCATAGAAACCGCTACTAAATTTCAAGGGTCGGCTATTTTGTAGCGGTTTTTGTAGCGGTTATTACACAACCGCTACGTAATTTTAACGGCCGATATTTTGTAGCGGTTTATGTGGCGGTGATGTATGAACCGTTACAAAATTTCAAATTTTGTACCGGTTTATGAGGTTAACCGCTACAAAATGTTCGGTTTTTTAAACAAGTGAATCCTCATTTTCAAAGTCACACTTCCAACGGTTTGAGTTTTCACCGTTTTTACCTTTCACCCTCTTTAAACTTTTACTTTTAAACTTCTACCTTTCAACATCATGGTTTCTGGAGGAGAGAAGGGAAAGGGAAAAGCAGGTGTCCCTTTCAAAACCGGTTTAAGGGGGAGTAGTAGTAGGGGCGGGGGCCAGACGAGAGGGCGTGGGGCCCAACATATACCACCGCCATCTCAAGAGCCGAACGAGTTTGCCAATCTCTTCGCCGATGAAGAAATTCCAAATGTGGGGACCGTAGGGGGAGATCAAGAAGCAAGTTTGTCGTTGAACGACTTAGACGACGAGAATGCGGAGATCCGATCGACATTCCCTAGTGGAGGTGGAGCGCCTCATGGACCAGAAACCCGGCGGGACCACGGGAACCCCGACCGGCGTCTTCGCCCAAATGATTTACAAGTGGATGTCGAAGGTATATCTAATTGGATTTTTGGAGAAATTAATATAAATTTTGTAGGTTTAATTCAATTTTTCTAATATTGCAGATAAACATGGGAACATCGCCAGTAGGACGCCGGATGTTTCCACTCTCACTCGCACGACCGGGAGATGTCCGGGTATCGGTCGTAGTCCCGTGGAACGAGCTCACGAGACCGTGCGATCGGCACCGTGGTCACCCGATGAACCGTTTTTGTCCGAATTTGGCGGCAATTGGGCATGGTTCCCGATTTTTTTAAGGATTGGAAGAGTGTGACGAAGGACACAAAGAACAAGGCGTTTAGCGGAGTTCGCAGTAGTCAATATTGTTTCATTACATTTTACATGTTAATAGTTATCGTTTTAGTTTATTTCTTTCATTATTTATTTCTTTATTTATTAATTTTTAATAATGAATTTATGATACGTAAAAGTTTAAACTTCGCGAACAACACAAAAGGTACGTTATGATGAAGGTGGGGAAGGGTGGAAGAGTCGGAGGAATCGTCTCTACAATCGATGAATGGAGATGGCACTATTCCTCTGCAGCACTGATCGAGAGAGTCCTGCACGGCGTGGACCCGCATCGGTGCGCCTTTCGTCCAATATAGGAGAGGTGCCGACGGGCGGTACATTTTATTAAATTAATTATAATTTAATTACATATAGTTTAAATTAATTAATAGTTTCACTTAAGTGATAATTTAAATTTAGTTTAAATTAAGTTTTGTTTCCTCCTCCGATCGCTTTGTCGCAGAGAAACACAAGAAGCGGGGGCACAGCAGAGGGTCCATCACACGGCAGGGACCAAGACGTTTGTCTGTGACCTACGGTGAGATGGTATGTTATTATTTAACATACCGATTGTTTTGTTTTTCCAATAACAAAGTACATATTGTTTTAATTCTTTCAAGAAAAGAAGGCTCGGGAGGAGAACACACAAACGAACTATGGGAAGTTGTGGACACGCACCCATAGACACCGTGATGGGACGCCGACCTCTCAGCAGCAGAGAAGATAATAGTAAGTTACAAAAACATTGAAAAATATAATGAATGTTGTATATTAAAATTGATCGTCAATTATTTTATTAATGATTGTTCATGAACGCCGTGGGTCGTGCCCGGATTGAGAAGACCGAGGCGAGCTACAAGCGTCGCAGACCCGGAGTCACGAGGGTCAGTGAATCCCACCGCCCCACCGAAAGCCGCAGTGGGCCCGCCGAGCATCCTCGGCCGTGTTAGGGGCATGGGCCTTGGCGCCTGCCTAGCATGGTGTACCGGCATGGCTCCTCCTCTGGGTCCACCGGACCCTCCAGCTCGAGAAGGCCACCACCGGAGACTTTTGATGAGATCATTGCTGAGAAGGTCGCCGAGCAGGTTGCTGCACATGAGGCTGCACGGAGGGCCGACGAGGAGGCCATGTTTAAGATGTGCTTTAGTTATATATTTGTTACCGTTAAATTTGATACGTTATTTCAAAACCTATAACTCATTTAAAGAAATTTTAATCGAAAACCCTAAAACTTTTAATACAAAATTTTAATCCTTGTTTAACGTGTGCTTTAGTTATATATTTTAATTATAATCCAAAATAATTTCCTAAAATTTTATTTCAAAATACTAAAAATTAATTAAATTTTGTAGCGGTTCTAATGAGAAACCGCAACAAATTTGAAATTTGAAAAAGGGCGCCCTATTTTGTCGCGGTTGAATAACCGCTACAAGATTCAACAGGCATCATTTTGTAGCGGTTGTGATGAATATAACCGCGACAAATTTTACTCAGTAGCGGTTGTAGTCGCGGTTCTATAACCGTTACAAAATTGTTCGTTGTAATTGCAACGGTTGTTGTAGCGGTTATGTAACCGCTACAAAACATTCGATGCATGTTTAAAGATCCCAAGTTCTGCGTTGAATGTAATTAAACATTGTATCCACATTTATCTTCTATCCTAGATTTGTTTGTTACATATGGATAAGTCATGGATCAAGCAACCGCGTAGTTCTCCCGTATATTTAGCGGGATTGAACACTTTCTTAGATTTCGCCTTCTCTCACGCATGCATTAATGGGAAGATCGTGTGTCCTTGTGTGCGATGTAAGTTTAAGAAGTGGCAAACACGAGATTCGCTTTGGAACATCTTCTTGTAAAGCCTTTCCCGAAGCATATACATTCGGGCGGTTCATGGGGAGCAACGTGGTATGGGATATGGGCTCCATCTTCCTCGAACCTCGAAGTAGGAAATCAAGTACATCAAGATGATCCGGTTAATGAAGCCGTCCGTGATGCTTTTGGTGTTCAAGACGACAACTTCACGAAGAGGTGCGGGGTCCGAGACCTGTTTTCTTCAGAACGATGCAGCTCGGGAATTTTTCAGCCTCATGGATGAGAGCGATCGTCCTTTGTATCAAGGTTGTCGAAATACTCAAAGTTATCTTTTCTTATCAAATTGTACCATATCAAGTGCATGTGTGGGATCACCGATAAGGCAATGTCGATGTTCTGGAATTACTTCGAGATGCTTTCCCAGAGACGCGGACATTCCCTCATCCTTCTACGAGGCGAAGAAGATAATCAACAGATTAGGCTTGAACTACGAAAAAATAGATGCCTGCCCAAACGACTGTATGCTTTATTGGGGAGAGGACGATCGGAGGGAGACTTGTAAGAAGTGTCACACTTCGAGGTTCAAGACTATTCAGAAAGGGAAGAAGCAGAAGAAGAAACCTGCGAAGATTCTAAGGTACTTTCCTTTAAAACCTCGCCTGCAAAGATTGTTTATGTCGTCTAAGACAGCTCAAAGATATGAGGTGGCATAAAGATGATAAGAATGAAGATGGTAAACTCGTGGCATCCACGTGATGCTTGAAGCGTGGAAAGCGTTCGACTCGGTCTTTCCAGTTTCGCGGCGGACCCTAGAAATGTCCGTCTTGCTTTGGCGACCGACGGTTTTAGTCCATTTGGGAATGTTAGCACAAGCTACGTATATGGCCGCTTATGTTGATACCCTACAACTTGCCCCGTGGATGTGCATGAAACAAAGCTCCTTCATTATGTCCATGATCATTCCAGGGAAAAAGGCACCGGAAATGACATCGA
Organism: Acacia pycnantha; assembly: GCA_025563575.1. Classification (NCBI taxonomy): domain Eukaryota; kingdom Viridiplantae; phylum Streptophyta; class Magnoliopsida; order Fabales; family Fabaceae; genus Acacia; species Acacia pycnantha. The sequence goes on along the minus strand of JAMWYP010000069.1, from coordinate 4,348,642 downwards.
TGTGTATCTCCGGCCGCGATCAAGGAGTTGGTGGAGTTGTGGAATGTAGGTGTGGAGACGTACGACGCGCACGAGAAGACACTTTTCAACTTGCGTGCGGCCTTGATTTGGACGATAAGCGACTTTCCGGCCTCGAGACATTATCGGGTGGAATGTGCATACCGGCCTTGCGTGCCCGACCCGCAATTTTGACTCGACTCGGTGCGCCTTCCCACAATCGTAAGTGGTGCTTCATGGGTCATCGGAGGTTTCTCGATGGTACGCACAGTTTAGGTTGCAACGCAATCGTTTTAATGGGCAACAGGAAAAAGAGGACCCCTCGGAATTTATCCGTGAAGAAATCATAGAGCAGCTTCAGGATGTTGATGTTGAGTTTGGGAAAAAGAACGATCCGGCAAGGGCCGGAACAAAGACTGCCAGGGCTTCTGGTTCTATGCCCCAGCAATGGCGAAAGGTGAGCGTCTTCTTCGCTCTTCCGTATTGGAAAGATAATTTGCTCCGACACGGTCTGGATGTCATGCACATTGAAAAGAATGTGTGCGACAATGTGTTGTACACGATTCTCAACGAACTGTGCAAGTCCAAAGATCATCTGCGCAGCCAGGAAAGATCTACGGGAGATGGGCGTTCGTGGAGACGCGTGGCCGGATGAGCATGACAGATTTCAACCGGCAAGGTTCACCCTGACAAAACCGAATAAGGAAATCTTTCTCGCTACCTTGAAGAAAATAAAGGTTCCCGACGGGTATTCAAGCAACATATCACGATGTATTGACTTGCGTGCTCGAAAGGTTACGGGTGAAGAGTCATGACTCACATGTGCTTATGCAACAGCTTACTTCCGCCGCCATGAAAATACGCGCCTCTCGACGTGTCTCTCGTTTTGGTCGAGCTTTGTACTTTCTTTCGGAAGCTGTGTTCGAAGGTTTTGATAGTGGAGGAGCTCGACCAGTGCAGGAGAAAATCATTCTTACTGTTGTGTCATTTGGAGATGATCTTTCCTCCGTCATTTTTCACGGTCATGGTTCACTGACAAGACACCTTGTTCACGAAACAAAGCTTGCTGGCCCGGCCTCAAGATGCCGATGGATGTATCCCGTTGAGAGGTACTTGTTGAAAAATAATTACTTTACCATTACTCACTAGTCGCACGTTTAACCATTGATCCGGCTATTATTTTTATGGTTCTACTTTATAGGTTTCTTGGGAAACTTAAATCTTACGTGAGGAATAAGGCGTGGCACGAAGGTTCAATAGCGAAGGTTATATCGGGGATGAGGTCTTGTATTTTTGTTCCAGTACTTCGATGACATTGAAACGTCATTCAACCGACCGCCTCGTGTAGACGATTGTCCCGAGCCTCGAGCCGGAGCCGAGACAACGAGTTGTTAATCCCTCGTGTTGGTAAACCAGTTGGCGGGAGTGAGAAATTCAAACTCACGGCACTTGAGAAGTTCCAAGCACATAGACATGTCTTGATTAACTGCACCAAAGTTGAACCGTACCTTCGGTAAGGATTTCATACAAATATATATATATCGTATCCTATATATTTCCTTACATTTTATACATACTCACATTTCATTGCATGTTCAATTGCAGGGAATTCAACGTCCGTGGGACTCACGACGACGACTTAGGCATCACATCGCTGAATTTCTCCCGCCTATACACGTGGTCGGCCCGAAGATGACGAGCCGTATATTCTTGCCTCGAGGCCCATCGGGTTTATTATGTCGTCGATGAGAGGCACAAGGATTGGAATATGGTGGTTCACTTAAAGCCTCGGGACCTTTACGATATGGGCGATGGTGATAAGGTCGCCTACGATTGTGAGCCGTTGCAGCCCGCCGGCTTCAAGACTTCATCCCGCACGGCGATGACAATTTACCTATAGTTCGGTACGTTTTTAAATTTACGCTTTATGAAATTGAAACATTTAACTAAAGTTTTAATTATATTGTGTTCAAACGTATTCAACTCACGCGTAACATTTTATGTAAACTTTCTTTGTAGGGATGTCGAAGAAGATTGAGAGGAAAAATTAATGCCTATCTTTGTAATATGAAATCTTTTTAATATTAAGTTTTTTTTTAATAAAAAAACCTCGAAATTACTTTGTAGCGGTTATATAACCGCTACAAACACTTAAAAAAAATCCGAAATTAATTAGGAAAAAAACCCCTTTAAGTTTTTTTTTTAAAAAAAAAAAGAACTCAGAAATTACTTTGTAGCGGTTATATAACCGCTACAAACCCTTAAAAACCGCGACAAGATCAACCGCTACAATAACCGCTACAATAACCCTCAAAACCGCTACTAAATATAAAAACCGCTACAAAAAGTGAGACACCAACCGCTACAAAATGATACGCGACACCACCATAAATACCCCCACCCAACCTCATTTAATACGCCTCAACTTCTTTTCTACCCACGTTTTCTCTCGGTCATCTCAAATATTTTTACGTTTCGTAACATTATGAGTTTGAACGGGTAAGTACCGTGTAACTCGATCAATTCTAATGTTTCTCATACTAATTTATAGTTCGATACTAATTAAACTTTGTTATTTTGCGGTTGAACGAGATATATCTTTCAAGTTTCCCTATTCTTTCATATACATTATTCAATTGATTTGTACATATAATTTTTAAATATTCAGTATTGTTTTAACCACCTCATTTCTTAGCACTTATTCTACTTACATAATCTTATTATTTTGTTTTTATACATGCACCTTATATATTTAAATTTCATAATTTAGTCCTTTTATTTTTGTTAAAAAGATATATTAATAATAATTACTGAATTACGCCGATAAATAATAATTTTTTTAAACCGTAATGAATTTGTAGCGGTTGCAATAACCGCTACAACATTTCAAATAAAATGGCGTTATACATTTTTTTAAACCGTAATGAATTTGTAGCGGTTGTAATAACCGCTACACAATTTAAAATAAAATTGTAGCGTTTATAGTAGCGGTTTGAAACCGCTACAAATATTCAAAAGCACATGTGGCGGGACTATTTGTAGCGGTTGTAAACCGCTACAAATATTCGATGGCGGCAAATTTTTTTGGCTAAAAAATGGCGGGAATGTTTGTAGCGGTTAGTAACCGCGACAAATTTATCAACACATTATTTTGTAGCGGTTATGAAACCGTTACTGCTACAATATGATTTGTAACGGTTACGGACCGTGACTAATGTCTCGAAACACACGTCAGCCCCTCGGCTTGCCACAGGCGATTTTGTCGCGGTTCCTCTAACCGCTACAAATGTCGTTTGTCACGTCAAAAACCGTTACAAATAGGTCATTTTAACCGCTACTAATTGTCGTTTTTTTTGTAGTGATTGTCCTAAATGTCCCTGGTCGGTCATCTATGTGGGAGCAAAGATGAAATAAGACTGATATGACTTTGATGAGTATGGAGATACGAATCAAATTCGTCATAGGCACTTGTAAGAGTACAAGGTGGTGGATCGACCCACTATGAGAAAGCTACATGGATTTAGTCATAAGCTTATCTCACGTATAACCGCGTCACAACACCCTTTGACCCGAGACCATCATGGATTCCTACATGCATGAGAGTCATTGATCTTTGACCATGTCAAAAATCATCTTTGACCGAGTGATGATAAAAGCTTTGATCGGGATCAGTGGTTTTCATGCAGAGGAGTGTGAATGGTCAAGACGGAATTTGTCCCTCACATCAGTAGAGAGATAATACTGGGCCCCTCGATGAGTGAGTCTAGGAAATGTATGGCCATACTACGATGGAATGGAGTTTCCATTTCAATTGTTAGACTACTCAAGAATCGAGAAAGTAATGGTCAAGAACAGGAGATTGACATTATCCATGCTTCATCATTGACCAAATTATCGTGTTACAAAAGGGACGTGACATGGTTGTATAATAGGTAGTATCGTATTATCGATCCCTATATGAGTTGGGTAGTCGCAATGTCTTGTTAGAGGCTGCTTGTGACTTGTGGGCTGGTACAAGAATAACCCAACACAAGAATAGCCCAACACGAGCAATAGTGTCCAGATTCATTGAATCTTAGATATGTCTAAGATTTAATGAATACAGGATTTAATCTAGGATATATATATATTAACACACCGGTGCGGTGTGGAGCGAGTAAGGGAGCCAGCGAGAGAGGAAGAGAATAAGAAGCGGGTAGAGGATGATTAATAATTAATTTTAATCAAATAAGATTTGTTTATTGGTTGTTGTAGGAATTTAAAATTATTTTTCTATTTTAATTTTTTTTAGGATTTATGTCCTATAGTATGTTTCTACCAATTAAATATGGTTTAAATAATTTTTTTGGGTTAATGAAGATATTACTGAAATTTTAATTGGTTTAGTTTTGTAAATTTTGAATTATATGAAATTATAAGTTATGTTTTTATTATGTGTGTAACATCCCAATTTTCAAAAGCGACATAATTTTTTTCTTCATCAGAGTAGAGCATCGAAGCAAGTAAAAGATTGAGTAACTGATACAACATTAATTGTGGCGTAACTGTCTGTTCATAAAGAACGGTACATTTATTTGTACATATCTTAAATATCTTCGGTCGAGTCTTCACGCGTGCTGTTTACTCTGCTTACTCTTATCTTCTGTCCTCGGGTCTCCGGACCCTGAAGCTATAGTAAGAGCTGAGGTCGAATGCCCATCGGACCTCAGGTAACAGTTAACCTCATGCTTATATAAACAATATACATATGGCAGGTATTTCTTGATATTACAGCAATAATAAATACAAAAGCCCATAACAGATGTATGATCAATTAATAACAGTACATACAATCGAATGTAAAGTTAATTAGTTTGCACCACCCGTACCACGATAGCATGTTGTGCCTTCAACGCTAGGAAAACTTATCGGTGTTATCATGACATAACCCGTGTAAAGCTGTATGTAGTGATCTAAGCCCCATAAACTTAGTCACGGTGCATGTTCAAGACAGAGTCTCGTTCATGACTTTATGAAAGTATCTATCATATATAAATATACTATAAGCATCAGAGTCAGTGTTACAGTACGCGTCCGTACTTGAGTTGATGAATCCGGTACGTCTGATGGTTGGAACGTGATCACAAATATCCTATAAGGATAATATAGTACTTATTAATGAATAAAAAATATCCTAACAGATATTTTAGTCATAAATGACTATTTTACCCCTGACCTCAGAAATTGAAGCTCTCATCCTCACCACTCAATCTCTCCAAAACGTCCCTCTCTCTCTCTCTCTCATCTCTTCACTTTTTTCCCAAGCCTTGTTGGCCTCTTCTACATCACTTGTTTTACCTTTTTGCATTTGTTGGCCAAACTTCCTCCATGTTTCAATTTTGCATGTGCTTTATACATCACAAATATTTTTAGAGGTAAAGTTTGAAGTTTATGTAGCCTCTTGAGAAGCACTTGAAATAACAAGAATTATGGTTCAATTTGGGGTTTTTACTAGCCTTTTAGCGATTTTAGGATTAATCCCGAAAGTTACGGAAATGACTTCGGGGATAACCTACTTCGATCTAAAAATACACTTGTTTATAATAAGTCCTTATATTTGATCTTTAGTTAACATATTTCAGTACACAATTTATTTTCTATCGGTTCTCATTTGAATTAATCCTAATAGCTTTTGGAACTCAAAATATCTTCTCCAAAGGCTAGGTCCTCATGCCTCCACATCACCTCTCTTTCTCCCACACACACACACAATTTAGGTCCCCCCCCCCTTTTATTTTTTTTTTTCATTTTGTTAAATATTTAATATTATATTATTTAGGAAATTTCTCATTGGTTGATTCCATTTCACAAGGATTCCCCTTTATGGTTGAATTTAAACTTTTAGATCTAGCTAGATCTAGCTTTATGAGGTTTAATCCTATCCATTGATTTTAGTTTGACTTGTCAAAGTTGATTAACAAGTTTGATTAGTGTCTTAATCTTATGCTTAGTAATCTTTAACATATCTTTTGTTGATCAATTAGGCTTTAGAGATTTTATGTATTTAATCTTATACATTCCTTAATCATGCCTAATTAATTAGCAATTATCTTTATGCTAATCTTGGCCCTTCATTGGCCATTGGTCTCTAATTAGGGTCATGCATCCCTAATTGTGCCTTTAAAACATGTTATTCAACTAATCATGAAAGTTCTTGGAATTAATTTAATAAATGAAGATTTAATTATCTACTAATTGTTGATAATTTTCTTTAATTGGATTAATTATTTTCTCACAACTTTTGGGTTTACTTTGGTCATTTATGCCCCATGCATTATTTTAATAATCTTAGGGCAACTTATGTTCCCTAAAATAAAATTGGGTTTTTGCCTCTTTAAATTCCAAGGAAAATATCAAATAAATTACTAAAATTAGAGACAACATGCTTTCCTATTTTTAAATAGGTATTATTTATCACAATATAATATTTTAAGATAAATAATTATTCGGGTATTACATTTCTCCCCTCGTTAAATAAAATTTCGCCCTCGAAATTTGCTCTATCCCAACTAGACTTCCAGTCTATAATTTCAGAATATATCTACTATCATTTTTCGGGGAATTTGTTTTGACAGGATTAAGTCTCCATAATACTCAAGCAGCCTTTGTTCTTGAATCATCATGTGAGCCACTGGTACTAATTTCCTTTGGAGAGTACTTACACGATGTTTACTTTATTCGGATGATACTTACTTTCTAAATCGTAGTCTTATAGTAACTCCATCTAGCGATGCTATACATTACCGAGTTCCTTTTAACCTAAAAGGTTTTTCAAGCACTTGTGGTAGCAGTACGATTCTATGGTCACACCGTAGCGGTATTGCCTCCATATTCTCAAAGCAAACATGATAATCACTAACTCTAGGTCATGTGTAGATTAGTTCGACTTGAGAGGCTTTAACGGATGAGAGGTGTAAGTCATCACGCTGTCCTGCTGCAGCAAGACATATCCCAATCCATTCCTACTGGTACCACTACAGATTATATAAATTCTACTTGGATCTAGGATAACCAAATCTTGGTGCTATGATCAACTTCTCCCTCAGTCTATGGAAACTCGTCTCACAGTCCTTGTTCTACACAAACAATTTGATTTTTACTCGTGAGCTTTGTCAATGGTAAGGCAAGTTACGAGAAATTCTACATGAATCTGTGGTACTATCCCGCTAGACCCAAAAACTACGTATCTATATCACTATTTCTGGCTCTTTCTAGTCCAGAACTGCTCCCACTTTGCTGAACTTTAACAACAACACCGTTGCGTGATAGAACATGGCCCAGAAATTTTATTTCTGGCAGGAAGCACTCACGTTTACTTAACTTATTTATTTCTGGCAAGAAACACTCACGTTTACTTAACTTAGTAGAGAGTCGTGTCTTTCTTTAGTACACTTCACTACTAATCGTCGTTGTTCTTTGTGTTTCTCTTCTTATTTCTGAACAGATGAGGACGTCGTCAATCAATACCTCTATTAACCTACCTATGTGTTTGAGAGAAAATTTTGTTTAAGTACTCTATGAACAAGGTAGGTGGACTTGTTCGTTTGAAGGATATCACAAGAGATTCAGAATGCCCGTATTAAGTTATGAAAGCTATCTTCAGAACAATGCTAGTTTTGATTTGCAGCTGGTGGTGTTCTGAGCGTAAGTTGATCTAAGACGTAGAAACTAGATATTTGGGTAGATCGTCGATCCTGGGAAGTGGGTATTTGTTTTTGACAGTTACTTCGTTCAACTTACGGTAGTTGATACAAAGTCGCATACTCTTGTTTTCCTTCTATATGAATATTACGGGGAATTTCTAAGGTGATACGTTGGGTTGAAATAAACGTCTTCTCTGGTAGTCCTTCATGTTGCTTCCTCAGCTCTTATATTTCGTTCGATGTCATTTGATATGGCGCTTTTGATTTTTCTCCTGTGCTAGGCATCCATTCAATAGTGAATTTTGAACTTCTCTTTCTGGAGGTAATTTGGTAAGATTATCAGAGAATTTATTTGTGATTGAGCTGTTTTTTAGGACAGTTCTTGCTAATGTGTCCCGGCTCTCGACAACTATAGCAGATTTGCTTTTCCTTGCAGTTGGTCCCTCGATGGTCCCTTCCGCATTTTGGACATAGTCGGAGTCTTGACATCCTCAGATAGTTCTGCTGTCCAGACCAGAATGACTTATTGCCTTTTCCTTGGTAGTTGATCCAAGGTAACTTCCTTTTCTTTGTAGGGTTTCTGTGGCTAAATCCGCCACAACTTACTCTACTGTTGAAATTTCGGGCCTTATGCAGTTCTTTTAAATTACGTTTAGTCAACCGACAAAATTCCTCTTGTCTTTCGACTTGTCTTTCCTGTCTGTCAACAAGGAGTTCATCAATAAGAATCTGTTGTTCCTGTAGCATCCTCTGCATTTTCTGCAACTCATTCTGTGTTATCTGTGGTTCTTGTTGCTCATGTTCGTGTATTGGTACCATTTGCGGTTGTCTACCTCTATCTCCACCTCGACCTCGACCTCGGCCTCGGCCTCGGCCTCTAAGGACTCCGATTCCTTGCAGATTTGCCATCCTATCTTTTTATTGAGAATGACAATTTTTTAAAGAGATAATTTAACCTTTTAAACAAACATATATTCCACATAATGTTCATGGAAAAATATGTCATATTATTTAGTTGGTTTTAACATCAGTTGTTATATTCTACATCCCCTGTTATTATTGTATTAATAACTACTCGTTTACATACTGTCTAAAACTAGCCCTTGAAGATAATTCAGAAGAGAATGAAAACCGACTATATGTTCTCCTCCTAGGAACTCATTTGTCTTTTCCATCAAAAAGCGGTCTTAAAGAAAAGGTATAATGTTGACATTACCCACTCGTCTAGTGGGTAAGGAAATGTATTGTGTTTTCTATGTTTGTAAGTCATCTTGACTTGCTCTAGCCATTGGGAATATGTTTCTTTCATAGTTGTATTGTAACGTTCCGCCATTAAGTAATCCGTTCGTAGAGTGCCTACCAGCTCTTTGTTCGTATTCAAGACATGTCAAAGGGTATTTGGTTCGTATCAAGATTCCCTTTCAGAGTCATCTTGATAGCTTAATATATAGTTGGAAATACTCACGGTTGTCGTCTACGGATGAATGATCCGATCCTATGGGTCTCTCTGGCTTAGAAGGTATACTAGCCATTGTTTTAGGGTACACTATGTACAGGGGTTCTGAATGAAAAGGTCCTTGATTGTTTATGATCTGATAAGGATGTTCCGGTCCAGGGTAGTATTTTGGTTCGTGATCAATTATTGGGGCGATATGATGTATAGGAACAGGTATGTTGGCTCAAAATTAATTTTTGAAGTGAGGTATAACAAGTCAGTTTGAAGTACAGGTTCATGTTTATATACTAACTCAGGATGGTATTCCTCTGAGGGTTTATGGTCATGTATAGGTACTAAGGGTCTCTTAGAGTTTGGGTGATCTATCGACTTAAGGTGGTACATTGGTTCAACTTGATGTACTGATTCGGAAAGGTACTCCGGCTCTGGATTGACCTTAGACACATGAGGGTAGTTTGAAACATACACCGGGTTAGACTGGTATTCAGGAGTGGAATAGATTGACTCAAGTGGTACACTAGTTCGGGAGGGTCTACCGAGTTAGGATGGTACACTGGTCTAGGGTTCACTGATTTTCGTGCGGTACGTCTTACTTGTTTTATAGTAGTTTATGTCTGGAGATCTATCTCCGTCCATCACTACAACGTCACAATAGGGTTATACCAGTACTCTTTTTCCAAAATATGCCCTAAATTAGAAGGCTTAGAACCTAACTTGGTTAACCAAACAGATTGGCCAGGTAGGTGTCTATCATGGGAGTCTCACCGAGTTCACGGTGACTTATTGACTGACCCACATAGACTAGCCCTACCTTCGGCACCAAACTGTTTGACATAACTTCGTTAAATTCGTGCCAGAATGAATGCTCTGATACCAAAAATGTAACATCCCAAATTTCAAAAGCGGAATAATTGTTTTTTTCTTCATCAGAGTAGAGCATCAGAGCAAGTAAAAGATTGAGTAACTAATACAACATAAACTGTGGCGTAACTATTTGTTCATAAAGAACGGTACATTTATTTGTACATATCTTAAATATCTTCGGTCGAGTCTTCACGCAAGCTGTTTACTCTGCTTACTCTTATCTTCTGTCCTCGGGTCTCCGGACCCTGAAGCTATAGTAAGAGCTGAGGGCCAATGCCCATTGAACCTTAGGTAACGGTTAACCTCATGCTTATATAAACAATATACATATGGCAGATATTTCTTGATATTACAGCAATAATAAATACAAAAGCCCATAACAGATGTATGATCAATTAATAACACTACGTACAATCGAATGTAAAGTTAATTAGTCTGTGTAACATCCCGTTTCCTAAAGCAGTATATTTTTTTTCATAATTTCGGCTAGCTCCCTATTTTTGTATTTTTATTTTGTTTTTAATTAATTAATATTACATTTAATTATCTTATACTTATATTACAAAATTCTCCCATTGGTGGATTTATTTCCACATGATTAACTTTGAACATTTCCTTTGTTCATACTTAAACAATTAGCAATTAATTACTTAATTATCCACTTACTATTTTTTGACAATTTTCTTAATTGAGGTTAATTATTATCTCATAACTATTGGACTGACATTGGTATTTTATGTCCCATGTAAAATATTAAAAATCATGGGGTCATTTTGGTCCTCAAAATACTTTTTGATTTCTGCCCTTTAATTTTTTCAAGGTTGTAATTTAATAAATTACCAAAATTAGAGACAATATACTCTCTAATTTTTAATAATTATTTTACTGCCTCTTACGATTTATCACAATATTTTCAGGGCATTTTATGGCCCATAATTGCATTTTAGGGATTTTTGACACTTTATTCCCTCAAATTTCACTAGAAATTTCCCTAGAAAATACTATAATTATAACTCCAGGTTTGAGACCACATATTCACCTATTTTCAATAGGTATTATTCACCAAATTATGATACTTATCATAAGTGGGATTTTTAGGGTATTACATTTCTCCCCCCGTTAAATAAAATTTCGTCCTCGAAATTTGCACTCTACCATCTAAGTCTGTATTATCCAGACTTCGGATCATAAACTCCGTATCTTTACTCTATCTCAGGTTCGACTACAAAGATTATGTCATATCGTACTTTGATATATAGTGTTTCCCAAGGCGCCCATACACCGCGGTCAACACCACAGATACCAAAATGTCTCCATGGCGCCCATACACCATGGCAACACAAGATACCTTAAATGTTTCCATGGCGCCCATACACCATGGTAACACAAGATACCTCCTACTTGATTGCACGATCACGGTCGATTTGTAATAACAAAGAATCATGGAACACGTCACAGTGATAGTTCACGTAATCATATGATTTAACCTAGGGAAGATTCTCTATTAAGAGATAGTACCTTGGACCATCTCTGGGAGTTCTCTGTCCTCTGCACCGGTTAGTGCGTACATTCGACCTGGGTTTTGTGGCTTTAACGCTGCAGCTTTCTCCGGACAGTGCACACTGATGTGTCCAGGCTTTTGACACTTGAAGCATATCAGCTTCCCATCGCAACCAGTACTTTGAGGATGATACCTCCCACATTTTGGACACGATCGAGGTCCAGACATTCCTGGGTTGTACTGCTGCCCGGTTCGGAATGGCCTCTTTCTTTCTCCTTGGGAGTTACTCCATGGTGCCTCTCTCTTTCGTGAGGAATTTTCACGGCTGCCCTCGCTATGATCGGTACGGCTACTATTGTGATTCCGTGATCTACGTAACTCCTTTAGGTTGCGCTCAGTCATCCGGAAAGATTCTACCGCTTGAGCCATTTCAGGAAAATGCTGGGATACCAGCCTTGCTCTTATATCGTACTTCACCCCGCAGATCAACCTGATTGCCTTCCAGTTTCGTTGTCATTACTCCTTAGGTACGACAAATATCGCGACAGATTGGTAAACCATCCAAAATAGTCGTCGAAGGATTCCTTAGGACCTTGTTGGATGTGAAGAAACTCTTCCTCCTTAATCACCTGTGTCGAGGGAGGAAAATAATGTTCATTGAAATTTTCTATGAACCTCTCCAAAGTGATAGGGCAAAAACGGGTCCACAGCATTGTAGCGACGCTTTTCCACCATCTGTGCGCATCACCTTCAAGTTTTTAAATTGCCAGTTGAGCTTTTCAGTCCTCCGGGCATTCCATAACTTCAAAGATTTTGTCTAGGCTCATCAACCAATCCTCAGCCAATTCGTTCTTCCCACGGAAAGCAGGTGGCTTGAGCTTACAAAACTGAGTGACCCAATTTTGTGTGGTCTGCACAACTCTCCCTCGTCGTGGAGGTGACTGGGACCTATCAGATCCCTTAGCTTCCTCATCGTACTCTTCACTTTGCTCGTTTTCTTCTTCTTCAGAATGTTGTTCGCCCTCAGCTTGTCGATCATGCAATTGTCTCTGTCTCTCCTGCCTTTCTTCAAGGAGTTCAGCTATGAGAGCCCCCTGCTCTTGCAATGTTCTTCTCATCTCTTGCATCTCATTCTGTTCTGGTTGGTTTGGTATTGGATTCACTCGAGGTTGTCTACCTCGGCCTCTGCCTCGACCTCTGGGAGCTCCGGGTCCTCTTAAATTTGCCATTTCTTGTTTTTTTCCCTTTATTAAGGAAAAATGTTAGATATACATAAGAAAGACAACAGTTATCATACCGCAAACTTTGTCACATTTTGTATCTATATTGTACATAGACTCTATCACACTACAAATGAACAGACACCCACAATATGTCTCTTGTTCAGAATCTCAATGGTTCGTTCTTCTTAGAAACGGGTATGGAAGCACGTATCGGGAGTTCCTATACATGAGTCAAATACTGCATGTACTTATCTTGTTGGTCTCGGAGTTTCATCCGGCGTGGCCTATCTCCATATATAAGCTCCGTATTAGGATAGAATTACCGTCCAGTTCAAACTGACGATTATCAGAGTTATCAGATTTCTCAGAGTTATAAGAGTTATCAAAATCAGAATTATCAGAGCCTGCGTCAGAGTTGATATCAAGATCTATGATCTTTGGATAGTCGAAGTTGTCGGCTACCGATGAATGACGTGAATTATTAGGGTTATCAGAGACTGATATCAGGGTTATCAGAACTATCAGAGGATGATATCAGGGTTATCAGAATTATCAGAGGCTGATACTAGGATTATCAGAGACTGATATCAGGGTTATCAGGATTATCAGAGGCTGATATCGGTATCGATACCGGCGATGGATACACCGGCTCTAGGTTAGAGTAATGCACTGACAGAATGTAGTACACCGAGTCAGGATAGTACACCGGTTCAAACTGGTATACCGAAATGAGGTGGTACACTGACCTAGGCTTATATCAATACTCATTTTCAAAATATGCTCCAAATTTTTGAAAAGGCTTAGAACCTAACTCAGTTAACCGAATAGAATGGCCAGGTAAGAGTCTATCATGGGGGCCTCACCGAGTTCACGGTGACTAATTGGCACACCCACATAGACTAGCCTTGCCTTCGGCACCAAACTGTCCGTAATAACTTTGTTAAATTCATGTCAGGACTACTGCTCTGATACCAAAAAGAGTAAATACCCTTTTCGGTCCCTGGAAAACACACGGATGCCCTTTTTGGTCCCTGTTAAAAAAGAAGTCATTTTTTGGTCCCTAAAATGGAAAAATAAGGTCCATTTTAGTCCTTTTGGACATTTTTTTTGGACATTTTAATCCCTCATAAATTCCCAAAAAGGTCATTTTTAGTCCCTAAAAAGGACCAAAACGACATTTCCTTTACTCAGGGACCAAAAAGGGCATCCGTGTGTTTTCCAAGGACCAAAAAGGGTATTTACTCTACCAAAAATGTAACATCCCGTTTCCTAAAGCAGTATTTTTTTTTCATAATTTCGGCTAGCTCCTTATTTTTGTATTTTTATTCTGTTTTTAATTAATTAATATTACATTTTAATTATCTTATACTTATAATACAAAATTCTCCCATTGGTGGATTTATTTCCACATGATTAACTTTGAACATTTCCTTTGTTCATACTTAAACAATTAGCAATTAATTACTTAATTAACCACATACTAATTGTTGACATATTTCTTAATTGAGGTTAATTATTATCTCACAACTATTGGACTGACATTGGTATTTTATGTCCCATGTAAAATATTAAAAATCATGGGGTCATTTTGGTCCTCAAAATACTTTTTGATTTCTGCCCTTTAATTTTTCCAAGGTTGTAATTTAATAAATTACCAAAATTAGAGACAATGTACTCTATAATTTTTAATAATTATTTTACTGCCACTTACGATTTATCACAATATTTTCAGGGCATTTTATGGCCCATAATTGCATTTTAGGGATTTTTGACACTTTATTCCCCAAACTTCACTAGAAATTTCCCTAGAAAATACGATAATTATAACTCCAGGTTTGAGACCACATATTCACCTATTTCCAATAGGTATTATTCACCAAATTATGATACTTATCATAAGTGATATTTTTAGGGTATTACATTCCACCCGTGCCACGATAGCATGTCGTGCCCTCAGCGCTAGGAAAACTTATCGGTGTTATCATGACATAACCCGTGTAAAGCTGTATGTAGTGATCTAAGCCCCATAAACTTAGTCACGGTGCATGTTCAAGACATAGTCCCGTTCATGACTTTATGAAAGTATCTATCATATATAAATATACTATAAGCATCAGAGTCAGTATTACAGTACGCGTCCGTACCTGAGTTGATGAATTCGGTATGTATGATGGTCGGAACGTGATCACAGTTTCACATTGGAAGCATGGGACTGTAATGTGAACTATTTTCAGACCTTGGATCTCCAACTTCAAGTATTAGCCTGTGACGTTGTTTTCAAGAAACTTCAAACACTCAAGGTAAAAGTTACAGAATGTGTAGGATAGAATCAAATGTTGTATTGGAACTTGAAAACATATTGGGGATTAAGGGTTGGTTACATCCATCTATTCTCATATTATTTTTATTTTGTGAATATATTGATAGTTTAAAGGTTATTTTATAATATACCTTTTATGATAATTTTTATCAGAAAAAGTGCTTATAACAAAAATTTTGTCAAACAACTTATTTTTAATTTGAGCTTTTAAGTTAAAAAATGTATATAATCATCAAACAACTTTTAGCTTTTTTCTTAAAAAGCTTTTTTTTTTTTAGTCTTAGATTAAAAGTAGCTTTTAGCTTAAAAAAGACAAAATCCAAATAGGGACGTCATGATATTATTAGTAGTATAGTACTCCCACACATCCTAAATATAAGATAATTAAATTTAACTTTTTTGGAGATATTAAGAAAGCTAATTCAATTACTTTAAAATATTTATGTTTATCATTTTTTTCCAAATTATTTTGCCCAACTTATAAATTGATATATAATCTAATAATACAAAATATATAATATGATTAAGTAACTTATCTATCTTTCATGATCTCTCTAAAAAAAGTTAATTTTATCTTATATTTAGAACCAAAGAGAATAATATAGTAAGATTTTTCAATTTTTCAAAAATTGCAAAGACCAAGAAATATAAATATAAATGTACTTGAAAATCTTAATTTTTTAAAATAATTTAAGAAAAATATAATAATTTTCTTAAAAAGAAAAAGAAGGAGGAGGACGATGAAGAAAAGTAAAAAAAAAAATAAAGAGTTTAAAAAGAGTAGATGTGACGGCGTCAAACCATTATTTCATATTGAAAAACAATGATGTGCAGTCACGTTTGTGGTGGATGATATCTTTTACTTGACAATTATTTTTTAGTACACATATGTATTATTATATTTGACAATTCTTACATTGGATGATCATATATAAGATATCTTTTTACTTGAATCAAAATCGAAACAATAAAGTTTATCATGGTAGAAAGTTTAAAAATCAGTAAAAAAAAACATTTATCAAAACCAGTGGTTGTTTTCATAGAACTGCACATATGTGTTTTGAAGATGGAGGGCCTCAAGAATGGAGCATCCACTCTTGAGTTGACGGGTTTATCAAGATCCGAGAAGGCCACATTGGTTAGAAAGTTCCGTAGCGATGACCAAGTCAAAGGTAACACAACTCTTTTTCTTTTGGAAAAATTTCATTTAGCAGGTCTTGTATAAGAGAAATATGACAAAATAGTCACTTAAAATCTCAAAATTATTACATTTAAATCCCATTAAATTTTTTCAATAAATTCCAACTCCATTGACAAGTCTATGAGAGTTCATTGACAAATCTAGAGGCATTTACTGACAAGTCTATGAGCACTTATACTTACAAGTCCATGAGCATCAATTGACAAGTCCAAAGCCATTCATTGACAAATCTAAAAGTGAAGTTTATTGTAAAAATGTCTTAGAAATTAAATGTAATTTTGAATTGTTAATGGACGATTTAATCTTGTCTGGGACCTAAATGCTATTTTCCCCAAAAGGAAAAGAGTTGTGTTACCTTTGACTTGGTCATCGCTACCGAACTTTCTAACCAACGTGGCCTTTTCTAGATCTTGGTAGACCCGTCAACTCAAGCGTAGATGCTCCATCCTTGAGGGTCTACCAAGATCCGGAAAGGCCATGTTGGTTAGAAAGTTTGGAAGTGATGACCAAGTCAAAGGTAAGACAACTATTTTTCTTTTGGGGGAAAATTACATTTAGGTCCCGGATAAGATAAAATCGTCCATTAAAATTACATTTAAGTTCCTAAGATATTTTTACAATAAATTCCAACTAGCTCTTTGCTCATATATAGTTTCGAGAACTTTCCTCACTTCCTTCAGAGACTTACCAACTAGCTTATCTCCTTCTTCTTTTTCCTGGATCAGCTGTGCTATTTCTTCTCTTGGTTGATCCAAGTCATCTTTAAAGTTTTTGATCTCTTCATCTACCAAAGTGGAATCCATCAGGGTCGTCGACCTGAATTCTTGGAGTTTCGATCTACTCTCCTGAGCCTTCTCCATCATTTCCATGTTCTTCTTCAACAGATCTTGAAGCACCACGTCCTGACCAGCTCCTTCAATTAGTTTCCTTTTGTTCTCTCAATCTAAAACAACAAAAGCAAATCAGACTGAGCCTTCTCCATCATTTCTATGTTCTTCTTCAACAGCTCTTGAAGCACCACGTCCTGATCAGCTCCTTCAACTGGTTTCCTTTGGATCTCACAATCTAAAACAACAAAAGCAAATCAGACTCAGCCTTCTCCATCATTTCCATGTTCTTCTTCAACAGCTCTTGAAGCAGCACCACGTCCTGACCAGCTCCTTCAATTAGTTTCCTTTTGTTCTCTCAATCTAAAACAACAAAAGCAAATCAGACTCAGCCTTCTCCATCATTTCCATGTTCTTCTTCAACAGATCTTGAAGCACCACGTCCTGACCAGCTCCTTCAATTAGTTTCCTTTTGTTCTCTCAATCTAAAACAACAAAAGAAAATCAGACTCAGCCTTCTCCATCATTTCCATGTTCTTCTTCAACAGCTCTTGAAGCACCACGTTCTGATCAGCTCCTTCAATTGGTTTCCTTTTGTTCTCTCAATCTAAAACAACAAAAGCAAATCAGACTGAGCCTTCTCCATCATTTCTATGTTCTTCTTCAGCAGCTCTTGAAGCACCACGTCCTGACCAGCTCCTTCAATTAGTTTCCTTTGGTTCTCTCAATCTAAAACAACAAAAGCAAATCAGTCTGAGCCTTCTCCATCATTTCCATGTTCTTCTTCAAGAGCTCTTGAAGCACCACGTCCTGATCAGCTCTTTCAATTAGTTTCCTTTTGTTCTCTCAATCTAAAACAACAAAAGCAAATCAGATTATGAAAGATTTCTTCTTCTTGTTTTGTTTTTTTTATCAGAAACAGCATATATATATACACACACACATAACCAAGACTGATACTGCTTCGCGGAACCCGCGTCACGAAAAGGAGAGAGATGCTTCCATAGCGGCTTGCCTCGGAATTTCCCATCCGCCCGCGTAGCCGACGCGTCTTTTCGTCCTCTTCTCTCCTTCTTTTTCAAATTATTTAATCTTTCGACACATAATATAAGACTCCAGCTACCTCATCGGAATAAAAAAATATTAATTGTTGTTGGAGAGAATTATATTATGAACCAAGTCATTTTTTAAAAACCAATTTATATTATAGATATGAGAGAGTATTTATTTAGTCATATCATTATATTCTCTCTAAATCATATCCATCTAATCAATCAAAAAAGTTACATTATTACTTTAACTTTTCTCTCCTCTTTCCAATCAAAGGTCCACATGAGGTTGATGAGGGATATGGAGAAAAAGGATGAGGAGAGGTTCCTCTTCTAGTCCTTATTATAAATCTAATTTGATCAAATCTCACAAAACAAGAAATGAAAGTTAATTACCCAACATCTAATATCACTAGTGGAAAAAAGGCTTTTAAGACCGGACAAAAAAGGTACATTAGGACCGGACCCGCGAGCAGTCTTGTTCCAGGCGGTATTAAAAGTCGACCTTTAAGACCGGACTTTTACACGGTCTTAAAGATTTTCTTTAAGACCGGACATTTTAAACCTTCGGTCTTAAAAGTCGTACTAAATAAATCTGAAATATTTTTGGTTCGGTCCTAAAACTCAAACTTTAAGACCGGACAAAAAGTCGACCGCTCTTAAAAGATCCAAATATTAAGACCGGACAAATATCAATCCGGTCCTAAAGATAGCGGACTCTAAGACCGGAGGAATAATTACCCGGTCTTAAAAGACTGACTTTCAAGACCGGATTGTTTCAATGGACCGGTCTTAAAAGACCAACTTTTAAGACCGGCTTAACACCTTTAAGAGCGGTGTTATATATACATCCGGTCTTAATATTTGAACATTTAAGACCGTATTTTTATTTGCGGTCTAAATTTTCCCGTATTTTTCCCTGTTTTGTTCTTCCCGATCAATATATATACACAAATCCACCATACAAAACAGCACATAAAAGTCGATATACTTTAAGCTACAAGCTATGAACATGAATAAATTGAATTGGGAAAAAGAATACAAATATTATCCACCATGAGTTATGTGGCCTCTTAATTAAGTCTAAAACAACTAAAGTAATTTATAAAATAAGCTAACATATAACTAATTACAAAGGCAATGAGTTACAATACATGCAAGACGTAATTCAACATACAAATGTAGTCCAATATATTATTCACCATGCCTTCATTTGATTCCCACCCAACAACGTAACATGCATCCTCTTTATAACATGCCCCTTTGAAACGGATCCCGCCACAAAAACAAAACAAGAACAAATTCATATTCAATGATGACATTGTTTAATTAAGAACATAGACAAGATATAATAATTGTTAAAACCTTAAAGTTTTCTAAGAATACTGCATATGAATATTAATTACCTTATGAATTGACACTTTTATAAAGTGATATCCTCCCATATCCCTTCTTGATGATCATTTCTTATGCCGGGTTCATTATCCGCTTCATCTTCTTCGTTCATGTCCGGTAGACCCTTGTAAAGGAGTACTCTCAGAAGATCACCATAATTTGAATGACTTTCCTCATCAATATCAATGACCCTCTTTCCTTGGAGAGCTACAGACCACATTTTATTTTCTTGATCGGTGATATAGAACACTTGTTTTGCATGATCTCGCCATAATAAAAGGTTCATCTCCAAAACTTCTACTATTGACATCGACTAAAGTGAATCCTAGTCGATCGATCCGAACACCATTATTGACATTAACCCACTTGCATTTGAAGATGGGAAATCTAACTTTGACATAGTCCACCTCCCAAATCTCTTCAATAACCCCATAATATGGCATGACCGCCAATTTAGGCCTCTTGTCTTTCGAACTCGGAGAAGTGCATAGATTCAGCCTCTAACATAACACCACCGTTCGACTGTGCTCCTATCATCTAGGGACTTCGTGTAAAATGTATAACCATTGATCACATACGAATTCCAACTTATGACATCAAACTCGGACCACGTGCTAACCATTTCATTGTCTCGAAACACATTCAGATCCCTCGACCTTTTGTTTGAACCAGTTTGCAAAAGTTCTCGTTATGCTCCCTAATCAACCTTTGTTCGGTCATTCGATGGTTCTCTTTCCTTACAGCCTCTTTATGTGCAGATATGCCGGCTTGAACTTCATCAACATTATTCAAGATGTATAAGTGGACTTGTGACAATTCATCACGATCCACACTCTTACCGAAGCCCCACGTCTACCCCCTTCAAGATGCCGACGTTTTGGAAGCCCAATATGTCTTACTTTGGACAAATAATTTTGACAAAATTCCATGGCCTCTTCGAAACATATTTCGAACAATTGATGCTTCGGCCGGACGCGTTCTTCACATACCCTTTTAGGAATTTCATAGATCTTTCAATAGGGTACATCCACCGTAAATGGATAGGG
Organism: Acacia pycnantha; assembly: GCA_025563575.1. Taxonomy (NCBI): domain Eukaryota; kingdom Viridiplantae; phylum Streptophyta; class Magnoliopsida; order Fabales; family Fabaceae; genus Acacia; species Acacia pycnantha. The sequence goes on along the minus strand of JAMWYP010000069.1, from coordinate 4,328,081 downwards.
CCGCACAACTTTATCTCCTCACTAGATGAACAATGAGATGAACCATGATGTCAAAAATGAAGGAACAAAAAGCTTTTCAAGGTGGCACAAGATAAGATATCCTTCATTCTCCAATTCATCCAACTTTTCAATCTTGAAAACTTTACTACAAACCGCATTGAAGAAGAAACAAAGTCTAGTCAAAACGACCAAGATCATATTCGGCGATCCTCGAATAGCTACTGGGAGTAGCTGTTGCATCAAGACATGACAACATGAGACTTTTGGCCTACTAATTTCAAGTCCTTCATCGAGACAAGCCTCTTAAAATTTGAAGAATACCCGAGGGAACTTTTGTGCCATGTAAACACTCACAAAGCTTCGTTTCTCATCCTTAGACAAAGTATGAGAAGCCGGGGACAATAAGTTCTCTTCCCATATGGCCTTGGATGCAAGTCTTCGCGTATTCCCATTGCTTGCAAATCCAATCTTGCCTTCACACCATCCTTCGAACTACCTTGTATGTTGAGAAGCGTGCCCACAATACTATCACATACGTTCTTCTCCACATGCATGACATCAATACAAAGTGTCTCACATCAAGATTGCGCCAATAGGGAAGATCAAAGAATACAGATCTCTTCTTCCATATATTTGTTTCTTTTCTACTCTTTCCATGCTTACCGAAGATGACACTCGATATTTTTAACCTTTTCATACACTTGCTCCCCACCAATGCCACCGGAGCTTCTTCATACTCTTGGCCACCAAAAAGGCCTTCTTTAATCGACGATATGGGTGGCCCCGTCTAAGAAATCTCCTATGTCCAAGATACACCGTCTTTCTTCCATGTTGAAGTTGATGGTAGCATGTGCCTTCTTCACAAACCGGACATGCTTTATGGCCTTTTACACTATACCTCGACAAGTTCCCATATGTCGGGAAGTCGTTTATAGTACAAAATATCATGGCTCTCATTCTAAAGACCTCCTTCTTGAAAGAGTCAAAAACATCGACACCTTCTTCCCACAACTCCTTCAAGTCTTCGATCAAGGGCTCTAGGTAAACATCTATGTCATTTCCGGTTGTTTTGGTCCCGAAATCAACATAGACAAGCATGATGTACTTTCGTTTCATGCATAACATAGGAGATAAGTTGTAAACAATCGGGACTACGGGCCATGAGCTATGTATGCCGCTAAGGCTTCCATAGGGATTCATTCCATCCGTGCTAAGGGCAAGCCCGAGGTTCCTAGGTTCTTCGCCGAAGTTCGGAAATAATTGATCGATCTTCTTCCATTGAGAAGAATCGGCCGGATGTCGAAGCCGTCCATCCGAAATCCTCTCATCTCGCATGCCACCTCAGATTTTTGCATCATTTTCATTCGCAAACAACCGCTTGAACCTTGGTATGATTGGAAGATACCACAACACTTTTGCAGCCCCTTATCCGACTTGTACCGTGGGGTTTCACACATCGGACAACTCGCTTCTCTTCAAACTCTTTTCTATATAATACACAATCATTCGGGCATGCATGGATCTTTTTGTACTCCATCCCCAGTGGACAAAGTATCTTCTTAGCATCATAGTAGCGATGCGGCAACACGTTATCATCCGGAAGCATGTCCTTCAAAGCCTCAAGCAATTCTGAAAACTCTTGTCGCTCCATCCATGACGTGCCTTCAAGCTTACCAATTTCAATACAAATGTTCAACAATTGGTATTTTTACACCCACGGTATAGCGGTGTCTCGCATCACCGCACATATTACCATATGCATGTGATCGCTCAAAAGCCTCTTCTCCTACATCACGGATAATGTCCTCTATGCGATCATCCATATCCGTGTCATTATCATCAAAGGCCACTTCCCATGTTGTTTCCCACTTGATGGCACTTGTTCACCATGCCATACCCATACCGTATAAGTCTTACAAAATCCGTGACAAATTAAATGTGTGCGTATAACTTCAGGACATAGTCGACACTCATTCAAACATTTTACACAAGGGCAATAATACTTCCCCATCATCATGGGCATTTTTTTAGCAAATTCTATAAATTCCCTAACCCCATTCTGATATTCAATACTCGTTCGTAAAGCATCTATCCAACTGTGATCCATAGTAGAATTCCTATATATTATTTAGACGAATTAAGAATTACATTTGGTCATAAATGCATCACAGTGAATCGAAGAACCAAAATAAATGCAAGACGAGGAAATTAAATGCAGGGGATGAAGGTCTTGTGGACTAACCTGAAGCTGAGAGGGAAATTTCGAGTCGGAACCTGAGTATTCACTTTCGGCGCGACAAGAGTTCAGAGAGGGAAATTTAATTTTTCCGCGCGACAAAGATACCTTATTTAGCTTTTTGGATTTTATTAATACCGGTTATTAATTAAATGTCCGGTCCTAAAGATACAACTAACATTTTAAGACCGGAGTTTTAAAATTATCCGGTCCTAAAATTTTATTAGATTTTTAAGTTTTAAGACCGGAGGTTTATAAAACATCCGGTCCTAAAATTCAAATTATCTTTAGATCCGTTACTTATAAAATAAAATGTCCGGTCTTAATGGCCTTCGTGATTGGTATATTAAATCAATAAAATAAATGATATTTTTTGGACAAAAATAAAGCAAAATTGGAGAATAAGTTTCTTTAATGAATTACTGAGAAGAGCCAAAAATTCATACAAGTGTTCTTAATGTTTCTTACATTACTTCAGAATATATACACAACAACAAAAACACAAATGAAAAACAAGCTGAATATTATCATCCACAAGAATCGATCAACAACCTCGGCGATTTCGGCGTGAAGAGCATTAATTTCCCGCCGGAGATCAGCAAGTTGTTGTCTTATTCTCTCCACCCGCAATATGAATGGATCATTACAGAGAGCGGAGAGGGGTCGAGGTAGGCGCGCTGGGCCAACAGTTGGAGAGGGGATTACGAACATCCGCATGGCCGCCTTCAAGATGACGGTTGAACTCAAGCAAGAAAAGGATCGGCGTAAGGATCGAGGGGGTGCGGCATGAGCAATCTCTTCATCATCCGAAGAAATAACAATGGGTCCAACGACCCGAGAGTCTTCGAAACAATACGACGCACCGTCGCCGGAGGAGGCGCACCATATAATGATCTAGCCATGGCACGAGAGTGAGGCGTGTATGCACCCCTACGAGCAGTTTGCTTGTATCTAACCATGGTTTGAGGATTTTGAGAAGTTGGGGCAGAGAGCTAGGAAGTGAGGAGTTAACAAGGACAAAGAGGAGGTAGTGTGTGGAGTATATAAAGACAGATGGCAGGAGAGATAAACGTCGATGATGAATTCGTCAATTTACTTTTATACAAACTTTTAAGACCGGACTTTTATCTTATATCCGGTCCTAATTTTAATTCAATTACTTTTAAGACCGTCCTTTTATCAAATATCCGGTCCTAAAACTCATTTAAGACCGATATATTACTTGGTATCCGGTCCTAAAACTAATTTTTAATTCAATTACTTTTAAGACCGTCCTTTTATCAAATATCCGGTCCTAAAACTCATTGTTGAAATGAAAGTTCATTCTTTTCAAGAGTCCCTTCCCCATTGTTGAAATGAATTCGAGTCTCTTCGGCTTCCACATAAACTTCCCAACTAGGCGTCTCCTCGTATTCGAGCAAATATGCGTCTCCTCGTTAATGTTTCCTAAGCGTTTCACATTCTTCAGATGGGTTCTCTATTTAAACCCGTTGTTACTTTCTTAACATTCATCTCCATCTCCTCCTAGAACCTCCACCGTAATGGCTTCTCCACCACGACGAGGTCCTCCTTCGGGCGAAATCCCGAGGCACCTCCATATCCTCCTCCGTTGCCTCCGAAACCGAACTTCGGCGATGCCGGAGCACTGATAGCCCGCGTCGATCATATAGACCGAAGCTTGGGCAACCTGCTTCAGTCTATCACGCCGTCAACAACAAGCCGAAAGCGGTACTCGACGCCAATGACGTTGAGTACCATACCTCGATGACGACGTCTCCGACCATTCCCTCCTCCGACAACGATGGGGAGGATTAGAATTTTTAAGTTTTTTTGTTGTACTGCGCCTTACGAGGCAGCAAAAAAAAAAATTATTAAATAAAATTTTTATTTCCCAATCGCCTTCCTTGTTTGTCTTTAACTTTATGTTCTTTTTCTCCGACAACAAGAACAAACAAAACATTGTCCTCTTCGTGGTGATCAATCTTAAAAATTTGCAGAATAAAGTTAACAGCTGCGACCATACAAAACAAAACAAAAAAACATTATTTACCTTTTTCGAATAAAAACAAACAGAGTGACGACTCTTCTCAAGTTTGGACCATCGTTGTCGTCCCCTCAACTTTTCCGTATGTGATGAAAATTTTCAGTGTCGTTTTCGTTATCTTCTTTCTTTTCCAACTAAAAGAAAAGGGACACCGATGACGTTCTTCACATCCGAAAAGTTGAAACGAGAACAACGAAGCACAAAACTTGAGAAGAACGCCGAAACATGGTTGCCTTGAACCCTAACGATATGTCTAAAATCGAGTCACCAACTCTATTTAAATGAAGAATATTAGGACCGGACGTTTAATAAATCCTCGGTCCTAAAAATTAAGCCTTATTTTAAAATTTAAAGTTAGGAGCGGACAACTAACAAATATACGGTCCTAAAGGTTTCGGCAATCTATTAAATAAAATGAAGACTTTTAAGACCTGACTACTAACAAATAAACGGTCCTAATAATTTAGCCGTATATTTTCTATACTTTTAGGACCGTACTTTTAACAAATATACGGTCCTAAAAGTCTCTACCCAAATTTTTTAGAATTAGACGAAGACTTTTAGGACCGGATATTTGTTAAATATACGGTCTTAAAATGGACGAAGACCTTTAGGACCGTATTTTTAACTAATATACGGTCCTAAAAGTCTCTACCCAAATTTTTTAGAATTAGACGAAGACTTTTAGGACCGGATATTTGTTAAATATACGGTATTAAAATGGACGAAGACCTTTAGGACCGCACTTTTAAAAATATACGGTCCTAAAAGTCGCGAATACTTTTCGAGCCTCATCTCGGCTCATTTTCAACATCCGCCCGTACCTCAAATTTCAAGCACTAAATAGCTTTATCCACCATCCCATTCATTCAGAAACCCAAAATGGACACACACAAATTGTTCGAAAAAATAAACAAATTTATTATTGAATTACATTGCTATATTTACAAATGAATTAATTAGCTAGTCGAAAAAATAAACATATGTACGTAAGGCTATTGTTGCTACAAGATCATATATTATTTACAAATGAATTAATTTAGGACATTAATTATTGTCTTGACTTGGATTTTCTAAGACTAGTTTATACAGATATTCACAAAAACCTCGCGTATGTGCTCGATTTCATCATCATCAAATGGCTCTTCACAGCAAACCTCTCGTAACATCAAAGACAAAACAGAATTAACATATTATGTGCATATTTCATATGTAACATTAAGCCATCAGTGATCGAATTCAGCCATAACATCTTACCCTTAAAGTGACTTTAGTGTTTCCTCCGTCACAATATCATATAAGTGTTTCATGACGTACGGCCACATAAGTTCGATCGTTCCGGTTGCCGACGGGTCTAAAAATAACAATAAATATATATAAGAGCATATATAGCTTATCGACCAACTTCGAAGGCAATTATGTCATGTCCAATTATGTACTAACCTTAATTTTGTGCCATTTAGGATCTCGTGAGCCGAGCACCACGCTTTTTTACATCAACACGGAAGGTCTTCATGGCACTATCATCAAAATCAGAAATTTATCGTAATGTTCACTGAAAATTCACAACAGAGATTTCGACAAGACGATCAAAATGACATTCTTACTTGGTGATCATCACCGCAACGTAGTCGATGGATCGCCGTGAGTGGAGCATAAGAAGATAACATAATGCAACTCCATGTTCATGACGACCAACCGCCGCTGGTTGCTGAAAATTCACAAAGAGAAAGTACTCAGTGATATATATATATGTAGCATAATTATATTAAGTGAATTGCGCACAAGTATATATGTATACCCGAGCCAGTGTGGAAACAAGTACACCTTTCTTTGCACTTTACACAACCTATTTGATATGTACTCCTGTCTCAATTCCAGAGGTAGTGTTGTACTTGCATACACTGGGCACAAGAATCCAAAATCCGAAATTCTGCCCTCTTGAACCAGTTTCTCGTGCATGCACCTACAAGAATGACATCGATGAGGGAATTAGTATATATGTATATATGTGTGTCTAAACGGTGCATTTCAATTATGTAATCAAGGAAGAAGATACTTACTTCATAAATAGTTGAACACATGCACTAGTAACCTCGGCTCCAGAAGCAGCATGGACTCTACATCTTCATTATCAACTAAAAGCGGTTGAGGATGAGGGAGGCCTACTACTTCATTGACAGCCACGATTTATCTTTAAACCATTTTTGGCTACCAAATCTTTTATTTTTTCCTTGGCCGTCAAGTTAGCCGTAGGGGATGGAACTTGAGGAGGGGGTGGAGCTTGAGGAGGGGGAGCTTGAGGAGGAGAGGGGGTGGAGCTTGATGAGGGGTGGAGCTTGAGGAGGAGTAGAGACATCTACAAGCTTCACCGGCCAAGAGATGAAGGTTCCCTTGACATCACTCACAACCTTCACTCATCGGTTGGGAGAGGGACAGTGCATCAAAGATCACCTCTTCAACCGACACTCGACTTCATCATCGCCCATTTGTTCGTGGTGTACAGCTTGATCCCAAGTTGTGGACAGTCCCTTTAGCAACCAATTGTCTATGACCATCACGATCCTCCACATACGATGACAAGGTTGCTCGACTCGATCGTCCAACAATGCAGCTCCTCTAGTGCTCTGCGCCGCATAGGTTCACCAAGGTGTCAAGGGATCCACACTGGTCTCTCGGCCGAGAGCTCAGGAGGAACTTCATTTTCTCCATCTCCTCCTTCATCTTGCTCATCTCGATTGAAACATCCTCAATGTAGCATCTTTCGCCGCCGATTCCTCACTTAATTTGGCCGCGTCGATCCATCTCCTCCCGGTAACCATACTTTGTCTCGTGGCGTTTGGATTTACCAAAGTATTGCTTTAGGCCTACCCGTCCTCCAATCCCCTTACACGCCCGCGTGATCTGGTTTTCCGGCCGCAGCGGTCGAACATCATTCCTCCCGTCCGACGCAAAAGATCCCTCTGCCTCTTTCTTTTTAAGATCTTCCCGTAAGATACGATAACGAGAAGCTTAGTGATGAAACATGTTTAGTAAGTAAAAATAACAATATCGATACTTACAATTGTTCAAGAACTACACGAGTTTTTCACTCGTGTAGGCGCCGCTTGGCTTTTGCCGAATATACAACCGAGCTCCTCGCGACGTATTGGAGATGGCGGCTGGTCAACTACCGTAGAAGGATTGGATTCAGCTTCATCTTCTAATCTCTTCCGTTTGGCCGCCATCAAATCTTTTTCGGCCTTTTCATATCCGCCGCGAGAAGCCCTGTGTGGGCAATCATTCTTTCTCCCAATCTCCTGATATTTTTCCCTTATTTTCGTGAATCAGATTGAAAACAACTATATATCAATTATGAATTCCACCATGTCACTAACAGAAATTAGAGAACTTCGCTTGATATGAACGTCAAACATTAGTCAAATTCACTTCATCAAGTTTCAACATTTTACTTAAGGAAGATGTAGCATTGTAGAAGAAATTGGGAAAACCAAAGGAAAGGGAGTTGCGAAATGCTGCCAACTCGGTCAATTCATTCATTCATCATAAATGGTTCCTACACATATTAGAATAACTAACTAACTAACAAAGAACGCCTAACCATGGCCATTACACAGTTTACATATCAAACTTGCATGGAACTAGGACATGCTCCTCTCATGCAGGACAAAGGCAGCAAATGTATACTTCTATTCACACACCAAACCATTTAACTAACAGGATTAGATGTACACAATAACATTCACATATCCTCACAAAGTTAATAAGCAAACAAAAGTGCAAACAAAACTAAATATAACTCACCGAGCTTCAGAGTGGTCCGCTTCGAACAAATTGTTGCCAAGTTTGTTCATCAATAAATTTGTACTTGTCCTGTGGTTGATGGTCGCTTCTCCTCGGCAAAAATATAAGTGTTAGCCGAAAGGTCTTAAACTTCCCGAACCGCTCAAGACAATAAGACAATGTTGAGTCTTTGAACTTCTCGACTCGGGACGGTGAATGTAAGCCGGATAGTGTCCCACATAGGATCCTTTATTGTTTTTGGTCCACATTTTTCCACTCATCACCAAAATGCTAACCTTGCTGCGTACTAGAGCGCCGACAAAACTAGTATATGTGCTTTTATTAGGACCGAAAGGTTGCAAATTTTCATCAAAATGAATCTCGAGCTTCGTCCCAGAATTCCGACTAAGGGATACTTCCATCATTCGTGTGCCGCTTCTACCACGGCGTGCACGGCGCCGAGGAGGCTCAATGTGAGATGAAGAGGGTTCGTTTGTCCGACCCTCCCCACCAAACCAAGATCTGGAGTTTCAAGAACACGAGTGGAATCGTTTTCACCGTTCATTTTCAAGACAAGAAGAGAGGAATGCCCGAGAAAATGAGGGAGTAACAGAGGCTAACGGTACGCGGGCGAGGAAGAGAGGTAATGGAACAGAAGGGTTTCGCAACGTGAACAGGGGTTCTTTAAGTGAGAGTGTGAGAGTGACAAAAGCGTCCGCGCGAAGTTAACGTTTGGCGCTTCATTTTTAAGACCGGACAAATACACATATACGGTCTTAAAAGATAACCTTTAAGACCGATCTCTATATATGTCCGGTCTTAAAATTAATTAATTTTTTATTCAAACTTTAGTACCGGCCAAATTTTTGTCCGGTCTTAAAAGTATTACTTTTAAGACCGGTCATTCTGTAACAATGGTCTTAACATTTATTACTTTTTTATTTAAACTTTAGTACCGGACAAATTTTAAGTTCGGTCTTAAAATCAAAGTTTTAAGACCGGCTTTTATATATGTTCGGTCTTAAAACTTTAATACCTTTATATTTATATTTTTCCGTATTATTTTGGAGTGTAGAAAATATAAGTCTCGCCTTGATGAGATTTCTACATAAAAGTATTTGATATTTCAATTTTTTTATTAACATTGTTAAGGCCGGTTGTTATTTTAACAGGTCTCGGATAAGATCTATGAAAAATTGATCAGAATAAGAAGTTCTTTATATTTACAAATATGCCACCGGTCACATATTTAGGACCGGTCGATAATTAGTCCGGTCTTAATGAGGCGTCCTTCATTGTGTAAGAAGTTCTTTTTATTTACAAAACTGCCACCGGTCACACCATTAAGACCGGTGCTTCGATTATCCGCTCTAAATGAGGCGGTCTTATAGCCCTTCATTGTTTAAGAAGTTCTTTTTATTTACAAAACTGCCACCGGTCACACCTTTAAGACCGGTGCGTCGATTATCCGCTCCAAATGAGGCAGTCTTAAAGCCCTTTTTTGCACTAGTGTATGCCTTAAGGTAGACTTATATTTATGACAAAAAACGTTAAAAACTATATTTATAATAAAGATTTGAGTCATGAAAAATTTAATTTTGTCTTTCTTTATATTTACAAATTATTCTTATCTCTCTCTCTCTTCACTTTATCTTTTAATAGAAATTAAATATAGGTAAAATTGAAAAAAGAAAAAAAGAAAAAAAAAAGAGGGTGATTAATTATCCTATAAATGACTTATATGTAAGACAAATCAAATACTTTCATGTAAAAACATAGTATACTATACCAAAACCTTATGAAAGTGATGTTAGGCGATACACTACGAGATAACATTGACTTTTTTCTTGGTGCCATGATTTGCGGAAATTCCAGGTAGTTAGGTGGAACAATTTAATACGGGGTTTTAACTTATTATGGATTCGCCAGAGAGAGAGAGAGAGTTACTATAATCTTTATCCCTTAAATTTACTCTTATTTTGGTTTTGTTTCCCTCACTAAAATTGTCTATATTTTTGTTTAATTATATATAGTAGTGCTTTAAAAGAAATGAAACTTGAGAGACAATAACCTCTTGTTTGAAACATTGAGGGAGTAAAACCAAAATGAAGGCAAGCTTTAAAGATAAAAAATTATATTAACAAAAAATAAAAAATAAAAACTCTTTTATGCTTTTCCTGCAGCTAATTTTTTAAAAAAATTTACTCCTCCATTGCTCAATATACGATTCTTACATTGGATGATCATATATAAGATATCTTCTACTTTGTGGTTTCTTACATTGAGCTGTCACATATGTTTTTTATTTTTCTGAAAAAAAAAATATGAAAATGTTATTTAATGGCTAATTTATTTAAGTGTCATCAATTTACAATTTTGCAGTAGTGGCCGTGCTTTCACAAATACTTCATGGCTGGACACACACACACACACACTTCCGGTCCTTAATATAAAATATATTTATATAAATTTATTAGATTAAAGAACTTGGTTAAATTAGTTAATATGACATATATTTTCTAAAATACCCTAGCCACTCTCCTTAATTCTCTCATTTCCTCTCTTCATTGATTATTGTTGAGGGAGCATCAAAAGGAGTAAATTAAAAAAATATTGATAAATATGAAAAATTTAATTTATCTTATATTTACAATTAAAATCAACTCCCTAAATATGTTTTATATTAAAGAATAGAGGAGTGTGTACATATACATATTGTTATGTAATAGAACACAGATGTCTAGCCTCGGCGGGCTAGGTATGATTGATATCGGATTGGATGTAGTGCCCGCTGGTATCTATGGGGGAGATAACAGTGATTGCTATTGCATCACTGTGCTACACGGGGGAGGCTATTCGCCTTGGGGTGATGTGTGCGCACAATGAGACTGAATGGTAAAGAATAGACTAGTGAGTCTGAATGTGTACCTGGTAGGTAATCCCTATTTATAGAGATTACCTAGGGTTTCGTCCTTCTCTCCACATTCTGTCGTCGTGCGCCTCCCACCTCTTGATCGTGTGCTCTGCATATCCTGCATGATCCCTGCATTATCGGCACAATCATGGGTGATTGGCAATTTGCCTATTTCATGGAAGGTTTCCCGCCTAGCGCCTTTCAGTTGGGCCTCGCACCTATCAGGCCCATTATTTGGGTCCATAACAGTTGCCCCCAAGCTCGGAAGTTCGGGTTTCTGGGCTGCCGAGATTAACTGCTCTTTATCCCGGGATGTTCCTTCCCTATTTACCTCGGTATCAACTAAGCTCTGAGAACTAATTCTCGACTTGTCTCTGGACAAGGCTCCTTTACCGTGATGCTTCGCCGTTTGTCTTAACCCGGGCAGCCGAGTTAACAGTACGACGGTGTCTTTATGGCATCTAAGATTTTCCTTTTCTGGATTATATAAAGTTTTGTCGCCCTGAATTCTCCACACGCATATTGACCCCAATCTTGGGTGAAATAGAGACACGGGGCATTGTCCGAGTGGATGACCTTTCCGCTTATCCATCTGACATCATCAAATCCTGGCGTTCATTGGGCCTTTTTGGCCGTTCTTGGTTTTTGCGCGCAGTTATCCCTCACGCTTTCCTAACAACCGTCATGATCGCTTTTATAGGAATTCGTAACGCCATCTCCATTAAAGCACCATTTATTGCTGTGCGGCCCTTCCATTCCACTGGGCCTATAAATTTTCTCCCTCACTTCTCGTTCTCCCACATCACTGGTCTTCTCTGGCTTTTCTTTACTGGGTAAACATTACATGAAAACGATGAGCCTTCTTGTGAGAGTTTCAAACTCTATCATCTGCTGGCCCGCTTCCATTTTTTCAACCATGTGGGGAAGGAAAAAGAGACTCCGAAGAAAGAAAACGCTTGTTCGGCCCTGTGGGCTTACCTTCAGATATAGGTGCTAGTCTTCCAGCATGTCGCTTGGTGGGTGTATGGGATTCCAGATGTAGTTTCCAGTCTCCATGTCTGGTTCAACTTCGTACGGGATTTGGGAAGATGTTCGGGTTTTCATTCGAGCATCTTCTAGTTAGAGCTTCTTCATCCACCAGGGGAGGCCCGAGATCTGTTTAGCAGTCCTCCTGGACTTGTCTAAACTTCTCTAAGGGCTCCAGCATATCCAACAAGCGCCTTCAACAATATGAAGTGATTTGTTGGGTAGTTGCTCGACCTTCGCCACCAGGTCTCCCAAACTTTGTGGGAGGTTTCTGGCCATCATCGCCCGTTGTAATTAGGGGATGCCTAAATGTAGTTTCTTTTCTTACATTAACCTTGTAATCGTCGCTGTTGACGAGTAGTTTTGGTTTATTTCCTTGTAAAAGAACTGTGTAACTTGACCAAGTATCAATATAAAGATGATTTTTGTTTTCTTCATCCTTCTGATATAAGTTTGAGTGTATGCGATCACCGGTATTGAATTTTCTTCCAACACCCGAGGTCAACTAAGTGCATTCCCTGGGCTGCCATTTATTTAATTTTGTCCCCATACGCCTAATTTCTTTTAATAAGGACCCCCGGCCTTCCGTGCCACTTTAACTCAGTTATCACCATTGTAACTTCTATTAGCAAGGACCCTGGTGTTACGCGCCACCTTAACTCAGTTGTCGCCATTGTCTGCCATACCGTGTTTTCAGTGTCGTGTGAATCCAGTTATAATTCTCAGCTACATGAACCGTCATTTTTTCTCATCATGACTTTTCTGCAATCCGCCTGTTCACATTGATATGAAAAGACGTGTCCTTTCTCTATAGACTGCCGCGTCCCTGCGTATCACCGCCTGCCCAGACGTAGGTGCTACGTCATAGGCGTTCGAAAGGCCTGAGCATTTAATGCCCACACTGTTTTAGAAACGACATCATTGCGCTTTTTAGGGTTGTCCTGACATTTCGCCTTTCTTGCGCAACTGCCCCTGTCGTTTTGAATTCAAAACTTTTCACCAATGTTTTGAATTTACCCAAACCTATATATCTCATCTTTCTTCGTCATTTGGGCACTTTACTCGCTCGACGCATCTATCTGTATTTCTGCATTGCCTCCCCTACTACCTGATTCTGTCCACTCTATCGCTCATTTCTCACCTAGAATCTCTTACCAGGTATTTCAATGGCTTCGTACAACCTTCTTTGATTTTTGTATTTTCTATACCTTTAGTATTCATTGTCGAAGAACTTTTGTGGATTCTTCATCACCGTTTGTGAGAGCGATTTCTTCGAGTTTCTGGGTTTGGGAAATGGTCTTTGAATAGGAAGGCTTAAGAGTGATTCACGTTTTTCTAGGTTCGAACAAACTGCTCGCAATCAGTTCCTCCACCTTGAACGCAACATTTCATCTTTTTCTCCCATCTTGAGTTGGTTTATTGCTCTCGTGGATCTTTAGGCCTGTATGATCAAAACACTTGTGAACGTTTTATTGACCTGGGGCGTCTTTACCCTAGTATTGAATCGGGTAAATGCTTTTGCTAACTCGCTAACTCTCCCCTTTTTTATTTTTCTAGGCATAGATGGTATCGTCATCCCAGTCTTTGGTTCCGTCCCAGGCGGACGAGGCCAGTTCGTCTGGATCAGTTCGAAACCCTAACTCCCCCAAGAAGGCTGTGAGCACGAGAGTTACCGACTTTAAGAACACCCTGACCGCAGAGGATTTTCCTCAACTCGGTATAGATGCACGCGGGGATGGATATTTCGTAGGCCTTCCCTTGGACGATGAGTCAGTTGCCGTTGCTCGGCCGAGTAAGAGCCAGCCTCACGAGCCTCACTTCTTTTTCTTTTACCGGGATGTCATTACCCTCCTCGGTGTGAAGTTCCCTTTTACCAACTTCCAAGTCGATCTCCTCAACCATCTGCACCTGGCCCCCTCACAGCTTCATCCCAATGGTTGGGCGTTCGCCATTGCTTTTGAGAGCCTCTGCAAGAAATTGAGTATCGACTGTACCATCTCGGTCTTCATGACCTTTTACGCCCCCTTAGAAACCAATACCTTCCTAGGTAGGGGGACGTTCTGGTTCGGGTGGACCACATTCTGGGGGAGAGGCGAGCACAAGCTTTTTAAAGCCTTTATTGAGTCGTGGAAAAAATTCAAGTCGGCTTTTGTCAAGGTCACGGCCACTCCATTCCAGTGTCCCTGGTTCCTCAAAAAATCTGATTCTGGGGTGCTGGAGGGGAGATTCCCTCTGTATTGGACGAACGTCCATCACAAGTTTAAGTCTGGGGATTACACTCCCAGCCCGGCCAGCCTTACTCCCACGGAGGAAGCGTCCGTGGAAATTCTTACCACCCTTTCCCGTTCCCTTGATTCGCTGATGGATCCCGCCGACTATATTACTACTTCTTCATTTAGACGACGAGCCCCCAAGGGTATGAGATTATATGCATACTTGCTCTATGGTTATGGATGATCCCTTTGTGAAATCTTTTGTTAGCTAACCTTTTCTTTTTTATACAGGGCAACAAATGGGAAGGCTAGCACATCTGGAGCTCTTTAGAGAGCTCCGTCTTCGTGCCAACCCTGCTGGAGCTGCACCTCCTCCTCCCGCCGATGAACCCACCGTGGGCAGCCAACCTGCTGTTTCAGAGGCAGCTGCTACCGCCAATGCTCCCCGCAAGCGCTCTGCTGCCCAAGATGGATCCAAGCGGGAGAAGAAGAGGACGAGGAAGTCCAAGGATAAGCAGGTGGCTGCTACGAATGCTACGCCTAGCTCTCTGACTCCGTCTATCCCGCCTGTGGCAACTGCAACACCAGTTTCTCCGACTACTTCCTACCCATCTACCTTCGCTATGCCTCACTCCCATGCAACCATGTCTGGAGGGGTTCTATGGACTGACGGGGTGACGGAAGATATCAGAAAACTGGTACGGCCGCCTGCTCCACTTTATTCCCCCACGAGGCCCACCAAAACGGAGGACCTTCATCTGGCCGAGATTGAGCTGCATGCTCATCAGGCGGCTTCTTTGGTGCAACCCTACACTGCGCTACGGGCCCAGTATGCCCTTCGGTCGGAAGCACTGGATGATGTGACAAAACGACTCTCGGAAATGACTGACCTCCTTGAAAGGGTGCAGAAGGAGAAGACCGACCTTTGGGTCGAGTTTGAGAAGCTACGTCGGGAGCTGGTCAGCACCAATGGTAAGCTGAAAACTGCCATTGACGAGGCTGCCTCTACGCTCTCTAAACTGGAGGCCAAGGAAGCCGAGCTAGTCGCCGCGCGGGACGAGTTGCGTCATCTCGAGGTCCTCCGCCAGGAAGATGCCGCCGTGCTTCAGAAAGTAACCCTTGATGGTGATATTCTGAAAGGCGTGCTGAGGGAAAAGGATGCGGAGCTTGCGGCTGACATTCTTTTAAACACGGCTGGGCTGCACCTCGAGCTGACGGAAGCAAAGACGAGCAGTCTTCTCCATCAGCCACAGAACCGCAGTCCCGACCCTTAACATTCATATTGGCGTGGTGCCTGTAGGGGGACTTTTTGAGCCTGTAATTTTTCTGTTCGTAGGCCATGACTCTTGTCTTATATACTTTTGAACTAGAGTTTGTAGATACATTCTTGATCACAGCGTTAGTTTGTCCCTGTGCACTTGAAATTACCTGTTCGCGATATGATTTCTAACAACCGAAGTCGTTATCATAAAAAAAAATATATTAATTGCGATGCTGAAAGACGAGCTTCTTTGCTCAGACTTCGAATACGCATAGGTTCGTACGTAGCCTTAGAGGATGGGTTTAATTCCTCCATCCTTTATATGCTTAGACGATACATGATTTTTGTAGACTAGGTACCATCATCTACCATCATGCTCGAATTATGTATGCTTTTGAACGTCGGATTTTGATACCCTGACTATTGCATATTTATATTATCCATGGTTTTGGAGGATGGATTTGATTATCCTGTCCTCTACATGATAATACTTTACACGATTTTTGAAAACGAGCTTGTTGCCCTGAATTCATCATGTTTAGTTGTGACATGATTTTGGTGGGGCGGTTTCTTTTCCCTGCCCTCTACATGTCCGTGATATGAGTTTCTGAAACTGGGTTTACCTACCCTGGTTTCACCATATCTAAATCATACACGATTTTGGAAGCCGGATTTCTAATACCCTGGCTTCTACATGTTTATACTTTACACGATTTATGAAAACGGGCTTGTTGCCCTGAATTCATCATGTTTAGTTGTGACATGATTTTGGTGGGGCGGGTTTCTTTTCCCTGCCCTCTACATGTCTGTGATATGAGTTTCTGAAACCGGGTTTACCTACCCTGGTTTCACCATATCAAAATCATACACGATTTTGGAAGCCGGGTTTCTAATACCCTGGCTTCTACATGTTTATACTTTACACGATTTATGAAAACGGGCTTGTTGCCCTGAATTCATCATGTTTAGTTGTGACATGATTTTGGTGGGGCGGGTTTCTTTTCCCTGCCCTCTGCATGTCCGTGATGTGATTTTTTCAAACCGGGTTTAAATACCCTGGCTTCACCATATTTACATCATACATGATTTTGGAAACCGGATTTCTAATATCCTGGCTTCTACATGTTTTATTAACAGAAAGCAGACGTTGATCTCATTTGCAGAAACATGGCTAAGCCATTCTTTTATTAATAGATTCTGAACGTTGGTAAAACGCCTTACAGGAAACGAAAAAATAAAAAGATAACATGCCGACCTCCCACAAATAAGATCACGTCGGGTCCTTCTAATGAAACCGCCCTTCTTTGGGCTTTGAACTTCAGTTATAATAAGCTTTCAACTTGTCAGCATTCCAAGTCCGCTTCAAAGCTTTCTTTTGCAGCATCTCCAACTTATAGGCTCCTTTACCGAGGTTTCAGTAACTCGGTATGGGCCCTCCCAGTTGGGAGCCAACTTCCCTTCTGCAGCATTTTTGTTGCCAATGTCCGCCCTTCTGAGGATGAGGCTCCCCTTGTCGAAAGGCCGAGGTCGCACCCTTTTGTTGTACCGGGTTGAAAGAAGTTCCTTGGCTGCCAGATCCCAACAGTGTGCCGCGATCCGAACCTCGTCTATCAAATCTAATTCAACCGCGATTGCATCATTGTTCTCTTCTTCATACTGAAGGGCTGTGACCCTCCGTCAAGATGACTCTCCAATCTCAACCGGGATCATGGCTTCACATCCATAAGTGAGCTTGAATGGTGTTTCTCCGGTTGATGATTGGACACTTGTTCGATAACCCCACAGGACATAGGGTAGTTGGTCTACCCAGCTGGACGTAGCATCCTCCATTCGCTTCTTTAACCCATCTACGATGACCTTGTTAGCGGCTTCTGCCTGCCCGTTTGATTGCGGATGTTCCACAGAGGCGAAGTGTTGCTGGATATTAAACTCGGCTACCAACTTCTGAAAACCCTTGTCAATAAACTGCGTTCCGTTATCAGTGACGATTTCGGCTGGTATACCGAAACGCGATATGATGTTTTTCTTCAGGAACTTCTGCACCCTAGCCGATGTGATCGTGGCAACAGGTTCTACTTCAATCCATTTTGTGAAATAATCGACCGCCACGATGAGCCACCGCAACTGCCCAGCCGCTCGCTTGAAAGGCCCCAATAGGTCTATCCCTCATTTGAAGAATGGCCATGGTGCAGAGATTACTTGAAGGGAGGCTGGAGGTGATCTGATAATGCTAGCATGCTTCTGGCAACTGTCGCATTTTTGGACATGAGCCTTAGCATCCGCCGCCATGGTAGGCCAGAAGTATCTGGCTCTC
This sequence comes from Acacia pycnantha, assembly GCA_025563575.1. NCBI lineage: Eukaryota > Viridiplantae > Streptophyta > Magnoliopsida > Fabales > Fabaceae > Acacia > Acacia pycnantha. The sequence continues at coordinate 4,310,290 of JAMWYP010000069.1, read as the reverse complement.
ACCGCTTTTCTAGCCAGCGCCTTAGCTCCCATGTGATGACCATTAATCCCCTCATGGATCTCCATCAAAACGTAATGGGCTTCATTTTCCGCCAGGCACTTCATCATTGGAGAATGCAAACCTTTATGATACAATTCGTCGTTAACAAGTGCGTATGACGCTGCCGTTCTCATGAGCTTTCTTGCTTCTAGTGGCTCGTCAGGCAGGATTCCTCTTTCCAGATAATTTGCAATGGGCTTCCTCCAGTCGCTTGACTCTGAAATGACCATCACACAACTTGGTCCTGGAAGATTTTGTTGGACGATAGTGCGGTGGTTCCTAGGACTTTTGGTGCTTGCTAGTTTTGATAAGATATCAGCCCTTACATTGTCTCCTCTTGGAATGTGTGTCACCGTCACCTCGTCAAACTCGGAAATGATCTCCTTTACCTTCCCCAAGTACTTAATCATTAGGGGTCCTTTGGCTTGGTAGGTTCCATTTATCTGAGAAGCGACCAACTGAGAGTCAGTATGCACGTGCACTCGACGAGCCCCATTTTCCTTAGCTTGGACCAAACCAGCTATCAACGCCTCATACTCAGCCTGGTTATTGGATGTAGAGAAATTGAAGCGTAAAGACAGCTCCAGCGAGACGCCTTCGGGACTCTCCACAATGATTCCTGCTCCACTCCCTTTAATGTTTGATGAGCCATCAACAAACAACTTCCAGATATTCTGGTTGTCATCCCCGTTCGCCGGGGTTAGCTCCATCACAAAATCCGCCAACGCCTGAGATTTGATTGCCCGCCGAGCCTCGTAGGTGATGTCAAACTCAGACAGCTGAATGGCCCAACTCACCATTCGTCCGGCTAGGTCTGGCTTGTGAAGGATTTGCCGGATGGGCTGATTAGTGCGGACCACGATAGGATGGCTCTGGAAGTACGGGCGTAGCCGCCTTACCGCTACAAGCAGAGCAAAGGCCATTTTTTCCACCTTCTGATATCGCAATTCGGAACCTTGCAAGGCTCTACTTATGAAGTACACCGGGCTCTGGCCATCCTTGGTTTCCCTTACCAGCACGGCGCTCACCGCCTCATTGCCCACGGACAGGTATAATATCAGACTCTCTCCTGTCTCGGGTCTGGTTAGTACTGGAGGCGCTGCCAAGCATTGTTTGATCTTTTTAAACGCCGACTCGCATTCTGCATTCCACCCGTCAGACGCTTCCTTCTTCAACAGTTTGAAGAAAGGGAGAGAGTTTTCCGCTGATTTTGGTAAAAAAAACGAGTCAACGCTGCTAACCTTCTAGTCAGCTGCTGAACCTCTTTTTTATTCCGTGGAGCCTCCATGTCTAGCACTTCCTGACACTTATCGGGGTTTACCTCTATACCTCGGTTTGTGAGCAAGAAACCCAGGAATTTTCCAGCGGGTACTCCAAATGCGCATTTAGCCGAGTTTAGGCGAATTCGATACTTCCTTAGTTTATCAAATGTCTGCTGAAGATCCTCCACATGATTATCTTCCTTCAAAGATTTGACGATCATGTCATCAATGTATACTTCCACGTTCTTACCCAACTGGTCTTCAAAAACCCGATTCATCATTCGTTGATAAGTTGCTCCTGCGTTCTTCAACCCAAAAGGCATCACGTTATAACAATAGTTAGCCTTCTCAGTGATGAATGCGGTCTTCGCCTGATCATCCGGGTGCATTGCAATCTGATTGTATCCGGAATATGCATCCATGAATGACAGCAATCAAAATCCCGAGGAATTGTCAACCAGTTGATCAATATTAGGCATCGGGAATGAATCTTTTGGGCACACTAGGTTCAAATCCTTGTAGTCCGTGCAGACCCTCCATTTGCCATTGGGTTTTTTAACGAGGACGACATTCAAAAACCACGTGATATACTGTATTTCACGGATGAAACCGGCTTCCAACAATTCTGCCACGTGCGCTTCTAGAGCCTTTCTTCTCTCTTCACCGAGTTTCCTCTTTTTCTGAGATACCGGGGTCGATCCCGGTCGAATCGTCAGCTGATGACAACAAAAGGCTGGGTCAATCCCTGGTATCTCGGATGGGTTCCAAGAAAACACGTCTCTATTAGCCCTGAGGAATTTTTCTAGCTCTTCGCGCCTTGCTGGACTCAATGCCTTGCCGATTTTAGTAACCTGGCCGGGCTCTGTTCCCAGCAGAAAATCTTCCAACTCGCCGCTTGGCTCAGTTTTCATCTTTTCCTCTTCGCAGAGGTCCAACTCCACCACGTTCACCGATTTTTCTTCCGAACTTTTGCCCATATCGCTCCGTGGAAACCGGGATGGTTCCTGCCTGACCATGTTGTAATAACACTGTCGGGACTGCTTTTGGTCTCCTTTTATGGTGACCACCTCGTTCTTCTTGCTAATCATCTTGAGTTTTTGATACTTGGACGATACCAACATATCCCAATTGTGAATCGTTGGTCGGCCCAAAATTATATTGTACGACGATGGGAAGTCCGCCACCACAAACCGGACTCTCACCGATTTGAATGCTCGTGCATCTCCCAAGGTCAACTTGAGATCAACATAGCCCTTTGGACGGGTATCCTACCCATTAAAGTCGGTTAGGGTTGTTTAACATGGTTTCAGGACGTCGGCATGAAAATTCATCCTTTTGTATGCGTCCCACAGAATGATGTCCACGGCACTCCCGTTGTCCACAAAGATCTTCTTGACTCGGCAATTTACGAGGGTTCCCGTGATCACCAAACCGTCATGATGTCCCGGGGCCACATCCTCTAAATCCTTATCAGTGAAACACAGCACAGGAGACTTGGGTTTACTTAAGTCTTCCTTAAATTTTGGGGCGTTCCTTATTAACAGCACCTCCCTGAGGTACTTCTGCCACTGACTTGTTGAGTCTCCCCCGCCACCAAAGCCTCCACTAATCACATTGCAATCGTACTTGGCTTCGGGGAACTCCTCATCACTTTCTTCGAGCTTCTTCTTCTGCTCCTTTTTTCTTTTCTCGGGGGCAGGACTCTTGCTTCGGGCCTCTCCCTGCCGCTTGCTGCCTTGCTTTCCCTGCGTTTGGATGACATATTTTCGGAGCTTGCCGTCTCGGACAAAATTCTCGACCGCATCCCTTAAATCCCAGCATTGCTCGGTTGTGTGCCCGTGTTGGTCATGGAATTCACAAAACCGAGTTTTGTCAGCCGTGGCTCTCCTACCAAGGGGCCGAGGTCTTTCGACCTTCTTCATTTCGGTCGTGCACACTTCATTCCATAGCTTCACCTGGGAAACCTTTAATGGAGTGTATTTTTCATATTTAGCATCTCGGTTCTTATCATTACTGTCTCGGGTGCGAGGATTTTTCTTGTGTGCCTCCTGATTCTCCCTTCCTCGGTATAGTGGCCTTTTAGGTCGATCTTTCACAGTACTGGCTGCCATCTCCATCTGTTCTAACTCCAGATATTGTTGCGATCGTCCGTGAAAGTCAGCCAACGTTGTAGGGCGTCGCTTGATAATCGACTTCTTTAGCCGGGATGATGCGTCCAAGCCGGCTATTATGCAATGCAGGTGTACCTCGTCCTTCAACCCTGGGATCTGCAATGTGATACTCTTAAAGCAATCCAAGTACTTTCCCAAGGTTTCTCCTTGCCCCTGCTTAACCTGACCGAGCTGGAACTCACTCTTTGGTTGCCACCTACTCGTTGCGAAGTTTAGTAAGAACTTCTGCTCCAGCGTCTTCATGTCGAGGATGGAGAGATATGGCAAAGAATGAAACCACAGTTGTGCGGCTCCTCTAAATGTTCCAGTAAATAACCGGGGTATCACATTTCCCCTTATTCCCTTTACCATGATCTCCATTTTAAAGTTGTTCAAGTGCGTCAAAGGGTCCTGGGTTCCGTCATATTTTTGCAACTCCCTGGAATCTAGGACCTTCGGGTACACGGCCGCCATGACTTTGTCCGTGAACTGCCCTAAAAAGGTATCTTCTGTCTGAGCTGGTGACTTGCTGAGCGGTGGGGGCTCCTCTCTGGTAGCACGGTCTTTGGCAGACTGCTTTTCTTTGGCCTCCTTCAAATCGGCTTGAGCGGATTGCTGGCCCCTTGACTGCTTGGTCCGCGCGTCACTGCTCTTTACGACTTTCTGGTTGGCTTCCTTCTCCTGGTCCTTATCTCGGCTATTGATGACCGAGGTCTTTCTTCGGGATTCCTCTTGGTCGTCGGGCGTAGAAGCCGAGTTGGCCGTCTTATTGGAACCTTCGTCATTATGCCCATCATCTCGGGCTTGGTTTACTTTGGCCTCATATTGCTCCTTTAGCATTTGTTGCATCTCTAGCCGCCATATGGCATTTTGTCGTTCCAACTCTTCCCGAATAACTCGGGTGTTGTCCTGCTGTTGGAGTTGATGCCGGTTTTCCATGTTGTCCATCAGCCGAAACATCGATCCTACCGTGTTGTGCAGCAGGCGTATGTCGGAATGGTTAATCTGGAAATCATACTGGGGCTGAGGGATGCCCTGGACCTGAACTACCGGCTGACCCCCCTGCAATACCAGGCTGGGATGCGGGGAGCTGGTTGTGTCCTCGGTCTCGATCTCGACCCGCCCTTCTTCACGATGTTGTTCTGAGTTTCCAAAATTCGAACAATGGATCGCCCGATTTGGGACTAAAGACTGTCCTTCTGGCGGATGCGGTGGTCGATGCACATTAGTGCGACTTCTGGTGGAGGCAGCCATACTCAGTGATTACGAGTGGCTTTTAAAGTTCTGAGAATCGATCTTTTCGACGATCCCCACGGACGGCGCCAATGTTCTGTAATAGAACACAGATGTCTAGCCTCGGCGGGCTAGGTATGATTGATATCGGATCGGATGTAGTGCCCGCTGGTATCTATGGGGGAGATAACAGCGATTGCTATTGGATCACTGTGCTACACGGGGGTGGCTATTCGCCTTGGGGTGATGTGTGTGCACAGTGAGACTGAATGGTAAAGAATGGACTAGTGAGTCTGAATGTGTACCTGGTAGGTAATCCCTATTTATAGAGATTACCTAGGGTTTCGTCCTTCTCTCCACATTCTGTCGTCGTGCGCCTCCCACCTCCTGATCGTGTGCTCTGCATATCCTGCATGATCCCTGCATTATCGGCACAGTCATGGGTGATTAGCAATTTGCCTATTTCATGGAAGGTTTCCCGCCTAGCACCTTTCAGTTGGGCCTCGCACCTATCAGGCCCATTATTTGGGTCCATAACACATATATACACACACACACACACACACATATACATGAATTGTCTTAAGTACACAACAAACAAACAAAGGAGTGTAAACCTAGATATGCAAAAAAACTAAAGAAGACCGATAAGAAGGATCGATGATTATTTATTATTCGTGAATTTGAAGGACTAGAGCAGCAAATATAGGAAATGAAGTTGTAGATAGCATAAACTATACGTAGCTTGATGCGGCCTCTCTTAGGTGGCACCACCTTCTTGTTGGTCTTCATCTTCTGCTCATCTTCCTTGGCAAGACCTCTCAACCTTGCGTCCTCCATTATTGGTGATGTGATCATCACACAAACTTCATAACATTTGAGTATAACAATGGTTTGTGTTTGTAGTGTGTCTTGTGTGGGACGAGGTATTTAAGAGAGTAAAAGCTTGCTCATCATTTTAAATGGTCCAAATCTCTTATGATTGGATCATTCAGATCAAATTTGAATGGTGTAAATCTAATGATTGTAGATGCTCATCATGACTCAAAAATTGGCTGGTTTCATAGTTTAAATATGCCTCTAACGCATCATACTTGATTTTTGCGTTCTTTTCCCCTACATGGTGATTAAAAAGGAAAAGAAAAAAAAAAGGAAAACTCCTGACTCATGAAGTGTTCTTGTGCCGCCATTACTGAATATTGGGCCTCATTTGAGCCTAAAAGTATTGAACTATATATTGGGCCTTAACAAGTCCAATTATCTATAAACACTAAGGAGCTAGTATGTTGATATTGGTCAGGACTTGACCTAGAAGCAAATCCTAGGGCCTATATACCGTGTAGAGAGGGATCAAAGTCCACGTAGTTCGATGATACAGGAGGCGTTTGGCCAAGGGGGTGGTGTGTGTGCTCTGTGTAGGCGGTATGTAAATAGCCAGAGCGTTTAGAAGATGTGTACCTTTAGGGTTTAACTCTTATTTATAGAGTGTACCTTAGGGTTAGTGTTTGGACCTATGGGCCTTTGTGCCTCCAAGCCCAAGTGATGTGACGTCATATCTGTGCCACGTGGATTGCCCCTTGTTGGGCAATATATTGAATATGGGCCTTATGCAGGTCCATAACAGTAGCCCCCAAGCTCGGTAGTTCAGATTTCTGAGCTGCCGAGATTAATTGTTTGATTGACTGTGAAATATAGACTTGGCAGAGATATATCCAGCTCATCCGGGTTGTTTGAGAAGAAATAAGATCCCTTGTTCGCTTTCGTAGCAATTTTTCCCAGGATAATTACCCGGTCTATATTCCTGCATTTGATAATACGTAAGCAAATCACAATATTTGAAAAATACTTACTATGCGCAAATAGCTTAGTTTGCTCATTTCGAATGCTTGTTCGAGTTTGCATTAATCTCGGTTATTGACAACTATATAGTAATTTCCCCCCAGCCTGGTAGTTCAGGTCTCTGGGCTGCCGGGGTGGATCTGTTGTTGAATTCAGACATCGTATCCGAGTTGCTATCACTCGTTTGATTTTGATAAAGTTTCTGTCCCAGTTTCGACGAGCCCCGGACTTACTTGTATTCTGATTGAATTACCGCCAGACATGTAGTTTGTGTTAATTTTCTTTGAAACTTTGTTTGTTTCTTTTTAGGATCGTTAGGATCTCTCTACATCAATCATCCGGGTCTCCGGGTTTGTTTGCTGCAACACCGAATTGCCATAATCCTAATTGTCTTGAAGAGGAACTGATCGGGTTTTTGGATTTGTTTACTGCAACTTGTCCCCAGATCTGTACTCCGGGTTGATTGATTGGAGCTGTATCGACTTGATCATTAATGAAAGTTTGTTCACTTCCCGATCAATTCAAATATTTATGTAGTGTTTCATCCGTGTCCACGATGAACTGATATAGTGAACTCACATTTGTTTTTGGGGTACTATTGAGTGACCGGGTCAGGGTCATAGATGTGATATGCAGAATCTGTGAAAGCGCGTTTGGTATTGGAACCGTAAAGTGGTGAGGGTTCAGTATTCAAACTGCCTCGTATAATTCCAGGTTCGTTTACCGGGTCATCCTAGGATAAAGCGAAGTTGTCACTTGCCCGGGTTTGGTTTTTCACCGAAGCGTTCGAACATTTTGACCTGATCAGGGCCGGCATGACAGTTCCGCTTGATATCCCGGAGTAAGTTAGGAAGCGTCTGTGTAACATCCCATTTTCAAAAGCAGTATCACATAAAATCATCAGAGTAGAGCATCGGAGCAAGAGAGTAACAGATACTTATATTCAAAATGTCGTAAGTCTGGTTAATTACAGTAACGATACATTATTCAGAACGTCTAACATAAACGTAATTACATAAATAGAAGAAGTCTTCAGCTGGGTCTCTATGCGGCCTGGCTGCCTTTATCCTCGGTCCTCGGTCCTCCCGACCCTGAAGCTATGTGAAGAGCTGAGGTCCAACGTGCACCGGACCTCAGGTAACGGTTAACCTCATGTTTACATATACAATATATGGACTACAGACATTCATAACATTAACAGTTTAAGAGCATACAATACAAGTATCTCACAAACAAGCGTATCCCGACAGCACATAGGCCACTAATGAGGGTATCCTGACAGCACCTAGGCCACTAACAAGCGTATCCTGACAGCACATAGGCCACTAACCAGCGTATCCCAATACCCAGCAAACATAATCATAACAACAGTACATGAACATACCACAGAGCTATCAGCTACCTCATATAGGCATACCATACACATAGCACATATACGCATGCAACAAACATCAGAGTTAGTGTTACAGTACGCGAACGTACCTTCGTTGACCGAATTTCGGTACGACTGTTGATCAGAGTTTAATCACAGATATCCTATAAGGATAACAACGTTTCTATTAATGATCAACATCATAACAGTCATTTTAGTTATAAATGACCATTTTATCCCTGACTTTACTAATCGGCAGAATTTCGCTAGAGCTTCGCTACTTTAACTCTAATCTTCCAAAATTTTGACATATCTCTATCTCCATCATAATTTTCGAAATATATATCATATTTAACCCTAAAACATGATATTAAAATCATACTTGGAAGATTAAAGATCAAACTAACATTTCTACTATATCTACTAAACTATAAACTAGAACTTAAGACTAGGGACCGAAGAAATTACTCAGAGCTTTGCTACCCCTTCTCTAGAGCTCCTCCTTCTCTCTAACCTCTCTCTAGATTCAAAATTTCCTTGTGAATTGGTGAGGAATGAAGAGAATGTGAAGGCCTATTTATAGGCAAAGGTTGGCACTATTCACAACTTTTCATCTTGAATAATGGCCCTTAGATCTAGGTTATTTTTGAAGTTCCAATCCACACCATCCAAGCATCAATGCCGACCTCCCCTCCCCCATTTTCAATCAAATGACATCATCCAAGGTGATGTCATCTCTTGCTTTATGGAATTTCTACCGATAAAGTCCCCTGTTCGGTGTTCTAATCGCGTAATTGTAAATAATCTCAAAAATTCATTAACGTAGTCTTAGAGGTCTATTTTTCCTCTTGAGAAATATTTGGGTTAACAAAATTTATGATCCCATTAAGGGTATTTCCTAGCCTGTTAACCATTTTAGGATAAACGCCGTCGGTTACGGAAATGACTTCGGGTAACATCAACTTCGGGACAAAAATTCATTGATTCATAATATGTCCTGATGTTTACTACTTAGTTCAAGGATTTCAAGACAAGATTTAATTTCTAATGGTTTTCATTTATCCTATTTGCTTTTCAACAAATATCTCATCTCTTTGCCCAAAATATCATGATATTATCCCTATCCACTTGCAAAGCTTTCACACTACATTTTTCTCTCATTTTTCTTCACAAATTTCAGCTCCCCTCCCCCAATATTGACTTTTCAACTCTTTTATTTTCCTTCTAATTAACTTGTATTATGTACTAATTATCTTATAGTTAATTATCCCATTGGTTCCCTTCATTTTACAAGGTTTACTTTATAGTTAATCAAGTTTTAGGGATTTATATAATTCATCTTATACATTACTTAATCATGTCTAATTCATTAACAATTATTCTCATGCTCATCTTAGCCATTAGTCTTTAATTAGGGTTACAACTCCTAATTGTGCCTCTGTAACATGTTGATTAATCTCTAATAAATAGGGATTTAATCATTTACTAATTGTTGATAATTTTCTTATTTAAGATTAATTATTTCCTCACAACTATTGTACTGACATTGATAATTTATGCTCCATGTATTATTTTAAAAATCATGGGGCAACTTATGTTCCCTAAAATAATATTAAATTTCACCTCATTATTTTCCAAGGAAAATAATCCCATAAATTATCTAAATTAGAGACAACATACTTTCCTATTTTTAATAAATATTTAATTGCCTCAAAGGATTTATCATAATATTCTCAGGGTATTTTATGACCGAATAATTCACTTAGGAATTTTTAGCATTTTATCTCCTCTAATTTTAATAGAAATTACCCTAGAAACAAAGTAATTGCTCTACAAAATTTGAGACCACATATTCACCTATTTCCAATAGGTACTATTTACTAAATTATGATATTTATCATAAGTGAGATTTTAGGGTATTACAGTCTGGGCTGCGATAGCTCTACGGAGACAACTCCCTTCGACTGAAAAGCAGGGCTTTATTCTTCAATTCGTATTTGAATTACGACCGAGTTCAGTGACCCTGTATTTTCTATTTCGTTCATGTCTTTGCCGTTAGAGCAATTTGAGGAGATTGAATCAATGCTCTCGATTGAGAGTTTCTTTATTTATTTGCAGTTTGCAATTCGGAGTTAACATTGACTTAACTATACTTTACATGGAGTCGGGATTTTAACCAGTTTCGGTGTAACCGGGGTCCGCCTTCATATTTACACGGAACCGGGATTTTAACCAGATTCGGTTTAACCGGGGTCCGCCTTCAAAACTTTACATGGAGCCGGGATCTTAACCAGATTTGGTATAACCGGGGTAATTTACACGGAGCCGGGATTTTAACCGTATTCGATGTAACCGAGGTCCGCCTTCTTTTCGCTTCCCGCGAAACTTTACATGGAGCCGGGATTTTAACCGTATTAGGTGTAACAGGGGTCCGGCTTATCGTTTCCCGAAAGACTTTACGTGGAGCCTGGGTTTTAACTGGGATCAGTATAACCGGGGTCGGCGTTCTTCTATTTTAGGAGGTGGACTCCATCTGGTTGAATACGGCACCCTTGCGCCCATTGACGGCAGGGCACCAATAGCTCGAAGGAAACACATGTGATATGTGGATTTGTGGAAATATGAAATGAACAATTATATATAAAGAAACAAGATTTAAAAGAAAAAGGTACCTGACCTCCACGAATAAATGAATAAGATCTTTTACCTCGCAATTTATGCAAAATTTAGAATTGACGATGATGACGGTTGTCATATCGAAACAATCCAAGTTGATGCAGTTATTAAGTGTAAACGGGATCCGCCTTCTTTTCGCTTCCCGCGAAACTTTACACGGAGCCCGGATTTTAACCGTATTAAAGTGTAACCGGGTTTAATCCGTTCTAGGTGTCGTAACCCAAGATTCGTTATTGGTGTCGTAACCCTGGACTCATTAGTCCAATATGGGTGTTGTAACCCGAAATTCGTTTGTCCAATTGTGGGTGTCGTAACCCAGAATTCGTTTATCCAGTATGGGTGTCGTAACCCTGGATCCGTTTATCCACTTTGTTGCCCCCCAGACCGTAGTTTAGCTCTTTGAGCTGCCGAGATGTGTTGGTTTACCAACCCGGATCAGATTGTTCGTGATTGTCGGGATTGCTTGAGTGCTAACCCGAGATTACTGGTTTATTTACTCTAACACCAAGATTTCGGGCTCATGTACTCTAACCTCGAGATTCCGAGTTTACACACTAAAAACACCAAGATTCCGGGTTGATGATATCTGAAAACGGGTTTGTTTACCTAGAATTCAATCATTTAAATAGACTTGATGGCCGTAGATGTCTTTACATGAAGCCGGGATTTTAGCCAGATTCGGTGTAACCGGGGTCCGCCTTCAAATTTACACGGAGCCGGGATCTTAACCAGATTTGGTGTAACCGGGGTAATTTACACGAAGCCAGGATTTTAACCGTATTCAGTGTAACCGGGGTCCGCCTTCAAATTTACACGGAGCCGGGATCTTAACCAGATTTGGTGTAACCGGGGTAATTTACACGGAGCAGGGATTTTAATTGTATTCGGTATAACCGAGGTCCGCCTTCAAATTTACACGGAGCCAGGATTTTAGCCAGATTCGGTGTAACCAAGGTCCGCCTTCAAATTTACACGGAGCCAGGATTTTAGTCAAATTCAGTGTAACCGAGGTTCGCCTTCAAATTTACATGGAGCCGGGATTTTAATCGTATTTAGTGTAACTGGGGTCCGCCTTCTTTTATTTTTGGAGGTGGATTCCTCCTTTTCTCCTTTGGCGAGTAGCAAATTAAATACAGCACCCTTGCAACCAATGACGGCAGGATACCGATGGCTCAAAGGAAACACATGTGATATGCGGACTTTGAGGAAATATGCAATGAACAATTACCTATAAAGAAACAAGATCTGAAAGAAAAACGTACCTGGCCTCCAAGAATAAATGATTGAGATCTTTTATGCCACAATTTATGCAAACTTTAGAATTGACGATGACGGTGGTCAAGCCGAAACAATCCAAGTTGATGCAGTTATATAAAGTGCATATAATTTCGTTGAGCGCAAGTGACTTTGCAGCAAAACGAATCAAGGAGAACTCCTCTGACAAGTCCAGAAGGTCCTGTATATCAATGTCAGCGCAGCCAAGTAATGAGATGAGACCACTTGCAACCCCTAAATACGCAACAAAGAGTAGTGTCCCCCGACTTCTATTACAAACAAGGCTAGCTACTGATTGTGCCGCACAATATATGTTAACTGGGTATATTGTGAGTAACACTATGAGACGTTTTCAGTGAAAATGTCAATTGCTCCAGCCTCCATTATAGCAATTTTGCATTTTTCATCATGTCAGGTCATAATAGACAATAGTAGACACACTCATTGATGATAAACATAATGCTCTTGACAATGAACCATATGTTTCCCTTTATCTAATGAGTTGAACAATGTTAAAGATGTTGTTTCTGATGGGAATGAGTGGAATGACGACCAAGCTAGCAATGTAAATGAAGCAAGCCTCCATTATGCACTTGAGACTGGTGCCGAGTCTAGTATAGTGTCAATTCCTATAGAAGAGAGCATCCAAGGAATATCTGACTTAGATTCCCCTCAGCAATCTTTGTTTCTTGTGAAGTTACTTGGACTGAAGGAAGCCAATCATATTGAGTTTTGTAGAATAAAGTATGCGCTTGATGAAATATTGCTGATGTATAGAACCCCAGAGCTCAATGGAATATTGAAACTTTGATTGACCTCACATGGGTGGCACATCTGGCTTGAAAATTGACTTTGAGACCTTGGTAAACTAGAGTGAAGCAAACCTTGAAGAAAGAGAGATTGATCTACTGCTGCATGGGTCAAACCACAAGAGTAATAGGTTGGAAGCTACTTTATCTTCCATTTCATTTGTAACTTAGTAGGCACTTGATAATAGTGGGTTCCACCCTATTAATGTGAAAAATTCTTTCACACAATTACAAGATTTGGCAACTTGCAACGTAACTTCTTCAAATAACAATATTAAATTGAAGGCAATAGATAGTAGTGGGGTCCACCCCATTAATGTGACAAATTCTTTCACACAACTTCAAGTTGGAGCAACTAATTAAACTGTAGGGGCTGTAAGAAAGTCCGTGATCACTAGGCAATCCTCTACAAATGAACTAAATTGACTTGTTTTTAGCAAAACATCAGGAGTTCCATGACTGCTACATAGGAAATTTGGACAACTTCCCAAGACCCATAAAAAAGAAGCTCACAAAATTATGAATGCCGTTGAATAAAATTTCAACCAAAATTGACATTTCCATGGGTATCCAACCGACAAATGATAGTAAGATGATGGTCGTCACGATTGGGAATTAATTTTGCATCGCATTCTGAGCACTTGAAACCTTGTAGCAAACAATCTACTGCCCCCCATGTTTTTTCATTTTTCGCATTTATAATTTGCATTTATTTGTGTAATCAGATACAGATCTACTACATCAAACCCCATCCTTTGAAAGACTGAAGGTAACAAATCATGACCAAACCACAAAACCATGAATGACATACAATTTGCATCCTTGTTGTTTCTTGAAACTTTCTTTACCCTCAGCAACCAATATAAAGGGATTTAGTAGACCAGCAGAGATAGTGAGTACCTTAGATGTTTATTGCCATCTCTGTATTAGGTCCTTCCAGAATAGCTGAATGGGAGGACTGATCCTTGCATGACATCTAGCATTGCTAAAAGCCACCGCTAATTGAAAGGGCGGCCAACACACTTGTTGACGTAGGGTAAAGTCAAACACACAAGAAGAATCAATGGCGCTTCCCTCGGTATAGCGTGCATTGAATATGGATAATTGAGAGTTGAAGCTCGACATCCTTCTCACCATCCCCTTTCCATCTTCCAAACCAATCCGGTTACACAGCCCATACATCACCAACGCATTCTTAACTCGCCTGCTGCCTTGGAATTCAACGACGCTAATTCTTAGATATAAGGGGATGATCTTGAATCTGGAACTCGGCCAACTCTGACCTCGGCATTAGGTAGATGAAGGCATCCCTGCGTGGTATCCCGGTTCTACTATTTTGGATATCTCGGAGGTGGAGTCTTGTAAGTCGACAGGATGGTGGAAGTCGACGGTGAAAACGGATTAAGAGGGCAAGGCCGGGATAGTCTCTGCTTTGGTATAGGCGTTTGAGGCCAAATATTTGACGGCCGAGGTTAGTAACCTTGGCCCAGCAGTTGTCCATTCCCATTTCCCCAAACCAGGTGATTCTCAAATTCAGGTTATCGATGGTAAAGGCGCTTGAGGCCAAATATTCGTCGTCGGCCACCGTACTGTTGATTTCACTTGAACTTGATTTAGATCAATAGGGACCGATGTCGCCTTCTTCCAAGGAGCTACTACCACTGAGAATTTTGAAAGAGAGCATTCTGTCAAAACTCAGTTCTCACCTATGCCAAATCGAAGAACACGACAAGAGAGTGAGACCGCCAAAAGGTTGCACCGCCATAACAAAAGGAACCCCCACCCCCAAGCAGTCAATGAAACACTCTTTTGACTAAATGATGGAATTCACATGAAAATTGTTGCTTCTTTGTTGAACCATCGGTGGTAATAGGAATCGAAATTTAACGATCCCCACGGTCGGCACCACTGTTCTGGTGTAGAACACAGATGTCTAGCCCTAAGGGGCTAGTATGTTGATATTGGTTAGGACTTGACCTAGGAGCGAAGCCTAGGGCCTACGTACCCTGTAGAGAGGGATCAAAGTCTACGTAGTTCAATGATACAGGAGGCGTTTAGCCAAGGGGGTGGTGTGTGCGCTCTGTGTAGGCGGTATGTAAATAGCCAGAGCGTTTAGAAGATGTAGTACCTTTAGGGTTTAACTCTTATTTATAAAGTGTACCTTAGGGTTAGGGTTTGGACCTGTGGGCCTTTATGCCTCCAAGCCCAAGTGATGTGACGTCATATCTGTGCCACGTGGATTGCCCCCTGTTGGGCCATATATTGGATATGGGCCTTATGCAGGTCCATAACAACTCCTGACTCATGAAGAGTTCTTGTGCCACCATTACTGCCTAAAAGTATTGAACTATATATTGGGCCTTAACAAGTCCATTTATCTATAAACACTACCACAAGATATAGATTTTACTTTTCAAAAAACATCTGTTTTTCAAAAATAAAAGTAAAAAATAAAGGTGGTAGTATTTTTATAATTATGTGTATTAATTTTGTCATACCTTTAAGAAATAACGGACATCATAAATACATTTGGTGTCTGTTTCATAAAAAGGGACATGAATGGTGTCCCTTTTTTGCGAAAGGATGGGAAAGCCCAATCTTTTCGCATCCCATTTTCTTAAAAGGATGCCAAAACATGGTCTTTAATTTGATTGGAAAGCTTTAATTAATATCATAATGTCTTCCTTTTTTTTCATCTTTTGTGTGTATGTGATTGTTTTTATCTAAATACTTTCATCTCAGTAATAATAATTATCTATTTACTAATTTCTTCTCTCCTTCTTTTATGTTTATTTGATAGTTCGAATGTTTATTATTAATGTCAATGGACTATATTTTATAGGGATATGGTGTTTATTTTCCGAAACTGAATTTGTAGACGTTTTGTTTTTTTTGGATTAGAGGTGATTCCAATCCAATTTTTTTTTTATTTTTTATTTTTTAAAAAAAGACTTACAAAGTCCACTTTTTTAAAAAGGAATCTTGTAAGCAGAGACGGAGCTTCTTAGAGAAAGGGGGGCCCAAAAATTTTAAAATATTTGAGGATTTCTAGGTTTGCATCATAGATTTTGACTCATTTGGCTTCAGAGATGAAGCTTCTTAGAGATAATGGAGGGCCATAATTTAAAAATATTTGAGGATTTCTAGGTTTGTATCATAGATTTTGACGCGTTTGGCTTTGAGAGATTTGATGAGCTCCACTGATTTCAATGGCGACGGCAGATTGTTCCCCACTTGACCATAGTTGATCCTTGGAATGCTTGAGAATTCTGCACCTGTAAAACCAAAAGGGGTTATACACAAACCCAAAACGAAAGAACCCAGATCACTAGATCAACGATTTTGAGAATAAAATTTAAAAACAGGACTTGCTTGACATAGAAACGGAGGAGAAGAAGAACATGAACAGAGAAAGAAAACCCATAGCCATTGTAACCAGGCATGCATGTTTCCTTGTTCAACTCACTCGATCTGTTTCTATAAATAATATAAGCTGCAAATAGCTACAGGCTGAGCCATACCCATAAGCGAAAAAAGAGGAATTTTCTTAATGGGAAAGAAGAAATGGGAAGCTGAAGAAAGCACAGATAGTAATAATGGGATTATGGTTGAACTTTGAGTGATGATTTGGGAGGTAATGAATAAATGAGAAGTGATGAAGAGCTCTGTTGGTTGTTCAGAATTGTTTTTAAAAAAAATTAATATAATGTAAATATGTATGTTATCTTATATATTAAAATTGTTAAAAATACTTTTATTATACATTTGACCCCCAAATATTTTTTAAATTAGTTAATGAGTATACATTTGGCTCTCCAAATGTTTATTCCAAGCTCCATCACAGCTAGTAAATATGGACCTTATGGAGTCCCTTTTATAAAAAAAGGATGTCCTAAAACACTTCAAGATTTAGGAAGGAGAAAAAACACTAAGTAATAAATCAAAAATTAAAATAAGCTAGAGATACTTAAATAATAATAGTATATTCCAAAACAAATAAAAGAAAAAGAGTTGTGTTACCTTTGATTTGGTCATCGCTACCAAACCAAACTTTGTAACCAACGTGGCCGATGCCCCATAGGATGGGGCATCTACTCTTGAGTTGACGGGTCTACCAGGAGTTCTCTTTGCTCATAGTTTCGAGAACTTTCCTCACTTCCTTCAGAGACTTACCAACTAGCTTGTCTCTTTCTTCCTTTTCCTGGATCAGCTTTGCTATTCGTTCTCTTGGCTGACCCAAGTCATCTTTAAAGTTTTTGATCTCTTCATCTAACAAAGTGGAATCCTTCAGGGTCGTCGACCTGGATTCTAGGAGTTTCGATCTACTCTCCTGAGCCTTGTCCATCATTTCCATCGTCTTCTTCAACGGCTCTTGAAGCACCACGTCCTGATCAGCTCCTTCAATTAGTTTCCTTTTGTTCACTCAATCTGAAACAACAAAAGAAAATCAGATTTTGAAAGATTTCTTCTGTTTTAAAATTTTCGTATTCGTGAAAGAAACAGCATAGCCGAACCCGGGTTATAGATATAACCACGACTGATACTGCTTCGCGGAACCCGTGTTACGAAAAGGAGAGGGTTGCTTCCCCAGCGCCTTGCCTCGGAATTTCCCATCCGCCCGCGTAGCCGTCGCGTCTATGCCTCCTCCTCCTCTTCTCTCCATCTTTTTCAAATCATGCCTCTAACTAACTCATCATAATTAAATAAAAAATAAAAGGTACTCCTCCGTATCTCTATAAATATAAGACGTACTTAATTTTTTAGAGATATTAAAAAAATTCAATTACTTTAAACTATTTATATTTGCTATTTTTCTCCAAACTTATAAATTGATATATGATCCAATCATGCACAACATATTATTTTTTTAA
This sequence comes from Acacia pycnantha, assembly GCA_025563575.1. Classification (NCBI taxonomy): domain Eukaryota; kingdom Viridiplantae; phylum Streptophyta; class Magnoliopsida; order Fabales; family Fabaceae; genus Acacia; species Acacia pycnantha. The sequence goes on along the minus strand of JAMWYP010000069.1, from coordinate 4,292,764 downwards.
GCCTAATCTCTCCAAAAAATAATAATTCAACTATGTCTTATATCTTAGAACCAGAGTGAATATATATAGCAATTAACTCAACAATTTATCATAAATTGAAAGAAATTTTCCATTTTACCTGTATTTTAAATAAAGTATTAAAAGAGTGAGAACAATTAAGAATTCATATTTAAACATTAATTACATGGGTAACTTTAATAAATAAACATAAATTGTTGTGCAAGTGACTTATATTATAAACCAAACCATTCTTCTAAATACAACTTCTATTGTAGATATGAGAGAGTATTTATTTAGTCATACCTATTATTGTTGTCAAACTCACGAGTTAACTCTCTGAGTTTACCAATTTTACATTTTTAACTTACAAAATTGAGCCAGTTTGTACTTAAACTCGTGCTAGCCATAAACTTGGTTAAACTCACGAGTTTACACAGTGAGTTTATCATTTTTAGGCTTTTACCATACACAATTATGTCAACTCACTCTTAAACTCGTATTATTTTATTCATTTTAATTATGTTCAATGGCTTTATTCTATATAAACTTCATAGAAATTTATTTATTGGATTTGCTTAATTATAAATGTTGATAGATTTAATTTCAGTTATTCATATTTAAAATATATTTAAATTAAATTATTTTCATTTTAATATTTTAATATTTTATTTTATACTTTTAACCCCTATTTATTAATGAATAAGCGTTTACGATTCGAGTTTACATTTTTATCACGGGTTTATTTAAACTCGTGAGTTTGACAATCTTAGTCATATCACTATTTTCCTATATGCAAGACATTTATACCTCATTTGCGCATATCAAAAAATACATTGACATAATAAAAATTTTCACATTTGCCCTTACCACTTTAGTCCTTGTTATAAATCTAATTTGATCAAATCTCACAAAATAAGAAATGGAAGTTACAACATCTAACATATATGCCTTAAATTGATTGACTTTTCTAAATTTACCCCATTTAATAATGAGCATTGAAAAAGAAGTTATATATTTTCTCTCACCTATATTTTTAGTAGAGGTAAAATTGGAAAAAAAATCATTAATAACACTCTGAATAGACTTATATTTAAGGGAAAAAAGCATTGTGCGTGTAATACCCGGATATTTATCTGGAATATTATAAATAAAAGTTGGATATTTCTGATAAGTGAAATTTCAATCTCCGGTCTTGTATAAATACAGTCTATTTTCTAAGTAGAATTTCTGTAGGAAATCAGGGAAATTAAGGGCCAAAGTGCCAAGATGACCAAAATGCCCCTAAGGGACATAATTAACTTAGAAAATTTATGGAAAAATCCTAAAAGACAGTTAAATGACCAAGTGAGTTAGGAGAGTATATAATCTCTAATTATTGTAATTTTATAAATTATGAAATTGGAGAAATTGTTGGAAAATACTCAAAAAGAAGTAAAAGACCAAAATACCCTTGTAATTATGGAATAATGCAAGAGGCATGAAAATACTAATGTTAATACAAGTGTATGAAGGTAATGAGGCATAGTAATTAAGAAAATTATCAACAAGTGATAATGAAGTAATTAAGTAATATTGGACTAATTACTTAAGCATAAGCAGAGGAAATTCAGTAATAATTATGTGGAGCTCAAAAATTAGTGAAAATTAGTGGAATATTAGTAAAAATGTATTTACTAATTAATTGGAAATTTCTATGAAAAATCATTGAGTTTAGGTATTTTTAAGCCTAAATACAAGAATGGACCAATTAGATAATTTTGTGGAAATTTTTGGAAAAATTAAATAAATAAATCATTAAATAATTAATTAAATAAAAAATAAATATTTATTAAATAATTAAAAGGCCAACCGAAATTTGGGCCAAATAAAAAGAAAAAAAAAATGAAAAATAATAGAAAACAAGTTGGCAAGTTGCAACATTAAAATAATAATATAATTAATTAAAGTAAAATATGTGAATAGTAATTTTAAAATTAGGAAACGGATCCTATCTAGAGATCTAGGAATAGAAATCCCAAGGTCAAGGTAAAATATTGATCAGTGAGTTTTTACCTTCAAGTGACCTCTTCCTAAGTTAATTCCGAGGCCGTTTGTGCTTTTTCCTAATAAAACAAAATAGGGAAAAATGCATATAGGCATATTTTTGAAATAGGGAAAATAAATTCTAACTCAACATTTAGGAATGGGTTTGAATTTATTTAGACATATTTGGAATCGGTGAATTATTTCCAAGAGATTGGTAATCCCGAAAACGAATTCGACACGGACGCGTTCGAACACGTTTTCGAGAAAACTTCAACCGGACGGTTGGAGGCCTATATGGAATCAAAATTTAGGTTAACTTGGACATTTCTACTAAGTGAGAACTTGTCTTCAAAGTTGTAAATCCATAATTTTGAGATTTCTCCGAAATCACGCGAATCGGGTACCGATCGGGGAAAAACTAGTGGACCGGGCATAAAGTAACAATTTTGGAAATTCCCACCTTGTCCCTTCAAAACCCTATAAATACCCCCCTCCTTCATAATTCTCACACCTTTTCTTCCTTCTCTTGGCCGAAATTTTTGGTTGAGAAAGAAGAGAAAGGAGCTCTGGGGAATTGTGCAAATAAGCCCCGTAGAATTGTCGGAAAGTCTTCAACGGGTAAGTCTTTTAGTCTTTAGTTTTTAGTTTAGTAGTTAGTAGAATTGTTAGTTAGATTTAGGAAGTAGGTGACAAGATTCCTACAAATGTTTTAGAGCCTTGTTTGCGTTGAAAAATATGCAGAGGTGTAAACATAGTAGGGATCGAGTCGCCGAAAAGTTGAAGCTTTGCAGTTCTTTTAAAAGTAAGGGTATAATTTGTTAGAATAGCCTTTAAATTTCAAGTATGATTGGGTATCATATGGGAGGGCTATTTTAGTCACTATTTTTGAAAATCATAGTTGCGTCGAAGTTCTGGCAAAATTTTGGGGAAGAAAATTTGTCAGAGTAACGAAGTGCTGGCGAAATTCCGCCGATTAGGGGTAGAAGGGCAAAATGGTAATTTTTACCTAAAATGCCAGATATTGTGTCAAATCACTAATGGAAGTGATATTACTCTTATAGGATATCAGTGCAGTCGTTGTTGTTATTTACCCTATGGGGCTTTACATATTGCTCGTGCTTATGTTTTGTCGGCATAATGATCATGCATCTCTAGTATGCTTATGATATACCGTTGTATTAGCTCTAGAATATCTGTTGGTGTATACCGTGTTGTTTGGGTATGAGGTTAACTGTTACCTGAGATTCAATGCGTTGAATTGAATCTCAGCTGTAGCTTCAGGGTCAGGAGGACCACGGTTCGTGGATCGAGGCAAGTACCCGGAGTAGGCATGCAGCTGAAGATTTATCTATCTTATCGCTTTCTGTTATTTCCTTTCTAAACCTTAGGATTACTGTAATCATTACAATGTTACACCATGGTTGATGTTTTGGCTAAGAATCCAATTACTCTTCCGCTCTTTTGCTCTACTCTGATTGTTTGTTTGAAAAAAAAAAAATTCCGCATTTCAAACATGGGATGTTACAGTGCGCTACTTCTGTTTTTTTTTTTTCATCTTTTCTTCTTGTACTCCCCAGAAATCCAACCCCTCCAACAGGTATGTGGGCCTTGCTGAAGATTTGTCTACTCAGAAAGAGGGAGAAGGGGGTAAACCTGCCTGTCATGTACAGTGGCGAAGCAAAAATAAAGATGACATTATTGACCATTCTCGAGTGAAGGAGGCTATTGAGAAAATGATAAGTGTTAACGTCTCTAATTAATGGTGTCTTTAGTTAACTATCAATATTAACATTGGTTAATGCATAGGAAAATATGTCCATCAACATTTGTTAATGTCCCTAATTAATGGAAATAATGTCTTCAACAACAAAACACGGAAGAAGAATAAAGGAAACCAAAGGAAAAGATGGCAGAATATAGCGTGCAGGGGAAAACACCCTCAAATCCACTAACATTTGCAAGCTGCGATGACCATCAAGGAGAAAATGGAAGCTGCCTGCGACGGCTTGAAGAGAATGGAGGGTTTAAGTCTAAAGATCGATGTTGGTTAATGTAACATTGTTGAGAGAGAGTAGTTGTCTTAGGGTTTATTTGGTATGAGGGATTTAAAGGAGAGTGGAAATTTTTAAAATATGAGATCTTTGTAATAGTGTATTAGTAATGGAATATTGTCTTTAAAAAAGATGTCACTAATTAATTAATAACGAAATTACGTTGCTAAATCAAATTAGTGATGGAATTTATTGCTAATTAACTTTTTTTTAGTAATTTATAAATTTTTTAATTATCATTTCTTTTTTATTTATATTTATATTTTTCTTGTTATTTAAGTCTATGTTAATATTTTTCGTATTTTATCTTTATATAAAATGATTGATATAATAAAGTTATGTATATTTAGTATTTTATTTTCAATTATTTTCTTAATTTCTTAAGAATTTAATATTTTATTTCTTATACATATATGATGATATATGTAAATATTATTATCTTTTATTTAATTATTATGTTATCGGCCAGACCGAGCAACCAACTCGATTGTTTGAACCGTAGCCAGTTGACTTTTTTGGCTCAACATCCAGTCTAACTTCCAAAACATCGCCTAGAAAGATTGATAAAACATTATGGAATATATTTTGGGGAGTTAGAAAATTTACTAAAAGGTTTAATTCCCTAAAAGTAGCCAACATAAATTTAAAAGTAGTTAGAGATTGTTGTTTGACCAAAAAATTCTGGGCAAATTATTTTAAAACGTAAAGAAGCTAATTAACAAAGAAAATCTTTATAAAGTGTCAAGAATAGTAATTAAGAACCAATAAAAAAGAGGTTAATAGTAAATTCATTGCCCAATCCTCAAAAATCATTTTGGGCCTAAACGTGCTATTTTAGGTCAAGAGAAAAGTTTCAGATGTTGGAGGATTTTAGCCTAATGGAATGCAATGAAGTGAAGCTTATGAGATTAGCTAATTCAATGAATGCGGGAAGAAAGTGGAATAAAATAATAAATTATTAATTCCTCTCCTCTTTATTAAAATAGCATACCTCCCTCTATCCCTTATTATTTCATTCACGAAACACACACACACACACACACAAGCAAAAAAGGAAGAGATGGCGAGAGTGAGACGTAGAGGAATCAGATGAGTAGACGGCGGATCACCCACATGCAAGGGTAGTCTTGGACGGAGGTAGATATCTAGAACTTCATCTGTAATGCCCTAAAATTTGACTTAGGGAAAATATCATAAATTAAGAAATAATACCTATTAAATAGGTGAATATGTGATATCAAATTTGAAGGGGAAAAATCTCATGAAAATTAGAGTGCCAAAATGACGGAAATGCCCTTGTAGGACATAAATAACTTAGGAAAATTATGAAAAATCCTGAGAGGCAGTAAAATAATTATTAAAATTGAGAAAATATATTGTCTATAATTTTGGTAATTTAATAAATTATAAGCTTGGAAGAATTGTAAAATAACAATTATAAAGTATTTGGAGATTATAACTAACTCCATAATTATTGATATTTTACATGGGAGATAAAATAGCAATGTTAGTTCAGATTCTGAGAGGAACTAATTAGTTCTAGATAAGAAAATTATCAACAAATAATAAGTAATTGATTAAATAATTGTTGGTTAATTATTTAAGCTTGAACAATGGAATAATTGTGATAAATTATGTAGAACTCTATAATTAGTGATTTATGGCTAGAAAATTAGCATAAATATGTTTGCTAATTAATTGGAAAAGATGAAGAAAAATAAATGAGATTAGGTAATTTTAAGCCTAAATGCAAGAATGGGCCAATAGGAAAATTATGTAAAAATTTATATAAAATAATTATTTTATATAATAATTAAATAATAAATAAATAAATAAAAATTAAAAACAGAAATGTGTGTGTGTGTGCCGACATGAATTAGCGAATAAGTGAAAAAAAATTAGAAAGAGTATAAACTTAGAACTCTTATATTAAATATTAATTAAAGTAAAATAGTAAAAAGAAAATAATTATCTATAGGAATCGGATCCTATCTAGAGAACCAGGAACAGGATTTCTAAAGTCAGGATATAATATTGATCAGTGGATTTTTATCTTGAAGTGGTTTTTCCGGAAGTTAATTCCGAGATCGGTAGAAGAAGTTAGTAATAAGACGAAATAGGGGAAATCTGAGAAATAGGCAGATAGTCACAGATTTAGAATTCGAAGAAAATAAATCATAACTCAACATCTGGGAATGAGTTGAGAATTTCCTGGACATATTTGGAATCAGTGGATTTTTGTCCAGAGGTTGACGTTTCCGGAAATTGATTCCGTAACCGGCACGTTTTTCGAGAAACTTCGGCTGAACCGTTGGAACCCTGAATGGAATCAAAAATTAAGTTAACCTAGATACTTTTGAAGAGAAAGAGAAGATCTTCAAAGTTGTGAATCCAGAATTTTGAGATTTTCCGAGATTACGCGATTCGGGCACCGATCGGGAACTTTACCGGTTGAAAGCTTCTGGAAGGTGCTGGGTGGCATCATATAATTGGAGAGTTTGTTGACTTTTAGGGGAGGTCAGGTCGGCACCTTCTTGTATGGTGGAAGAGAAAGCTTGAACAAAAAGAAAGCATTTGTGGTTTAAATTGAAAGTTTGAAGTTGGAAAAAGACCAAAATGCCCCCACAATTTCTTATATAAATAGGCCCTTGGTTCTCCTCACAATTCACACCATTTCAAGAGAGCAATTCGGTTTTAGAGAGAGGGTAGAGAGAAGGAGGATTCCGGGGAATTTGCAGCGAAGCTCTGGGTAAGTTTTTCGGTACTTAAGCGTTCGTAGTTCTTTCGGTAGTTAGAGTAGAAATGCTATATTAGTCTTTAATCTTCCAAGTATGATTAGATATCATATGATAGGGGTATTTTAGTCATTATTTCGAAAATCATGATGGGGTCAGAGTTCTGGCAAAATTTTGGAAGATTAGAGTTAAAGTAGCGAAGCTCTGGCGAAATTCCGTCGATTAGGGGTGTAACATCCCAACTTTTCAAAAGCAGTATAAAATTTTTTCATCAGAGTAGAGCACCGGAACAAGAGTGTAACTGATATATTGATATAAAATGCCCACTGGCTAGTTACATAAACGGTATAGTAACCGAGAGTTTCCAAAAGTAAAGGATAATAACGGAAAGTCTTCACCGGATCCTCGAACCTCGCCGCTTTCCTCTCTCCTCGGTCCTCGGTCCTCCTGAACCTGACGCTATGTTAAGAGCTGAGATCCGCACCGGATCTCAGGTAACGGTTAACCTCATGTTTATGTATACAGACACCAGACATTAACAATACTAACATCACACTATCACAACCCATGCATATGTATTGCCCACAGCATGCAGACATATTGCAACCAGCATACAGACAGATTGCACCCAGCATACAGACAGATTGCACCCAGCATACACACATATCCTCTAACCACTATATGTACTCAAACAGTATAACACTCCTACACACATACCACATATATGCATATCATAAACATCAGAGTTAATGTTACAGTACGCGAACGTACCTTCGTTGACGGTATTCTGGCACGTTTTACGGAAAACGGTCGTTTTGACAGAAAACAGCGAAACGTCCTGTCGGACAGCGTAACGACAACAAATCAGAGTTTCTGACGTCCTATAAGAGTAATATCACTTTTATTAGTGATTTGGTACTATATCTGGCATTTTGGGTAAAAATTACCATTTTGCCCCTATACCCCTAATTGGCGGAATTTCGCCAAGATTTCGTTACTCGACAAATTTTCTTCCCGAAATTTTGCCAGAACTTCGACACCATTTTGATTTTCGAAAATAAAGACTAAAATAGCCCTCCCATATGATACCCAATCATACTTGAAAATTTAAAGGCTATTCTAGCATTATAACACCTACTTGTGAAAGAACTACGAAGACTTCAGCTTTCGGGGACTCGATCCCTACCATGTTTCTACCTCGTCAGGCATATATTTCAATGCAATGAGGCCTAAAAACAATAGTAGGAATCTCACTCCCTACTTGCTAAATCTATCTAACAATTCTACTAACTACCGAACTAAAGACTAAAGACCGAAAGACTTACCCGTTGAAGACTTCTGCAGAATTTCTCCAGAGCTTCTCTCGAAAAACGTGTCCGAACGCGTCCGGTTTCAGAACGCATTTCTGAAACCACCAACTTCTTCAGAAAAATTCACTGATTCCAAATATGTCCAGATAAATTCAAACTCATTCCTAGATATTGAGTTAGAATTTATTTTCTTCATATCCAAAAATATGCCTATCTACATTTTTCTCTATTTCGTCTTATATGCAAAACGTTGCATAGGACTCGAATTAACTTCCGAAGAGTCTAACGGAAGATAAAATTCCACCGATCAATATTCTACCCGACTTTGGAAATCCCATTCCTGGATCTCTAGATAGGATCCGTTTCCTAATTTTTAAATTACTATTCACATTTTTTCACTTTAATTAATTATAATATTAAATAATAGCAAGTTGCAACCATTTTTCATTCTTTTTTCTTTTTCTTTTTCTTGGCAATAATTCTGGTCTTTTTTTCTTAATTTTCGTTTTTATTAACTATTTAATTAATTAAGAATATATAAAATAATTATTTAATAATTATTTTATATAACTTTACAAAATTTCCTATTGGTCAATTCTTGTATTTAGGCTTAAAAATACCTAAACTCAACTATTTTTGTCCAAAATTTACAATTAATTAGTAAATATATTTTTACTAATTCTTGGCCAAAACCACTAATTTTAGGGTTTTACATAATTATCTTTGAATTTCCTTTGCTTAAGCTTAAGTAATTAGCCAATAATTTCCTAATTACTTTATTATCACTTGTTGATAATTTTCTTAATTAGCATGCCCCATTACCTCATAACTTTTGTATTGACATCTTTGTTTTCATGTCTCCTGCATTATTTTAGCATTTACGGGGGTATTTCGGTCATTTCCTTGCTTATTGAGTATTCTTCTACCAATTTTCCAAGTTTGTAACTTAATAAATTACCTAAATTAGGGACAATATCCTTCCCTATTTCAAATAGATTTTAACTTGCTTCCTTTATAGCTTTCACAGGGTATTTATAACCCATAATGTGTTTAGGGACCTATTTGCAAATCTACAAACGTCTTAGGGACCTAATTGCAAATTATCCTTTTTCAAGGGAAATTACCCTAACAACAAGGTAAACTCAATACAAGGTGTTCGAGACCTCATATTCACCTATTTTTAAGAGAAATTACCCTAAGTCAGATTTTAGGGTATTACAAGGGGCATCAGGGGCAAAATGGTAATTTTTACCTAAAATGCATGTTATGATGTAAATCATTAATTAATATGATTTATATTTCGAAATTATGTTGGAGTAGGAGTTATGTTGAAATTTTGGAAGATTAGGGTCAAAGTAACGAAGTGCTGGCGAAATTCCGCCAATTAGGGGGTCAGGGGTAAAATGGTCATTTTGACTAAAAATGTCCGTCGTAATGATATATCCTTAACAAGTATGTTGTTATATTGATAGGATATCCCTGATTATGTTTTGACCTACTGTCGTGCCGTATACCGACAGCAGTACCGAATTTCCGTCAACGAAGGTACGTTCGCGTACTGTAACACTAATCTGATGTTTATGGTATGCATGTATGTGCTAGGTGTATTGTATGTGGTAATTGATAGCTCTGTGATATGTTTATGTACTGTTGATATGTTTACGTTTGCTATGGGCGATATATCTGCATGCTATTGGGCGATATATGTATACATGCTATTGGGCGATACATGTATGCATGCTCTTGGGCGATAAGTGCACATATACCGTTGTTGAAATGATTGTCCGTAGTTCATATGTTGTGTATGTAAATATGAGGTTAACTGTTACCCGAGATCCGGTGCGGATCTCGGCCCTTAACATAGCGTCGAGTTCGGAGGACCGAGGACCTAGGAGAGAGGCAAGCAGCTCGAGTAGAAGACCCGGCTGAAGACTTCCTTTTGTTGTTCCAGCGGAAGCCTTTCTTTTGTTATATACTTTTGAACCACACGGTTTCTGTACCACTATTGTATCCAGCCAGACTTACGGCGTTTTATATATACATATCAGTTACTCAATCGCTCTGTTGCTCTACTCTGATGATTTGAAATGATGTTTGATGAAAAAAAAAAATTTACTACTTTTGAAAAGTTGGGATGTTACATCATCCTACCTTCATTTCCTTCTATTCATGCGAATTGGGGTGGAAGACGATTCTTGTAAATCTGGTTCTAGTGAGAGAAAAGAGAAGGTACAAGTAAAATGAACATAAGTAGGCATAGATTGAGGTTTCTAAAAGTGAGATATGCTATTGCATGTCGATGTCATAATTTTTGGACTATATTTTCATATCTGGAACCATTTAAGATCAAAAGCACAGCTATTCAAAACTTCTCTAAAGGCTAGATAGTTCATAGGCTAAAAGGAATATACTACGTTGGGTCATTAAGACCTATTTATCTAATTTGATTACATTAAGAAAATTAATTATTATGGCATATTTTTACCTAAAATATCATAATCATCTTTCTTAATTCTCACAATCTCTCTAATTAGTTAATTATTATTAGAGGAGTATCAATAAAAATAAATTAGGAAAAGATTTACAAATATGGAGAATAGATCTTATATTTACAATCAACATAAAAAAAAAAACAATTTAAAAAGCTCTTTTACACGGAACAAAACTAATCGTGTGGCACAAAATTACTTGAAATAGGCTTATTCACATACACCGTCTATATCTGTTTAAATCGTATTATTTGAATTCTTTTATATAAGCACCAAAGAGTTATAAACTACTTTAGTGAATATTTTATAGAGTAAGAAAAGAGAGAGAAGTGGTGAATTGTGATTTAATACCTATATATATAGAATCCATAGCAGTTTCAATTCCCAGTTGAAGTAACAAAAGGCAACAGCCAACCCAAGATAAAAGAACATGATAAACCCACACAATTTATTGATGACCCAAAATACCAAGAACTGAATTGGTTGACAATAGTGTAAGGGTCAATGATCGAATATCATGGCTGAATTCAATTACGACCCATCACTAGACAGACCAAGGCACCGATTCATTGGCTTGACTCGCGATCAACCAATGCTAATAAGTAATAACATCACTTCTCTTCCTTAACCCGGTTGAGCAACGGCCTCAAGCCAATTGTGAGAGCCGAGGTGGATAACATAGCAGCCTTCAGAATTCCAAACACCTGCAAATATTAAATATGGCTTGATGAACAAGGCCTAATTAAAACACTTGAGAAACCCATTGAATTGAGAGAAGAACATTAAATAGTTTACCTCATTAACCCCAATGCTTAAGTCCATTTGTTTCAAGTCTCGCTCAGCAACTTTGGATTTAGCCAGAATTGACAAAGCAGATGGAGATGAAAATGGTTCAATACGCAAATCATCTTTCACCATGGACTTAGTTCCTGACTTTACATAAACACCACCTATATTCCCTGAAGAACTTCGTAATATATAAACTGGTAACAACTGGTTTCTGACTTTTGCTGGTGCAATAAGAGGATTGAGAAGGTTGTTCTTTAGATCACGAATACTTGAATCGAAAACTAAAGTATCATTCCAATCAGCTGAGCTCTTATGCAAGTTCTCTATGTAGCCCAAACTATTATTGCCTTCTTCAAGACGTTCAACTGTAATTAATGGTATAGTTAAGAAACTTAAGAGCTGATCTATGAAGTCTTCTTCTGCTTCAGCAAACAGTACTTTGTGCTCAGATTTTGATATCATTACCCTTCACTTGATTATTATACCCTCCTTGCCTTCAACTTCATTGATCATTACCATGGAAAGTAAATGGGTTTCAGAGTTCTGAATTTTGAGTTCTTTGCGCAGGAAGAAATCTGTCAATGGTGTCTCCTACCATCATGAGAACTTCAAAAGATCCCATACCTTAATCAAAAACCAAAATCAAAACCAAAACACAGCACATATGAGGGTTGAGACTACTATTAGAATATGTTAAGTCCCACGTCCACTAACAAGAGATGAATTAAGGGTATTAGTTTTAAAGCAAGTCCTATAAAACTGACTTGTGCTATTTTGATAAAAAGATTTCCCTAAAATCTAATATGATGTCAAAGTCATTCGATCCAGATAAAAAATGACAAAACACAATGAATGAATAGCCTAGAGTAAAATATTCAGACTCTGGCTCTATCCTTTATATAATGAATGAGGTCTTACAATAATTGTTACAAATGAATCTTGGCCATACATGTGGCATATGACAGCTAGTATTATACACAATAAGCTAAAGACTATTTTGTCCTAACATTCCCCCTCAAACGAGAGGGTATGGAACATACACCAAGTTTGTTTCAAAAATAAGAAAACCGTGAGTGAGATAATGACTTAGTGAGACAATAAGCTATTTGACTAGATAAAGGAATATATCTGACTTCTATGGATCCAAATAAAACTTGATCTCTGATAAAATGAACATCTATGTCAATGTGCTTGCTTCTAGCATGATGTACTAGGTTTGAAGCAAGAGCTTGAGCACTAAGAATGTCACACCATATGATTGAGGGTTGTCGACTATAAAGACCAATCTCTGTCATGAGGGAATTAAGCCATTTAAGTTCTGATGCTCCATCGGATAGAGACCGATATTCGGATTCTGAGCTAGATCTTGAGACTACTTGTTGTTTCTTAGACCGCCATGATATAAGAGTGTGCCTCCTAAGTATACACAGTAACCACCTATGGATTTTCTGTCATCAATATCCGTAGCCCAATCAGCATAGTAAATGCCATTAACCGAAGAGATCCCACTGGTTTGATATGTAAGCCATGGCGAAAAGTACCTTTTAGGTATCGTAAAATTCTTTTAACACCTTGAAAGTGGACTTCAGTGGGATTGGCAAGAAATTGACTAAGCTTGTTAACAGAATAAGCTATATCAGGTCTAGATGTTGTTAAATACTTTAGGGACCCAATAGCTCTTCGGTATAAAGACGGATCAGTCATTAATGTCCCATCATTGGCTGAAAAAGATCTACCAGTAACCATAGGAGTAGGCATAGGAGCACAATCATACATACCAAAACGCTTCAACAAGTCTAGAATATATTTAGTCTGATTCACATAGATGCCAGAGCTATCTCTATGGATTTCTAATCCTAGAAAATAATAGAGAGGACCTAAGTCCTTTAGAGAAAAGACCTCATTCAGCTTGGCAATGAATTTCTGAATCAAAAATAAATTATTCCCAGTTATGAGAATGTCATCAACATAGATGAGGATAAATACCATGAGTTTCTTAGTTCGGAGGAAAAACAGAGAAACATCACTGCAAGCGTTCTGAAAGCCCCAACTGATCAATGTTTGTCGAAGTCTGTCAAACCAGGCGCGTGGGGCCTGTTTGAGCCCATATATAGCTTTGGTCAATTTGCAGATATGACTCGGATGAGTAGAATCGCTGAATCCAGGTGGCTGAGCCATAAATACCTCTTCTTTGATATACCCATTTAAGAATGCATTGTTGACATCTAACTGACGAATGTCCCAGTGATATGTAGCAGCGATGGTAAGAATGAGACGAATAGTTGTGGGCTTTACAACTGGACTGAAAGTCTCACCATAATCAATCCCTGGTGATTGTTGGAAGCCTTTAGCCACCAAACGAGCTTTGTGTTTTAGAAGAGAGCCATCAGCCTTGAATTTAGTCTTAAATACCCATTTGCAATCCACAAGCTTCTGACCAGTGAAAGGAACTAGGATCCATGTTTGATTACGACAGAGGGCTTCATACTCATGCTTCATAGCGGTCAGCCAAGAGGGAGAGGCAAGGGCTTCAGCAAGGGTTTGGGGTTCTTTAGGAGAGAAAGAAGAGAGATCGGTTTCACAAAGACCTACAAATGGGTGTCTAGGTTTGAAAATGCCAGATTTTCCCCGAGTAACCATAGAATGGAGATTAGAGGAAGAGGGACGATGATGGAGACTAGAAGGACAAGGAGAAGTAGTGGAAGAGGGAGAGTCGGAGGAGGATGTTGGAAGAGATGAGATGAGTGGAGAGGAAATTGGGGTTGAAAGTGGTGAGTGAATAGAGGAAGGAAGAGATGCCGAGAGAGGAGAATTAGAGGTGGAGGCCGATTGTGTAGAAATTGGAGATTGGGGCGAAGGAGGAGGGTGGGCCGAGAGTGGGAGGGAAGCAGGTGTAGGAGAGTGAATGGAAGAAGAGATTTGGGCTTGTGAAAGGGATTGGGCCGTAAGAGGGGATTGGGGTAATTGTGAGTAATTGGGCTGACCTTGATTAGTTGAAGTCATAGGCTGAGTTGAAAAAGAAATACCTCCACGCAATTGAGCAGGATCAAAGATAGAGGGCAGCATAATAGATTCATCAGAGGAGCCGGATCGATGCATAAAACCTGTGTGAAAAGGAAAAGTAGCTGAGTCAAAAATTACATGACGAGAGACATAAATCCGTCCAGTAGAGCTGAGACAACGAGAACCCTTTTGATTAGAAGCTGGTCCAAGATAAACACATTTTTGGCTATGATAATCCAGTTTGTGGGAGTTGTAAGGCTTCAAACAAGGATAACATGTACACCCAAAAGGCTTCAAGGATTGATAATCAGGTGCTTTGTTAAAGAGACAAGCCACAGGAGTTTTCCCTTCCAAAGTAGGGGTAGGAAGACGATTAATTAAATAAACGGCCATTTGAAACGCTTCAACCCAATAAACTAGAGGGATTTTGGCTTGAGCTAAGAGTGTCAACCCCATTTCCACAATATGTCGATGCTTTCTTTCAGCCCTACCATTTTGAGAAGAAGTGTATGGACACGTGAAGCGCATAATGATACCAAGATTTTGAGCAATTGGTATGAAAGGTTTATATTCAGTTCCATTATCACATTGAATTGTCTTAATCTTAACTCGAAATTGAGTCTCAACCATGGTGTGAAAATGTTTAAAAGCGGTAATTGCATCTCCTTTTTGCTTAAGAGGATAAAGCCAGGTAAATCTACTAAAATCATCGATAAAATGAATATAGTACCGATAGCCTTGTACTGATTGTATAGGAGAGGGACCCCACAAGTCGGTATGAACAAGCTCAAATAATGAAGAAGCATGAGACAATGATGGTGAGAAAGGTAATTTTTTAGACTTTCCAGACTGACAGGCCTCACAAACAAAAGCAGAATTAACAGGGACTCTGACATTACAATTATGCAAAACTTGCTGTAACACTTTATTGCTTGGGTGCCCAAGCTTGTAATTCCAAGTCAGGAAATCAGACTCATTAGAAACCGCAACATTTGCCTGGGGCTGCAACTGCAAATTAAGTCTACTCATCGGATACAGTCCTTGCTTTGGTGGCCCTCTCAGGAGCAGAGACCCGGTTAGTTTGTCCTTCACAATACAACCTTCATCAGTAAATACTACAGCAACATTGTTATCTGCAACAAGCTTATTCACACTAAGCAAGTTTTTAGAGACATGAGGAACAACCAGAACATCATTAAGCAGAATTTGAGAGTTAGGACAAGGTATGCAGGCAGAACCAGTACCATAAATTTTAGTCTGAGAACCAGTGCAAGTGAGTAAATGAGAGTTTGCCTTACCAACTGGGTTCATAGAGTCAAGCTGAGTGGAGTCAGGAGTAACATGATGAGTGGCTCCACTGTCCATATACCAATCAGAGTCAGAGAACGCAGGAGAATCAACAAAATAGGCCTGAGGAGCAGAATGAGAGGGAGGACGAAAGCTATGATCAAATCTTTTGTAGCAGTTGGACACTCGATGACCAGGGCGTTCACATAAATCGCAGAAGGGCCTACCAGAACCAGTATTACCACCGTTAGAACGTCCTCTGGAACATTGAGATCGGCCACCACGACCACCACGCCATGGACCACGTGGGGAAGGGCGATCAGGAGCATGATCAGAGGGACGATCAGAGGTAGCAACATTCACAGACGGCTGAATAGAAAGAGCAGAAAAATGGTTCAACTGTTCAATCCGTGTCTCAAACGCAAGAAGGGCAGATTGAGCTTCTACCCAGGTAAGACCCACCTAATCAATGAGTTTGACAACAATGGGATTGTAATCCCCATCCAAACCATTCAGGGTATGAAGAATGAGTTCATCGGTCAGAATAGCAGCACCGGCAAGAGCAAGATTATCAGCGATGGTTTTCATTTTCATCAAATAATCAGTCATAGAGAGGCCGTTCTTACGAGTACTATGGAGTTCGGACTTATAAATCATGACCCGAGACTTGGAGACGGCAGAAGTAAGAGTCCTAGCTTCAGTCCACAATTCCATGGCTGAGCGACAATGAAGAAGTTGAGTGACGATTTCCTGGGTCATTGTATTTCTGAGCCACCCGATTAACATCCAATCGACTGAGAACCAGTCGTCGAACTCTGGGTTGGGAATAGGCTCTCTCGTGGTCGGCGAAACTACAGTCATCGGAGGAACGATTGCAGCCGCATCTATATGGGATTGAAGGCGATTACCTTCAATCAGAGGAAGGACCACAGAAGCCCAGACCAAGTAGTTCGTTCGATCAAGCTTAATCGACGAAGTCTGGCTAGAGGAGTAAAAAAGAGAGTAAGTTTTCGGGGTAAGAGACGGCGAGGCAGGAGAATCAGAGGTGACCGAGGGAGAAGAAGCCATTTGAACGAAGAAGAAAAGGAAACAAAATGGACCTAGGCGCAGTTGGAAAAGGAAATAGTAACCTAGGAGAATGACCTAGACGCAGCTGAGAGAAAAAAAAAACCTAGGCACTAGGCTCTGGTACCAAGATAAAAAATGACAAAACACAATGAATGAACAGCCTAGAGTAAATATTCAGACTCTGGCTCTATCCTTTATATAATGAATGAGGTCTTACAATAATTGTTACAAATGAATCTTGGCCATACATGTGGCATATGACAGCTAGTATTATACACAATAAGCTAAAGACTATTTTATCCTAACAGATCCCAGACACAAGGTCATTTCAAAAGTTACCAAGAGTCTAATTATTTCTCCACACTTCATATATAATATATATGCTCACCTCTTTCTGAGTCATATTCATAGTCAACATCCCTCACTGACAAATTCAATTCCCAAATTTTGTAGCATCCACAAGGTCGTATTCATATCTCTAAGCATAATTCTTAGATCATCAGAAACAACATAACAAGTCGCTTCACGAACATATAGCCCTTAAAGCCCTTCGAGAATGGTGTGTTATCAGTGATTCAAACCATTATTAATTTCTGTTAAAATCATTCATTGGGCTTCTCGGATTCTGCAACATTTCTTTATGCCAAGTACTTGGAGTCCAGTTTTTCCACGCTTTGAAGCCTTGAAATAGTTGCTAACGGCAATGCTAAGAAGCTTACAAGAACATTGATAATTGAATATTATTAGACTTATTTGTATCTTTTGGTGAATAAATTTAGGATTGTTTAGTTAATAAATAATGGATTTTAGTACTTAATCAAGCTTTGAGCTTTTAATTAGATTTAATTCGTTTTTGTAATAAAATTTCAGATTTACAGTGCTTCATTATTTTTGTCATAACTTTTGATCTAGATATTCAATTAGCCTCATTATTTTTTCATTTTTTAGATGATTCAGAGAGCTACAATTGTTATGAAGACTGGGAAGGTTGATTCGGATAAGAAGATGGACGAAATTGGAGCTAAAGAGACACGTTTTTTTGGATTTTTATTAAGCCCGAATTTGGTAATAAATGTGTAATACCCTAAAATTTGACTTAGGGTAAATATCATAAATTGGTAGAGTATACCTATTGAAAATAGGTGAATATGAGGTCTCAAACACCTTGTATTGAATTTATCTTATTATTAGGACAATTTCTCTTGAGATAAGATAATGTGCGAAAATGTCCCTAAAACGTTAGATAATTTGCAAATAGGTCCCTAAAATATTTATGGGTTATAAAATACCCTGAAAATATTATAAAGAGGCAAATAAATATTTATTTGAAATAGGGAAGAATATTTTCCCTAATTTAGGTAATTTATTAAATTATTACCTTGGAAAAATTAAAGGAGAAAAATCAAAAAGTATTGTGGGACCATAATTGACCCCATGATTTTTAATATTTTACATGGAGCGTAAAATACCAATGTCAGTCCAATAGTTGTCAGATAATGATTAGTTCTAATTAATAAAATTATCAAAAATTAATAAGGGATTAAATAGGTAATTATTGGCTAATTGTTTAAGAAATGAATAGGATGAGTTATATAAAGACTTCAGGAATAATTAGCCAATAATTAGCCAATGGACTAATTATTAATTAAGGTAATTAAGGCATATAATTAAGTGATTAAAAAGGTTGAAAAGTCAAAAAAAGGGCCCATGAATTTTCAAAAAAATAGAAGGAAAAATAGAAGAAAAGAAAGATGTAGTGTGAAAAGGGTTTAGGTTTAGAGAATATTCTAAAGGAATATTCTGTGGGATATTTGTGAAAGAGCAGACAAGATAAATGACCACCGATAGAAAATAAATCCTAACTCAAAATCCTTGAATTAGGTTGCTAACAACTGGATATATTATGATTCAGTGTAATTTTGTCCAGAAGTTGACATTTCCGGAAACGATTTCCGTCGCCGACGGCGATTGCCTGAAATCTTCAGCGAAATAGGAGATGCCCTGTATGGGATCAAAAATTTAGTTAACCAAGATATTTCCAAAGAGGAAAAATAGACCTTCAGGGCTATGTTGCCGGTTTTCTAAGATTTTACAAGATTACGCGATTCGAACACTAAACCAGGACTTTATCGGTAGAAAACTTCTAAGGCAAGTTGATGCCATCATGCATGACATCATTGGGATGACTTCATTGGTGGGAAATATGACATAGGGGACGTTTTTTGTGGTGGAAAATGAAGGAGAAAACTTGTTTGCTAAGTTTTCAAATGGAAGATTACCGTGTTACCCTCGCTTTTCTTCTATAAATAGCCACCACCTTCATTTGAGTTCTTCACACCAAATCCTCTTAAGGATTTCGAAATAGAGAGAGGTTTTAGAGAGAGAAGCTCTGAAGAAAGTTGTAGTGAAGTTCTTCAAGGGTAAGTTCTTCAGTTCTAGTCTTTAGTTCGGTAGTTCTTAAAGTTCTAGGGTAGTTGTTGTTTTGATCTTTAATCTTCCAATATATTTTAGATATCATGTTTTAGGATTTAATATGATATTTATTTTGGAAAATATGTTGGAGTAAGGGATATGTTGAAATTCTGGAAGATTAGAGTCAAAGTAGCGAAGCTCTGGCGAAATTCCGACGATTAGGGGCATCAGGGGCAAAATGGTCATTTATGCCTAAAATGCCTGTTATGATGTCAAATGTTAATAAAATGTAATATTATCCTTATAGGATATCTGTAATCACGAACCGCTGTTGTACCGCTGTCAAACGTACCGTTTTCCGTTTTCCGTCAGAAGTACCGATTACCGTCAACGAAGGTACGTCCGCGTACTGTAACACTAATCTGATGTTTATGGTATGCATGTATGTGCTAGGTGTGTTGTATGTGGTAGTTGATAGCTCTGTGATATGTTTATGTACTGTTGATATGTTTACGTTTGCTATGGGCGATATATCTGCATGCTTTTGGGCGATATATGTATGCATGCTTTTGGGCGATGAGTGCACATATACTGTTGTTGATATGTTTGTCTGTAGTCCATATGTTGTATATGTAAATATGAGGTTAACCGTTACCTGAGATCCGGTGCGGATCTCAGCTCTTGATATTGCGTCAGGGTTGGGAGAACCAAGGACCGAGGATAGAGGCAAGCAGTCCGCATAGAAGATCCGGCTGAAGACTTCCCTTTTGATGTTCCGGCGGAAGCCTTCCTTTTGTTATTGTACATCACTTTTGAAATACTCGGTTACTGTACCGTTGTTGTAATTAGCCAGTGGGCATTTTGAATATATATATCAGTTACTCTTCCACTCCGATGCTCTACTCTGATGAAAAAATTTTATACTGCTTTAGAAAATGGGATGTTACAAAAAGACCAATTATTATTAGAAGTTTCCTATTATTAGAAGTTTCATATTTTTAGTCAACTTTCCTATATAAGGAAAATTAGATGGTGGCTATAAACACATTCTCAATTACGCTTTATGAGATTTTTGGGATTAAATTA
Organism: Acacia pycnantha; assembly: GCA_025563575.1. Classification (NCBI taxonomy): domain Eukaryota; kingdom Viridiplantae; phylum Streptophyta; class Magnoliopsida; order Fabales; family Fabaceae; genus Acacia; species Acacia pycnantha. The sequence continues at coordinate 4,272,509 of JAMWYP010000069.1, read as the reverse complement.
GAAGCTTTTTATTTTCTCTGAGTTGTTCATCATGTTCTTCACGTTCTTCATCTATTCTTCTGCGTTTTGCCCAGCCATGCTTGGCTAAGCTTCTGTGGTTGACCCATGGATTGAGGATTCTTCGAATCCAGAGGACCTGCACTACAATCAGTAACGTAATTCATTTCTGTTTATTTTAATCAGATCCGATTATGATTGCGGATTGGATATTAGATTTAATACCCAGATTGATATCCCAAGGACATAGGTCGGACCAGGCTCTAGAAAGCGTTGTGCGATCGCATAGCTAGCTCGCCATGTGTTCGATCATATGCTAGGCGATCGTCTAGTCGAGGGAATATCTGGGCAAACGCAGAGATTTCGGTTTGTCCAGAATCAATCACGAGTTTGGTTATTATCTTTTTTTCCGATGAAGGTTATGGAATCCCAATTCTGGGTTAATCATTTTTAATCTGGTTAATCTCGTTTTCTTTCATTTTGTTCTAACTTTGCTTCATTTAATTTATATTGAAAAACTAACCCATTCTGGTTACTGTGTTACTTGTTTACTGTTGATTTTGGACCCACTGTGAATTCCTTGAGAAAAACGATCCAGGTTTCCTACATTACAAATCTTTGAATCCTATTTATTTTGTGAGGGCTTGGCAACTCTCATCTGTAATACCCGATTTTCGACTTACCGAAAATCCTGTATTTTAGGAATATGTTACCACATTAAAATTGGCTAATGTATGTGACATAAAATCACATAAAGTAATGGCTATTTTAAATAAAAATGAGCCATGGAAGACTTATAAAACACTTAATTAAATTAAGTATCGATTAGCAAAAAATAGGCAAATAAGTTTTGCACTAATTGGGATTAGTGGCATAATTCTTCAATTTAATTGAGGGCAAATTAAGGTAATCATTTTTAAAATAAAAGAGGGCTGATTATTGAAGAAAAATTAAAGGCCAAAGAAGATAAAATAATACTAATTAATAAATGCATAAATAGAGTTGATTAAATAAGCAACCAATTGTAGCTTGGCATTTGACATTAAAGGATACTTAAGCACCTAATTAAGTCATTATAATAACATCATAATTTGGCCCCAAGGATCAGCAAAAAACGTTCAGCATAAGGAAGGAAAAGAGGAGATGAATAAAGCATAAAGTAAGAGTTGAAAAGTCAAATAAAGCAACTAGCCAATGAGAGAATGGAACAATAGAATAATTTGTTAATTCAAATACACATTAAATGGCTGAATAAGGGGCTGCATGTCGACAGCCACATGAAAGGAGGAGTTTGGAATGGAATTTAATATTAAACAATTGAGTTATTTTGCTAATAAATGACACAAACAAAAGCAAAAGCAAAACACAATAAATGGCTAAATAGATGGTGGTGTATGTCGACCAAACATTGAGGGTGGAGATGAAGTTTCATAAAGTGGTTTTTTAATCCAATAGATGAGGTGGCAATTGGTCAAATTTAATTGCCATTTGTATCCTTAGAATTTCTCTATAAATAGAGAGCTTCACCCTTCACAATTTCTCACACCAAAACACAAATCACTTCTAATCCTTTGGGATAGGGAGTGAGATGTGAGTTCTTTTGGAGGTGAGGAGCAAGAAGGAGGTGTGGAGCAAGAAGGATGAAGAAGTTATGCTTCAAGAGGTAAGCAAGCTTTTAGTTTCTAGTCATTAGTTTTGTAGTTCTTGAGTTTTGGTTTTTGTAGTTCTTAGCATAATTGTACTTTTAATCTAGGAAATTGTTAGGAAAAATTCCTTTACTTGTTTTTAGGCCTCCTTGCATGGAGAAATGCCTAATGAGGTAAAAAATTGTGAGGGAATAAGTTTTGGGAATGTTATAGATCAAGATTGTGAAAAATTGTAGAATTTTCGGTTGTTAAACCTGGGAATGACTCAGGGAATATGGGAAAAATTAATATTTTTATTTAAAATTAGACATCCTAAGGATTTCTAGGAATTTTACGGATCCTCGTTTATCTAAGAATTTTAAACCTGGGAATGACTCAGAGTACTGCATTGCTCTCCGTTTCCGCAGTACTCTGATGTAGCACCTCAAATTCTGTTGAATTTTTCTAAAACCAAGTGTCAATTTGTAGTATGGAATTTGGGGTGTTACATCATCAAACATCTACTAAGTCCTTTCCTGCTTCAGCATACACTACTAATTTGGACTTGTTCTTCTCTACGATCAGAGTCAACAATATCTGGTTTTTGGATGAAGACATGGTCACGAAAAGCAAACATTAAGGCTTTGTTTGGGAGTTCCATTTTGGAGGGAAAGGAAAGGGAATGGAGGGTTTTGGTAGTCTCTTCCCTTGTTTGCAAGTTTTAAAAATAGGAGGGGAGGGAATCAGAGATTTTTACAAATCCCCCAAAACCCTCCTTCTTCTAAAAAATAAAGTTCCCCCAATATGGGGGGTTTTAAGAGGGGAAATAGAATAATTACTTTGTTACCCTTATTCACCACCACCACCACCCCCCACTACCGCCACTGCCGCCACCACCACCCCACCACCGCCACCACCACCCCACCACCGCCGCCACCACCACCACCACCCCACCACCGCCACCGCCACCACCACCGCCGTCACCGCCGCCACCACATAAATAATTTTTTGAATATAAAAATTACATAAATAAATTTTTTAGAAAATTTAAATTTAAATTTATTTGAAAAATATAATAATTATATTAATTATTAAAGAAAAGGACAAAATGGTAAAAATAACTCATTAATCCTCCATCTTCCTCCCTTACTATTTTTTTAACTTCCAAACAAGGGAAGGAAATATCATCCATTTCCCTTCCATCCCCTCCCCTCCATTCTCCTTGTATTCCTTTCCTTCCCCTTCCTTCCAAACTCCCAAACAAATAAATTTAAATTTAAATTTTCTAAAAAATTTATTTATGTAATTTTTATATTCAAAAAATTATTTGTGGTGGTGGCGGCGGCGATGGTGGTGGGGCGGCGGCGGTGGGGTGGTGGTGGTTGATAATTGAATATTTGATACACTTATTTTTATCTCTTGATCAATATTTAGGACTCTTTAGTTAATAAATAATGGCTTTTATGTGCATTTAGGCTTTGGGCCTTAGATTGTAATTTTAGCCATTTTTATCGATAAAATTCCAGTTTTGTATTGCTTCACTATTTTTACCATAACTCTTGAACCATACATCGGATTTGCCTCATTTTTGTCTCATTTCAGATGATTCAGAGAGCTACAATTGTTATGAAGACATAAAGAGCCAATTCGGACAAGAAGGCGGTCAATTTTGGAGCCAAAGTCAGATGAACAATTCTGGATTTTAATTGGGCTCGAATTTTGTAATTAAAGCCCATCTTTATTTTATTATCGTTTTGGTTGAACCATTAGACCTAATTCGTTTTTAGGTTATCTTTAAGTGAGGCAGCCGTCACACATTCATTCTACGCATTAATTCATTCACGTTTTACACGCTTTTGGATTAAAGACAGAAGTTTTAGTTTTCTCTCAAATGTTCTTCATGTTCTTCGTCTTTTCTTCTTCTATTCCAACCATGCTCGGCTAAACTTCTATGATTAATCCAACTTGAGGATTCCATGATTCGTCCAGAGAGCCTAGGCTTAATCGGATGAGGGTTTCTCGATTCTGTTTTCATCTTATCAGATCTGATTTCTGAAAATAGTTCGAATATTAGATTTAATATTCGGTTTGGTTGGCCCCAAGGACCGAGTTCGGACTAGGTTTAAAGTGTTGCCGTGCAATCGTACAATGAGACGCCACTGTTCGAATAAATGCTAGGCGATCGTCTAGTCGAGGGAATTTCGGACGGATGCGAGATATCGGTTCGTCTAGAACCAAACGCGAGTTCGTTAATATTTCGCTCAAGGATGGACGTTTCTGGGAATCTAAACGTTGGGTTGGTCGTTTTTAATCTATTTCGAGTTTATTAACGTTTTCTATCTGTTTCTCAATATTTCGTTTATCTCTGTCTATTTCGTTTTAGTCTGTTGAATCACAAAAAAAAATCCCCCCTTTTTTTCACTGTTAGGGTTTCGTCGTTGTTGTTAATCAAGCCCGCTGCAAGTTCGTTGGGAAACGATCTGTAATACCCCAAAAATACGTATCATAATTTGGTAAGATTATACCTATAAAAGTAGGTGAATATGGGATATCAAATAATAAGATATAATTATCTTATTTTCTAAGGAAAAATCTCTTGGAAATTAGAGAATCTAAGGGCCAAAGTGCCAAAGTAGAAGAATACTCAAAAAGTAAGGAAATGACCGTAATACCCCTGTAGGTGCTAAGATAATGCAAGAGACATGAAAGCAAAAATGTCAATACAGAAGTTTTGAGCTAATGAAGCATCCTAATTAATAAAATTATCAACTAATGATAAGAAAGTAATTAGGAAATTATTGGCTAATTACTTAAGCTTAAGTAAAGCAAATTCAGGAATAATTATGTAAAACCCTAAAATTAGTGGTTTTTGGGTTGAAAATTAGTAAAAGTATATTTACTAATTACTTGGAAATTTTGGAGAAAAATAGTTGAATTTAGGTATTTTTAAGCCTAAATGCAAGAATGGACCAATGGGAAAATTCTGTAAAAATTATGTAAAAATAATTATTTAATTAATTAAATAATTAATTAATTAATTAATAAAAAAACGAAATAAAAAAAAAGGGCAGAAAAAAAGAAAAGAAAAAGAGAAAATAATAATAATAATAATAGTAATAAATAAAAAGAAAACTTAATATATAAGTTTTATTATAATAATAATATAATTAATTAAAGTTATAAAGGGTGAATAGTAAAATGGGAATTAGGAAACGGATCCTATCTAGAGATCTAGGAATGGGATTCCCAAAGTCAAGGTAAAATATTAATCAGTGGGTTTTTATCTTCCGTTAGACTCTTGCGGAAGTTAATTCAAGCCGTTTGTGCTTTTTCCTAATAAGACGAAATAGGAAATTCTGAGAAAAGGCCAGATAGCCAAGAGGACGAAAAGGTTATGTTGTGACATTTGGAAAAGAGTTGGGAATTTTCATGAACATATTTGGATTCAGTGATTTTTTCTGAAGAGATTGATGTTTCCGAAAACAAGTTTCGACACCGGACGCGTTTGGACACGTTTTTCGAGAAAGACTCAACTGGACTGTTGGAGCCCTATATGAAATCAAAATATAGGTTAACTTGGACATTTCTAATAAGTGAGAATATGTATTCAAAGTTGTAAATCCAGAATTTTGGGATTTTTCCGAAATTACGCAGATCGGGTACCGATCGGGGAAATTGGACTGAATGAGGACACTTGTCATCATTCAATTGGACCACCCTTGGCTTGTGGAGCAAGTGGCCGAATTGTGTGAGGTGTGTGGCCAAGAATCATCCTTCTAAATATTAAAGGGAAAATTACAACTTTGGACCCAAAATTTGAGAAGGGAAAATTACACTTTAGGACCCAAAATTTGCCTATATAAAGGCAAGAGTTCTCTTCATATTTCACACCAATTTCCCTTGTTTGGCTGAGCCTAGAGGGAGAAAGAAGAGAGAGAAGCTCGGAGATTTTTGCAATGAAGCCTGGAAAATTGTTCTAAGTCTTCAACGGGTAAGTCTTTCGGGCTTTAGTTTTTAGTTTAGTAGTTAGTAGAATTGTTAGTTAGATTTAGGAAGTAGGTGACAAGATTCCTACAAATGTTTTGATCCTTGTTTGCGTTGAAAAATATGCAGAGGTGTAAACATAGTAGGGATCGAGTCGCCGAAAAGTTGAAGCTTTGCAGCTTTTTCAAAAGTAGGGGTTATAATGTTAGAATAGCCTTTAAATTTCAAGTATGATTTGGGTATCATATGGGAGGGCTATTTTAGTCATTATTTTCGAGAATCATAATTGCGTTGAAGTTCTGGCGAAATTTCGGGAAGAAAATTTGCTAGAGTAACGAAGTGCTGGCGAAATTCCGCCAATTAGGGGTATAGGGGCAAATTGGTAATTTTTACCTAAAATGCCGCTTATGTTGTCAAATCACTAATAAAAGTGATATTACTCTTATAGGACATCAAAAACTCGATTTGCTGCCGTTACGTTTGTCCGAAGTGCCGCTTTGGACGTTTCACCGTTTTAAGTAAACGTGCCATTCCGTCAAAAGTACCAGAAGTACCATCAAACGAAGGTACGTTCGCGACGTACTGTAACACTGACTCTGATGCTTATAGTCTGCTTATATATGATATGGATAGTTTCATAAGCCATGGGTGGAACTCTGTTCTGGGCCATGCACAGTGACTAAGGTAATAAACTTAGATAATCACTTACGGCTTTACGGGTTATATTAAGTATAATACCGTCATGTTTTCCTAGCGCTACGGACACGACAAGACATCGTGGCACACAATTAAAGTGCGAGACAGATAACTTTGCTTGTAGGGTAGTTGTTATTAAATGATCAAGAATCATTGCTGTATTTTTAGAAATATCGTTGATCATATACTGTTATATAAGCATGAGGTTAACCGCTACTCGAGATCCGATGAACGTTGGATCTCGGCTCTTACTATAGCATCACATCAAGGTCCTGAGAGAGAGACCATGGACGGAGGGTAAGAGTAAGCGGAGCGAGACATCACACATGAAGATGAAGACCACGTGAAGACCGAGTAATGATCGGCGATGAGATATAAAGTCATAATCGATAATGTATTAATCTTTATGAACAGCGAGATACGCCACCATTATTGTTATAATCAGCTACTCAATGTTTTTATTCCGCCGATGCTCTACTCGATGTTTTTTAAAAAAAAAAATTGGCTCTGAAATTGGGATGTTACATTTTTGGTATCAGAGCAATAAATTCTGGCAAGTGTTTAACTATGTTACCACGAACAGTATGGTGCCTAAGGCAAGGCTAGTCTACGTGGGTATGCCATTGAGTCGCCGTATAAGTCGGTGAGGCCCCCATGGTAGACACTTACCTGGCCATTCTGTTCGGATAACGGAGTTAGGTTCTCAAGCCTTTTAAACTCAGAGCATATTTTTGAAAATGAGTACTGATATAACTCTAGCGTTATGTTCTAGAGATGGACAGAAATGAGGTCCTTTGCATAAAATATTTAGGGCAAAGAAAGCGTACCGTGTATATATCTGTAAGATAGGGTTCTGATTAAACCTAGAATCGGTACATCTACCGCCTGGATGTATGCCGATATCGGATATCTCTGATACCACTGATACCACTAAAAACTCGGATATCTCTGATACCACTGATACCACTAAAAACCCGGATATCTCTGATACCACTGATACCACTAAAACCCGGATATCTCTGATACCACTGATACCACTAAAACCCGGATATCTCTGATACCACTGATACCACTAAAACCCGGATATCTCTGATACTACTGATACCACTAAAAACCCGGATATCTCCGATACCTCTGATAATCCCTATATCAACATCTGATAGTCCCGATAACCCTGTTATCAATCTCGGATAGTTCCGATAGCCCTGATATCAGACTCCGATAACTCTGATATCAGTCTCTGATAGCTCTAATAGCTCTGATATCAGTTTCTGGTAGCTCTGATAACCCTGATATCAGCCTCTGATAACCCTGATAACCCTGGTAATGTCACCTACCGACGACAATTTTGACTACCCAGGAGATCATAGATCTTGAAAATCAGTTCCGACACAAATTCTGATAACCTGCTCTGATAACTCTGATAGTCGTCAGTTTGTACTAAACGATAGTTCTATCCTAGCACAAAGCTTGTAGGTGGAGCTAGGCCACGCCGGACAAAACTCTAAGACCGACAAATAGAAATACATGCGGTATTCGACCAATGTTAAAGATGTCTATCGGGAGAACCATTACATAATTCCGTATCTTTCTGGAGATTTGGACTAGATCCACTCCTCATCATTTCTACTTGAAACCACTCTTGAGTGGGAAGCACAAATGAGTTCTTAGGAGGAGATCCGATCCAAAGTTTTTATACGTTTCCTTGTCACCTCGAATAACGGTAATCGTCCAAGATCGATAGGTCTTTGCACCTAAGTGATAGGGAATGTTCTTAAGCATAACAAGAGCGGTTACCAGCGGTTGCATCCTTCCATGGTGGAGACGAATAGAATAACAGAATGACCATCCCTAAACACCTTGTTCCCTATTTTCCACTTAGTGTCATGTTCTCTTCTCGCTTTTATAGCGAGTCGGCTCGTTTTTCTAAGACATGTACCGGTCTGCGCAATGAAGCATTATGGGCAACAATGGGAATTGGTGAAAAGCAGAACTCCATGGAATCCTCAGTTGGGAAAGCCATGTCTTAAGCCTTGAGTAAACGAATTCCTTCATTTTAGGGCTTTTCGGTTCAGAAGCAAAGTTCTTCTTGTCTCAAAACCGTTTCTGAACAAAACAAACAAATAAACTCCTAGATGAGCAGCTTAAGACCGATGTCTACTTCTTTCTAAATCATTCTCAAAGGCTAGAGTTAGATAACTAGCTAAATATCATAACACATCCTACCATGAACTTTATATACCTTACCTGTTTACTTGGAAGATTAAATTATTCCTTAAAGACTGTTGTTCTTTTTAGAAAGATCAGATGAAAAATCTACAAAGAACCGGAGCTCTAGGAGGCCAAGACCAAGTTCTAGATGGGTATGGAGGAGGACAACCACAAGTGATACCAGTCCCAACACAACACCGAAGTGAATTGCAAGAAATAAGGGAAAAATTGAAGGAACAGATGACTCGGATAGAGCAACTGAACGAGCAAAAAACTCGGACAGAAAAGCTGAAGGAGCAAAAGACTCAGATGGGAAAGCTGAAAGAGCAGAGGACTCTGAAGCAAAAGCTGAAGGAGAAGCAAACTCTTATTGACACCCTCCTGGTTGAAAGACAAGAAAGACAAGAGGGACAAGTTAGGAGACAATTGGAACTCTGTCATCTGATAGAGAGTAACCTAGATGAACTACGTAGATCAATAAATTTCAACAGTAACAACGCAAGTCATGACGGACTCAGCCACAAAAACCCCACACAGAAAAGGAAGTTACCTGAGGATAACTACCAAGGAAGAGACAAGAAGATAGTGCAAACTGAACAGCAGAGCTATCCGAAGACGCCGAAACTCCGACAGTGTCCAAGCTGCGAGGGGTTCCATCCTGGTGTTAGCTGTATTGGGATAGGACGTTGCTACAAATGTCGGAAGCCGGGCACATGATCAAGGATTGCCCCCGGAAAGCTGCAGAGTTAGGGCTACGAACTCGGGCCGAGATGATGGCACCAATTAAAAAGGAAGCTGGAGAATCCTCAGAGATGGTTCCGGATACTATCGCTCAGTAGAAGTCTATTTCATATATAAAACGATCCAAGTGCTAAACCGATCATTTCCTTTTGATGCTTGTACGGATCCTTTTGGGATGCATACGTATATTTCCTTACGCTGTAATAGTAGCTACACCATTGGGTGTGAGCTTTTAGCTTGTAAAGCGTGTTTTGAACCAAGTTGCGAGTATAATATAAATCGTACTACTACTTCATAGTGTCAACGACGTTCAAAATAGTGTTAAACTAACGGTGATGAAGAACGGTGACAAAAAGAATATATGATTCTCACAAGCAGAGATGGAACTAATGCGGAAATCGAATCTTTATTCAAGTAAATTTCGTGTAACGTGCCAATAAACAAGGCTCAGGAGTAAGAAATTAAATCATTTATGTTGAACAAAGACTGTGAGACAAGTTTTCATAAATTGAGTGAGAAGTTGATTACCGCACCAAGAAATTGGTTATCCCAAATCCAAATATTTTTAATGGTACCTGAATTGGGATATGTCTAGCTGCAGCATGACAGTGTGATAACTTACCACTCTTAAGTCTCTTAAAGTCGAACCAATCCACACATAGCATAAGTGATCATCAGCATCATGTTCCTTAAGTAACTATAAAACACTAAAGTACGCGGTGTTATGGGTGCCACGGAAGCAATATATATAAAGTACGCGGTGTAATAGACGCCACGAAAACACTGTATATATCAATTTAAAGCATGATAAAACACTAAAGTACGCGGTGTTATGGGTGCCACGGAAGCAATATATATAAAGTACGCGGTGTTTTGACGCCACTAAAACCTTGTATATATCAATTTAAAACATGATAAAAACATTATAAATCAAACCAAAGCAAATTTTCGATCACCAGGAGGAAAGACTCAAGTTTTCGACATTAGTATCAACTACCATAAGTTAAAAGGGGTATAGATCCAAAAACAAATGTTCACTTCCAAAAGATCGACGATCTACTCCATTGTCTAAAGTTCCTACATCTTGTCAAAGTGGACTTATGTCCGAAATACCACCAGTTGTGAACCAAAACTAGCAACGATGAAGAAAATAGGTAGCAATCGGATAGATAAAACTACCAAGAAGATACTCTCTACAGAAGAATGTACCGGTATTTCACATGACGATTCGAGGAAACAAAAGCTGCATGGATATGAAAACTTGATCTTGATAAGGGAAATTCCCCGCGAAACTGTAAAATACGCCTGATAAAACCGAACTTCCAAGTTTTCTTACAATCAAGATGGCACAGATTGACGCCTTGAATGGGCTTAAGTGTAAATCACTTATATTGCTCGATAAAATTATCGGAGCAGAGATTTTCGTAGTTGGGATATGATTGATCACGTCTCTTGATAGTTTGTACAAGTCACAAAAGATCGTGAGAATCTTTTGGTGAATGAGATGATCGTACATCCCTAGATGCCGGTGTCAAAAGAACACCTCAAAGACGAACAAGTAGTTCGCATCACATGAGATCATTCAAGTATATGTTAACAACAAACAAGTCGCTATTAGATAGCCTTATCCCCGAACTCGTTTAGACTTCCATACGATGTGACAAAATCGTTGCGGTCGGATTTGAGATAGAGTAGAGATCCGAGGTTAACAGTCCAAGGTTTAAGATAGTACGGAGTTTAGAGGATAGAGTACAAATTTCGAGGACGAAATTTTGTTTAAGGGGGGAAGAAATGTAATACCCCAAAAATACGTATCATAATTTGGTAAGATTATACCTATAAAAGTAGGTGAATATGGGATATCAAATAATAAGATATAATTATCTTATTTTCTAAGGAAAAATCTCTTGGAAATTAGAGAATCTAAGGGCCAAAGTGCCAATGACCAAAATGCCCCTAAGGGACATAAATGATTTAGGAAAATTGTGAAAGCTATAAAAGAAGCAAGTAAAAATCTATTTGAAATAGGGAAGGATATTGTCCCTAATTTAGGTAATTTAATAAGTTACAAACTTGGAGAAATTGTAGAAGAATACTCAAAAAGTAAGGAAATGACCGTAATACCCTGTAGGTGCTAAGATAATGCAAGAGACATGAAAGCAAAAATGTCAATACAGAAGTTTTGAGATAATGAAGCATCCTAATTAATAAAATTATCAACTAATGATAAGAAAGTAATTAGGAAATTATTGGCTAATTACTTAAGCTTAAGTAAAGGAAATTCAGGAATAATTATGTAAAACCCTAAAATTAGTGGTTTTGGGTTGAAAATTAGTAAAAGTATATTTACTAATTACTTGGAAATTTTGGAGAAAAATAGTTGAATTTAGGTATTTTTAAGCCTAAATGCAAGAATGGACCAATGGGAAAATTATGTAAAAATTATGTAAAAATAATTATTTAATTAATTAAATAATTAAATAATTAATTAATAAAAAAACGAAATAAAAAAAAAGGGCAGAAAAAAAGAAAAGAAAAAGAGAAAATAATAATAATAATAATAATAATAAATAAAAAGAAAACTTAATATATAAGTTTTATTATAATAATAATATAATTAATTAAAGTTATAAAGGGTGAATAGTAAAATGGGAATTAGGAAACGGATCCTATCTAGAGATCTAGGAATGAGATTCCCAAAGTCAAGGTAAAATATTAATCAGTGGGTTTTTATCTTCCGTTAGACTCTTGCGGACGTTAATTCTGAAGCCGTTTGTGCTTTTTCCTAATAAGACGAAATAGGGAAATTCTGAGAAAATGCCAGATAGCCAAGAGGACGAAAAGGTTATGTTGTGACATTTGGAAAATAGTTGGGAATTTTCATGAACATATTTGGATTCAGTGATTTTTTCTGAAGAGATTGATGTTTAGAAAACAAGTTTCGACACCGGACGCGTTTGGACACGTTTTCGAGAAAGACTCAACTGACTGTTGGAGCCCTATATGAAATCAAAATATAGGTTAACTTGGACATTTCTAATAAGTGAGAATATGTATTCAAAGTTGTAAATCCAGAATTTTGGGATTTTTCCGAAATTACGCAGATCGGTACCGATCGGGAAATTGACCGAATGAGGACACTTGTCATCATTCAATTGGACCACCCTTGGCTTGTGGAGCAAGTGGCCGAATTGTGTGAGGTGTGTGGCCAAGAATCATCCTTCTAAATATTAAAGGGAAAATTACAACTTTGGACCCAAAATTTGAGAAGGGAAAATTACACTTTAGGACCCAAAATTTGCCTATATAAAGGCAAGAGTTCTCTTCATATTTCACACCATTTTCCCTTGTTTGGCTGAGCCTAGAGGGAGAAAGAAGAGAGAGAAGCTCGAGATTTTTGCAAATAAGCCACTGGAAAATTGTTCTAAGTCTTCAACGGGTAAGTCTTTCGAGCTTTAGTTTTTAGTTTAGTAGTTAGTAGAATTGTTAGTTAGATTTAGGAAGTAGGTGACAAGATTCCTACAAATGTTTTGATCCTTGTTTGCGTTGAAAAAATTTGCAGAGGTGTAAACATAGTAGGGATCGAGTCGCCGAAAAGTTGAAGCTTTCGCAGTTTTTCAAAAGTAGGGGTTATAATGTTAGAATAGCCTTTAAATTTCAAGTATGATTTGGGTATCATATGGGAGGGCTATTTTAGTCATTATTTTCGAGAATCATAATTGCGTCGAAGTTCTGGCGAAATTTCGGGAAGAAAATTTGCTAGAGTAACGAAGTGCTGGCGAAATTCCGCCAATTAGGGGTATAGGGGCAAAATGGTAATTTTTACCTAAAATGCCAGTTATGTTGTCAAATCACTAATAAAAGTGATATTACTCTTATAGGACATCAAAAACTCTGATTTGCTGCCGTTACGCTGTCCGAAGTGCCGCTGTTGGACGTTTCGCCGTTTTTCGTAAAACGTGCCATTTCCGTCAAAAGTACCGAAGTACCATCAAACGAAGGTACGTTCGCGACGTACTGTAACACTGACTCTGATGCTTATAGTCTGCTTATATATGATATGGATAGTTTCATAAGCCATGGGTGGAACTCATTGCGGGCCATGCACAGTGACTAAGGTAATAAACTTAGATAATCACTTACGGCTTTACGGGTTATATTAAGTATAATACCGTCATGTTTTCCTAGCGCTACGGACACGACAAGACATCGTGGCACACAATTAAAGTGCAGACAGATAACTTTGCTTGTAGGGTAGTTGTTATTAAATGATCAAGAATCATTGCTGTATTTTTAGAAATATCTCGTTGATCATATCTTGTTATATAAGCATGAGGTTAACCGTTACTCGAGATCCGATGAACGTTGGATCTCGGCTCTTACTATAGCATCACATCAAGGTCTGGAGAGAGACCATGGACGGAGGGTAAGAGTAAGCAGAAGCGAGACATCACACATGAAGATGAAGACCACGTGATGACCAGAGTAATGATCGGCGATGAGATATAAAGTCATAATCGATAATGTATTAATCTTTATGAACAGCGAATACGCCACCATTATTGTTATAATCAGTTACTCAATGTTTTTATTCCGCCGATGCTCTACTCTGATGTTTTTTAAAAAAAAAAAATTGGCTCTGAAATTGGGATGTTACACGATCCAGGTTCCCTATTACTGCAAATCTTTTATTGAATTTGGTTATTTTGAGAGCCACGGCAAATCTCTTTCAGTGGTGGCGGGTGGCGGTGGTGGGGTGGTGGTGGTGGTGGCGGCGTGGTGGTGGTGGTGGTGGCGGTGGCGGTGGCGGTGGCGGTGGCGGGGCGATGGCGGCAATGGCGGTGGCGGGGTGATGGTGGTGGTGGCGGTGGCGGCAGTGGCGGGGTGGTGGTGGTGGCGATGGTGGCGGGGTGGTGGTGGTGGTGGCGGCGGTGGCGGGGTGGTGGTGGTGGTGGTGGTGGTGAATAAGGGTAATAAAGTAATTATTCTATTTCCCCTCTTAAAACCCCCCATATTGGGGGAACTTTATTTTTGTGAAGAAGGAGGGTTTTGGGGGATTTGTAAAAATCTCTGATTCCCTCCCCTCCTATTTTTAAAACTTGCAAACAAGGGAAGGGACTACCAAAACCCTCCCTTCCCTTTCCTTTCCCTCCAAAATGGAACTCCCAAACATAGCCTAAGAGGTCTTTTGATCTCTCTGCAAAAGACTACGGTTTGATCTCTGATGCACCCAATATATGGTAGATTACTTTAATTTATTTATGAATAGAGATTTCTAGTTACCTATAATTAATTAATGATAATGATGACCTAGCATCTTATTTATATTGGTCGTTTAAGTGGAGGGTTATTAAATTTTCTGTCTATGTTGGGAAAAAAACAAAAATTGCAGTGTAGATGTTAGTGTCTTAGTGACTCCTCGTTTTAAATCGATTAGGGTTATACTCGTATAATTTGTTGTGTAGATATCCTAGGTTTAATCAATATTACTGGGTCAGAATATTTTTACGTCAGTTTTTTTGCCAGCATTTTCACATCAGTTAAATCATAGGAAATTATCAAATTAGTCATATTCTCTGATGTCAAAAAAAAAAAAAAAACTCTTTGTGTAATATATCAGGCCAATTTAGGAATTAGTTTAACAACCATTAGATTTTAATTGTTAATTTTTTGTGACCAAATCAATATATATATAATAACACATCCCTCAAGCCGACTTCTAAACGGCTTATCACTGGCTTCCCTCACAAAACACTATTCATAAGCCGATGATGTCATCATTCATGGCTCCCCTCAAGCCGACTTCTAAACGGCTTATTACTAGCTCCCCTCACAAAACACTATTCATAAGCCGATGATGTCATCATTCATGTCTCTACAGAATTCCATTTCCCTTATTTCCTTTTTTTGGCACGGGAATTTCCCTTCTTGCCAAGGCTCAACTCAAGACCCAAAATACATTGCTTTTGCCTTTTTCAAAGTATAATATTAATGGATGAAATATTACATGCTTTTTCCTTTCCATTTCCATTCTTTCCTTTTTTTTCTCGGATATTTCCCTTCTTGCCAAGGTTCAACTCAAGACCCAAAATACATTGTTTTTTCCTTTTTCGAAGTATAATATTAATGGATTAAATATTACATGTTTTTTCCTTTTTCATTACAGAATTCCATTTCCTAAAAATAATAACGGAATACCTGCCAAAATTCCTAAAAAAACATTTTATGGAAAAACAAATTAACGGAAGACCTGCAAAAATGAAATAACGTGGCAAAAGAGATTAAACCATATCAATTCGAATCCATAAATAACACACAACATTTTGGCAGGTATAAAACTCCAAGAAATACAATTAAGCATGCAAAAACTTAAGACAAAATAAGCCTCAGCACTGTCTATCAAACACCTTTGGCATAATTTTTAATTACAGAATTCCATTTCCCTTCTTTCCTTTTTTTTTTGCTCGGACATTTCCCTTCTTGCCAAGGCTCAACTCAAGACCCAAAATACATTGTTTTTTCCTTTTTCAAATTATAATATTAATGGATGAAATATTACATGCTTTTTCCTTTTTATTACAGAATTCCATTTCCCTTCTTTCCTTTTTCTTGCTCAGACATTTCCCTTCTTGCCAAGGCTCAACTCAAGACCCAAAATATTATAGCTTTTTCCTTTTTCAAAGTATAATATTAATGGATTAAAGATTACATGCTTTTTCCTTTTTCATTACAGAATTCCATTTCCTTTTAGGAATAACGGAATACCTGCCAAAATTCCTAAAAAGAACATTTTATGGAAAAACAAATTAACGGAAGACCTGCAAAAATGAAATAGCGTGGCAAAAAAGATTAAACCATATCAATTCCAATCCATAAATATCACACAGCATTTTGCAGAAATAGAACTCCAAGAAATACAATTAAGCATGCAAAAACTTAAGACAAAATAAGCCTCGCCACCGTCTATCAAACACCTTTTTTTTTTTGCTCGGACATTTCCCTTCTTGACAAGGCTCAACTCAAGACCCTAAATACATTGCTTTTTCCTTTTTCAGAGTATACTATTAATGGATGAAATATTACATGCTTTTTCCTTTTTCATTACAGAATTCCATTTCCCTTATTTCCTTTTTTTTGCTGGGACATTTCCCTTCTTGCCAAGGCTCAACTCAAGACACAAAATACATTGCTTTTTCCTTTTACAAAGTATAATTTTAATGGATGAAATGTTACATGCTTATTCCTTTTTTATTACAGAATTCCATTTCCCTTTTTTCTTTTTTTTGCTTGGACATTTCCCTTCTTGCCATGGCTCAACTCAAGACCCAAAATACATTGTTTTTTCCTTTTTCAAAGTATAATATTAATGGATCAAATATTACATGCTTTTTCCTTTTTCATTACAGAATTCCATTGTCTCCAAAAATGTCAATTACTTCTTCTCTAAATCCCCAAATTTGCTCTTCTCTACCTACACAAGTTCAGATTCGGGAATCAGATTAAAGTCTGCAACATTGTTACCGACAGCGACCCATTTGCAGGTATGAGAAGATGCTCCTATAGAATAATCGGAGCCTTCATCTCCTAAAGCAATTGGTCAACATGACGTTTTGATTGTGGGTCCTGGAGTTCTAGGTCGTTTGGTAGCAGAAATGGCGCGAGGTGTTGTGCTAATGTTTCATAGTTCTCGTAGTGTTTGTCAACTATGATTCCTACATGCAGATATTTCTTTGTGCTTTAAGATAATGTGATATTAACGAAGTGTGAGTGCTTAGATGTGAAACATGAAGATATGACTATGAGAATGAGTTGATGTGGAAGTTTGATTGATTAACTAATTTAGAAAATATATCAAATTCACCACAGTTACAAGAATATTCAATCTTCTCCCTTTTTCTTTTTCTTTTTCCCCCGATTCACAAAGAATAAATTCTTTAATTTTGTTGATATTTGTCAAAAAATGCCAATCCCAACCCAGGTTATTATTGCTTTATAATCAAAAAATATTGGAAGGCTCATCCCAGGCGCATGTTGTTACAATTATTGCTCTCACAAATTATTGCTTTCTCCAGTTACAGGATTGGTTGGAAAAAGATGAACCCAATACACAGCCAAGTGCAGTCTTTTCCCCTAAAATCTTTGAAACTGCCAAGAAATGGAGGAGAAAAAGAACTGATTTACAAGATATAACAAACGTTGCTTCCAACTTAGAGAATCGCTTTGCAAGTGGTACCTATCCATATAACTCTTACTATAACTATAATTATCTTTCCATTTGGGTTATTCCTATATTTTTCCTAAGAAGTATATGCTTTTTTGAAGTATCATAAGAAGATGTTAGTATTTTTCTGTCAAGTGGTTTATTGGTAGTCATATTGATTACACTACTAAAAAAACTTTTTTTTGCGGCGGAAAAAATCCCTCGCAAAAAAGCTATTTTCCGTCGCAAAATTGGTTTGCGGCGGAAAAAATTCCGTCGCAAAAATGGACCTCGCAAATCATTTTGCAACGGAAAAATTCCATTTTCCCTCGCAAATTCTGGATTTTGCGAGGGAAGAATTTTCCCTCGCAAATCCTGGAATTTTGCGAGGGAAAACTTTTCCCTCGCAAAATCGAGGATTTGCGAGGGAAAAAATTTTCCCTCGCAAATTTCAATTTATTTTTAAAAAAAATATAAAAAATCAGAAAAAATAAAATAATTACAAAAAAATTTATTAAAAATTAAAAAATAAAAAGATTTATATATATCATAAAAATAAATTATAACAATCATAAGAGTTTACATAACAAGCATATGCCTGAGACATGAAGCGAACAGAATTAGAAACTGAAGAAAAAGGGAAATTAATACTACTATACTGCGCCTTGAAGCCTTACATCACGAACTATACCGCGGAAGGACATTTCCTCTAATACTCTAACACCCCCAGAAATTAATATGTTGTAGCTGCCACTAGGGACTTTCGGCGACACCTTTTTAGAGTAGAATCGACGGCTTTGGCTGGGTTGAGGTGGAGGCAACTGAGCATAATTATGGGGAGGCTGTGTATCATATATTAGGAATTTGGTGCCCAGAAAATTTGACCTGAAACAAAAGTCAACATTAAATTTACCGCCTGGAGAGTACAGAGCACAATCATACATATATGACATGCTAAAATTATACATGACTTAACCTACGTGCATTTGCTTTTATCTTTGCCATCAAGTGACATGCGTCTAAATTATTTAAAAGATTCATTAATGTAATGACGGGCCGTAAAGATCGTACATTTGTCTGAAAACTTGATTTCTTATGTCATTATTGAAGAATCTAATACTAACAACACAAACGGTAGTTAGGTTTCTTTGCTAAATTTATATAAATGATCTTTTTGAGAAAGCAGAGAAGGGACATAAGTTGGATTATGCAAAAACATTTAGTGGTAGCTAATAAGGCCTTACAAGGTGTAGAAAATTAATTAGGTAATCATGCTTTCACCAAGCATATTGAAGACATACACTTTATTTGCAGGAACCAACAAATCTTTCCAGCCAACATTACAAAAAGAGTCCAAATAGTCATACCTTAGTTTCCCAATATAAGCACTGCTAGATCTTGATATGGTTTCAGCATCCATGGATATAATATACTCAGTGCAAGTGGTTCATCTAGTCCGTTTGGCAGAGAGAAGAAACTTCCCATTCTCAACAAGCAAGGCTGCAGGAACATGATATTGTTTATAATTCAGAGCATGTTCCAAAAGACAAACGATAACTGGGAACATTTTTCCAGAAGCATATTCATATTATGCCATAGTTACAGCAACATGATTGTTAGGCCAAAATAACTAGTCTTGTCTAACAAAGATTTTTCACCCACCATCATAGCAGACAATTAAAACAATCAGAGGTTACAAAAAACCTATTCAGGAGCCTTAAGTTAGTAGAGAGATTTGACTCTCTAATCTTCCATTCCTCTTCCAACTCCCAAACATTTGCTAATTATGTAATGGATCACCCAACTAAACCATTGGCAAATACAGAGGCAAAAGCAAGACACCATGACAATAAAATAGATGAAAACGAATGATACAGTAACTCACAAGTTGTAAACAATAAAAGTGAGGTTGTTGCATGAAACTTCTGAGATTCATACAAAAACTAAAATTCGCTAACTCATTCAAAATACAGATGGAAAACCCAAATGTGGACCAAACCAAAGACCAGACAAGAACTTGGTAAAATCCAGTTCCAAATGGCATCTAAATAGAAAATTATCAGCTTAAATGCCACGAGTTAATTAAGTTTTCAACTGATCACAAAGCAAGGTGAACATATTAAGAAAATATATACAAATCTTTGGCAGCATAGTAAGGAAAGAAGCTTACCAGGCTTAAGCAAAGAAAGAGGTGGTATGTCAGGTTAGATTTGTCTCTCTTGATGTAACACTGCATCATCCCGAGGCCCAGACTGAAAGACAATATTACCAGAAAAATTCATTCATTCGTTTAGATACCTTCTAAAACAGAGGCAATTCTTTTCAAATATACCTTCCATAGGGGATAAATGAACACACACACACACACACACACACACATATATATATCTTACCTGCTTCAAGGAAACAGGAAAAGTAATTTTCCCACAGAACTCTGGATTGCTCACAATTTCTTTGCATCCCTATTAAAAAACTGACTAAAATTTGAAGACACCTCATATCACAAAAATACCAAAGATAAAAAGAGAAACCTATTACAAAACAAACTTTAGTTTGATTCTCGCCCCCCTCCTCATGCCATAACCAAAGTGCACAGAGATCCCAAAAGAGTAATAAAAGCAAGAATAGCATAAAAATACCAATATCACTTATATGGATTAAAACATTACTCAGCCATAAGTAGAAAATACAAATTCATAACTGCAAAATCTAGTAAGAAAATGAAATGCATACTAGGCAGGGTAATAGCTGAGAGGCATGACACGGTCTGCTAAAAAAGGAAAACATGACTTCAAATAAAAGACACATCCCACCAATTAAGAAGCAAAAAAACCAAATATACATTTACATTCCCAACAAATGCATTGTTAACCATCTTTAATTATTGAGCAAGACACGTATGAACCCAGTTGGAAGATCAAGTAATCTTCCTAACATACAAACTCCAATTTAAAGTTAAGTATACGACTTATTCGATTTCAGTGCCATTTACACGACTTTGGCTTTATCAGGCTATGCTCCATGAACCCATAACCCCAAAGGTTAAAAAAAAATAGAACCGATAGATATACGAAATATCCTAAACGTAAGAAGACTCCACAGTCGGACAGAAAGGAACATGTGCACGCATCATTACAAAATTTAAATTACAGCCATCGAATATAACTAGCACCAATTTTTTCTTTCTAAACAAAAATTCTAAACCCAAGCATGAGCCAAATAATCCAGGCAATTACGAGAACGAAAAATCAAAATGAGCGTACTAGGCCAGAAGCATTGAGAAGTGCAATACTGCGCTGCGCAGATGTGGGAGGATCCTTCTGCAGATCCTTGAGTTCCTTCAAGATCTGCTTGGAGGCCATTGCGAAACCTACGCAAAAATATAAAATCGTTTCAGATCAAAGCCTAGGCCTACACATACAAAAGCGCATAATATGCACGGAGCACCAGGAACCAAGAAAGTGAGGGATGTATTATCTTACCTGAAAGAAAACCGAGAGATCCTCTTCACGCCTTTGGATTTGGGATTGGATTTGTGAGGAAGGAGGAGGAGGAGAGAAGCAAGGAGTAAAATGAAAGGCGAAGGACGATGACTTTTATAAACACCCAGCAATAGCACAACAATAGGCGGGGGGAGGGACGGCGATGAAAGGAAGAGCGCAGAGGAGGGGACGACATGCGTGAGAATGAAGGAGAAAGAGGGGTTTAGGTTTTCAATGGGCATTTGCGAGGGACAATAGTTTCCTCGCAAAAATCATCCATTTTGCGAGGGAACTCGATTCCTCGCAAAATTTTATTTTTGCGAGGGAAAATTGTTGTCCCTCGCAAAATGGGAGGAAACTGGCATAAAATTTTTCCCTCATTTTGCGAGGGAACTAAATTTCCCTCGCAAAACAGTGAATTTTGCGAGGAAAAATTGGATCCCTCGCAAATTTCCCCCCATTTTGCGAGGGAACAATATTTCCCTCGCAAAATTCACCATTTTGCGAGGGAAACATTTTTCCCTCGCAAATTTATCAAAATTTGCGAGGGAAATAATGTCCCTCGCAAATTCCGTCGCAAATATCACTTTTTCTAGTAGTGTTATCATCATGATAAGCTTATATTATCTTTCCAGAAGAATCAGTACAACAAAAAGGGAAGCATCCATTTGTACGTATAAGTGGTAGGATCAGATCTTTAGAAAATCATAATGTCAGTCATAATGAGAAGACAAAATGTACCAGGAAGAGAATCCACCAAACTGAATATAAAGGTTAGTTATTCATGATATAGTTGTGCTATAAGGACTAAAAATGGTTATGTGTAGATAGTGCAGTATTCATTTCCATGATAAAGTTGTAATTATTTCTATAATATAATAATAGTATTATTATTAGCATTATCATCATCAGGGAAAATTCCATATAAAGCTGTCTGAAATAAGAAAATTATAGATTAGGTTGATAAATGTAATAAATCCCTAATTAAGTTTTTGACTCAATTTAGGATTTCAATCTGTTGGTAATATTGCTTTATTATCCTCTATTAGTCTCCTCTTAAGAGGCTTTCGTTCTTCCTAACTTCTTTTTTTTTTCTTCAAGAAGTGTGTGTATATTAACGTTAATAATAATAATATTCTACGTAAAATTCGCTTAATAATCAAAATAATTCAAGTAAAGTCATAGAAACTATAAGAGCTGATCGTTTTTATTAATATACTTCCATTCAGATCAAAAATAATAATTAAAGTAAGAGAAAAGAAAAGGTATAACCCCAATATCTCCCCCCCAGTCTTCAGAAAAAACATAGCCCAAATATCAAATAAATGATTTTTAGTTGAATATTGAGAAAATAACTTTTTTTACTTTAATTTTTTACATAGCCCAGATAAATATAATTTTCCTGATATATTAGACTACATATAAAAAAAATTATTAAAAAATAATAAAGAGTCTCATTACTCATTATGATAAAAATACTGTAAATTATACATCACACCAGTCATACTCATAATTGTGTGATTAATGTAGTTTTATTTCCTTCTTCAATGAAACAAAAATTAAATAAAATAAATAATAGAGCAATGAAACTAATAGAGGGCACTAAAGCCTTTTTACTCATATTTTGAAATCCTAAATTGTAATATGTACTTAGAATCGATTGGAGGATATTTATGTTCACCATTGTTGATGTTTCATTTCTAATATATAGTCATTCATTGGTTGTGATGTTATAATACTCCTTAAAGACAAGAAATTTGCATCAATTTGCAAGCAAAATATATTTAAATAATCTGTGAAATAATATCATCCCGTGCAATGCACGGGGGAATAAAAGCTCGTTATTAGTATAATAAACTTTCGCTATGCTTAGATGCTTTTAACTTTTAGTATGATCAAAATTGATTGTTCATTAACTCACAATAATATTAAATTTAGAAATTTTATTTTAAATTCAAAGCAAATGAATGTAAATCGTCCTCCAATTAAGATCACGTGATTATTTTAACGTGCATTAACCCTAAAAAGGGCAACAAAAAAACATGTTGTACAAAAAGACTAGAATATATGATAAGACCATTATTAAGTTAAAACTCACTTCGTTGTGGCAAGTGGTAACCTTTCAATTAGGCTTATCGCTTTGGTTGTCAATGCAAATGGAGTAAATTTGGACTTCTTTTACAAGTGAGATCACTGCACTTTGGCCCTTCCTAATTAAAAATTCACCCCAGCAAGAGTTTCATTGTGGGGAGGGATCTGACTGTTTCAGAGGAAGCACTTAAAGTATGCTTCATCCATCATTGATCCATTGCAGTAAATAATTTTTTCTTGTGTGCATTTGAAGAGGGACGAAGTGGGTGTTGAAAGGAGTGAACTATGGATTGGGAGTCTGATCTGATGGAGAGAAGGAATTTGTTTTTATTTTTTAATTTGATGGTAGTGGGGATTGTTAATTTGATTTTACTAATGTATTTTTTTTACTTAATTAGAAATAAAAATATAATTATATTAATTTTTTTTATAGACTACCGTATGATGATAAAATGGTAAACTAATTATATTTTTGTACGCTAGCTTGAAGGATTTCTACTTTCTAGCTTAAAAGTAAATGACACCATTATATTGTTACAATTTCAACATTTTACAAAAAGTATTTAAGCTTTACAAAAACTGAAAACCATGCGCTGGCATCGCTTACAGCACCAAAAAGTTCAGCTTAACATTAGAAACTTTAGTTAATCAGCAAATTAACTTCAAACCAATATTCAAAAACCGAAAAACTAATCAAAAACCTTAATTAGTTGTGACAACAGCTACATCAATATCAATTTTCCACCTCTTTTTTGACAAAATTAAGGAATGTATGGGCTCAAACCAATTGTCAAGGCTGATGATGTGAACATTGCAGCTTTCAGAATTTCATACACCTGCATTAAAACCATGAAGGGCAAGGTTTTAATCTCTGATTTAATGGAAATAGGGGAAAAATAGAAGGGGAAATTGTTATAAGGTCCCAATGAAGGAATTTAATTACCCAAAAGTCCTATAACAATTTAGCAGCATGCAACAAGAAGTTTTAATATAGGAAATAACAGTAGTTTTATGCTGCTCACTTATCATTGAGACTTTTTTGTTGTTAAACCCTTTCCTTGGGACTTAATAGGAATCTCCCAACATAGAAACACCAACAAACAAAATTACTTTCCCTACTCGGTCTCATTACTTTATTTTCATATTTTTTTAATCCTTCTCTGTTCATCTGATTCTGATTACTGTTTTTTTATTTGGACACTGAAATTCAGCTTTAAGTTTACGTTACATTTTGATACATCTGAATCATGATTCAGGTTATTAAATATACATCATTCAAGCTTTTTGTAATATGTCGAAATTTGACGGCTCAGTTATTGATAAAGTATTGCTTAAGCTCTTCAAATTTGATTGAGGCCAGAGTGACCATTAGAAAACAGACCAAATTCTCATACAACTAGAGGAATGATGAAGAGCAAATAAGTTGAACTGAGAGAAGAAAATACCTCATTTGCCCCAATTCTTATGATCTTTGCTTCAAAGTCATGAGCACCAAGTTTAGATTCACGCAGAAATTCCAAAGCAGCAGAAGATGAAAACTGTTCTACAGACAAATCATCTCCCACCATGAAAGTTGTTCCCTGCTTAACATAACAAGCATACCTACTTTCTGCAGCCTCAGTTAACTTATAATAAATTGGTAACATCTGGTTTTTCACTTTACGAGAGGCAATCATAGGATTAAGTAGCTTATTCTACTGATTAGATTTGAAATATCTCGTTGAATCAATATGAGCCAAGCTTTTATACAAGTTGTCCATGCAGGCCCAATCAGCATTGCCTTGACCAGGACGTTCTACTACACCTAGTGGTATAGCCAGGAAACCTAGAAGCTGATCCGTGAGCCCCTCTTCTGCTTCAGCAAATAAAACTTTTTTCTTTGATTTTGATATCATTACCTTCAACTTCTTCCAACCCTCAGTGATTTTTTTCCAAATTAACTCAATCAATGTTCTCTCTAATAATAATGAAGTAGGAAAGGGAGGAGAGAATTAAGAAAGATAATTAGATTATTTTGAAAAAAGAAACATGAAATATTAACTTACTTAACTAATTAACATACTTAATATACTCAAATTAATTACTTAGGTCTTACATTAAGTACCAGAAGAGTATTAAGCTATAATATGCTCACCTCTTTCTAAGTGATGCTAACCGTCAATCTCACAAACTTAATTAACATCTTTTTTGGATACAGTAAACGAAACCTTACCCCCAATAATCAGAGAGGCCATTTCTAGAATTTAAACATGTGACCCTCCAAGTTATATGACAGCAACCTTACCGTTGTGTAAAAGCTCACCCTTTTAATCAACATCTTTAATCTACTCAAATTACTTAATTAGTCTTTTTTTGAAGTAATCAGTTAATTAGATTACCAGAACAGTAATATGCTCACCTCTTTCTGAGTGACGCTAACTGTCAATCTCTTGCTAAGACGGTCAAATCCGAAATTTCTTAGCATCCACAAGGTTGTACCGACTTCGTTGGGCCTCACTCTTAAATCATCACAGACAATGTAACAAGTCTTATCAGAGTAATGACTACCAACAATTTTGTAATAATCATCCATAGGGCTTATCAGATTCAGCAACATTTCTTTATCCCCATTTGCAGAAAAATAATAAGGGTTCAGTTTTTGTACACTTTGAAGTAGCGAGGTTATACATTGGAATCTGCAAGGTTGCACAGTAGAATCCTCACTTACAATTATTGAAACAGTTGTTAAGGACAATGTTAAGAAGCTTAGTAGAACATAAACAAGATCCATTTCCTGCTTCAGCATACAGTACTTCGTTTTTATTGTTGTCAACGACAAGAGTCAAGGAGATCTGATTCTGTTTTGTAGATATAATCATGATGTTCTTCAACAAAAAAGTTTGATCTTTCTGCAGAATACTAATCCGTGATGCAATACCCAATATATGGGATCGGAGCAAGGGCGGACACAGAGGGGGGCTAAGGTGGGCCCCCGCCCCCCTATTTTTTTTATTTTTTTTAAATATATACATGTTTGCGGTAGTTTTTAAAGCACACGTACACCCACCGTTATCATGGAAGGCTTGTTCGGCACGTATAAACCATGATTCTTCTGGATACGTTTGCTTGCTAGCTGTATGGTAGCATATCCAAAACCCATAATGCACCGTTTGCACATGTCCTTTTGACTACTCTGGCTTCAACTTAATACAAAGCAATTACAGGCTTCGATTATTAATGCAAGATGTAGTTTGCAGTATTTATTTCTTAATCTCAGCTCCATCCCTTAATTTCATCTTATTGATAGTTTTATATGACTGAACTTAGCTTCCCATTTTTTATTTGCCTCACCTATTTTTGCTACTTTTCTAAGGAAATAAATATTTTGAATTTTTAACTATGTAAAATAAAAATATTTTTACTTGTAAGTATTTTAATAAAAAAAACATGTGTATTTTATTTGTAATTTTTTTCAAAAACTCTCCTGATTAAAAATGAAAAATTATGGGTTAATCCAAAGCTATTGCAAGTTGTAAGCACGAGCCAGCTCAAACAATTTAATGAGCAAAGAAGTTTAGACTCGTACTGTGTACGTATATATTGCATATGAAGTAGAAATTTTTTGATTTATGATATGGAGCTTGTGATATGGAATTTGGAAATGAAATGTGTGATATGAAATTTTGTGAATTATATTTATATGGGAAATAGAATGTGTGATATGGAATTTTGTGAATTAATTTGCAAATTTGATAATAAATTTTATTCTAGAGATTACACAGAACAGAAAAAATTACATTTAAAAATTGAGTTACAATATTTTGAGCTTGATATTCTTAAATATCTAGATTTTATTAATTTATCAACTATTATGTTAAGGGCCAGAAAAAATTGGAAAGTCCATCATCTATCTTCTTATTGATAGAGTGATTAGACTTGTACTCACTTTTCCAATTTCTACCACAACTGCTGAAAGATCTTTCTCTGTTATGAAGATAATCAAGAATAGGCTTCGGAATAACATGAAAACCAATTTCTTGATGATTCCTTGATATAATATTTTTTTTCCGCCCCCGTCAGTAAAATTCCTGGGTCCGCCACTGGATCGGAGATTAATTTGTTTCCATAATTAATAATGGCCTTTGATCTCTTCAAATTAGTACTCCTCCTACTCCTACAGTTCTTAATATAAAACATATTTACCTAATTTGATTAGATTAAGGAAGTTAGTTAAATTAGTTGTTGTACATGTATTTTCTAAAACACCCTACTTATCTTTCTTAATTCCCTCCCTCCTCCTCCTTGATTATAATTAAAGGTGTTGAAGGAGTATTAATAGGAAAAAATTATGAATGGATTGACAAATATGAAAACTCTGTCTTATATTTAGAATCAATGTCAACTCTTCAAATATGTCTTATATTAAGAATCGGAGGAGTATTACAGAGGTGAGTTGTTCATGCCTCTTCGTTGTTGTTAGACTTTAGGGTTTTGCGTTTGCAGTTATAAATAAGTGATATCTTTTGGACGTGAGAAACCCATGTTGAGAATACAATTTAATTCCGTTTGAAGAATTTGATAAAACCCCTCGTCCTTGGGTTCAACTGGCAAGGGGGTCGGACTTCCTCACCTCAAGGGAGGGGGTTCGATCCCTGCGTTGGTCAAGGCGCTGGGGGAGGCATCCTAGAGGTCTGGGAAGCAGTGGAAACGCTGGTAGAGGTGGAGGCATGTGTACTCTCTGTCCAGTATGCCCTGCGGACTGGGCTCCAAGCGCCCTGCCCTTGGATTGTGGGTGAGCCCAACCCCTTTCCTAAAATTTTTTTATCAAAAAAAAAAATTTGATAAACCTAATATATTTGGGTGGATGTCCACATATATCTTCCATGTCATTTGAAATTTCTCAAAGGAATGTAATTTTAATTTATCAAATTCTTATAATATTACTGCCCCATTTGCATTTATGTTCATTAGTTGAGTTATAAAGTTGTACCTACAAATAAAGGAGCATGTAAATCATTCTTTTTTTAGGAAAAACAAAAAAAACAAATCTCACTCTCATAACACACACACACACACAACCAATGTTAGTCACAAATTATTGAGTCGTCAGTAAAAAATAATATAGTACTCCATCTGATTTTTTTATAAGAAACAAATACTAAAATCACGCGATTTAAAATGTTAAGTAAAACCAAATAATAAAGTTGAGTATCTTACAATAAGAAGACATTAGCTGTGGCAACTAATTTGGAAGCTTATGCCGACAGAGAAAGAAGACAAAACGAGAAAAGAATTGGCAGACAAATCAAAGTGGAGGGGAAAAGAAAAAGTAAAGAAAGCCGAAGAAAAGAAAACAAAGAAAGAGAAAAGGCAAAGATTCCCTGAAGATAAAAAGTAACCAAGGCAGGTGAAAAAGTAACTTGAGTAAAATATAATCCAAGAAATGCCAAGCTGTCATCTCCATCAGCACCCGGATTTGGCTTTCCTCCTTTTCCCCTTACTACCGTTAGATTAAGATCTCAATGGTCTAAATTTAACATTTTATAAAAATATTATTATAATTTTACTTTAAAGATATAATATATTAAATTTGGACTGTTGAGATCTTAATCCAACAGTGGAAAAGGAGAGTCCGGAAAAATCTAATCCCAACACCACCACCATTGTTCATGGATGCAACTTGACGATGGCCTGGGGTTTGAACCAATTCAGCGGTTAAAATAATCACGCATTCTTAAATGTACGTATACTAGTAGCAAACAAGGGTTAAATACCAATTTTGCGTCGGAAGTATTAGTTAGAGAGCATTCAACACCTGAAAGTTTCTTCGGTATCATTTTTGTCCCGGAAGTTTTAAAACATAGTAATCTTGCCCATTGATTGATCTTAACCGTTGAATTGTTGTTCTTCTTTGAAAACTTCCAGAGTAAATTTGCACCTAAAAAAAACTTATGGGGCAAATTTGCTCCTAATAAAAACTTCTGGGGGCATATTTACTCCTTTTTGTAAACTTTCATGGCAAAGATGAAACCAAGAAAACTTTCGGATGCTGAATACTCCCTAGCCAATACTTCCATAGCAAAAATAGTATTTAACCCAATAATGAAAACCAACTATTCCCATTAATAATGCCCATTTTGGGGAAATGGGGGTTTGGGCGGCGATGAGGGTAGCGAATCAGAAAATATCAGTACATTTTATGTAAAAGCAAATTGATGCAGATTGTCATCCAATTAAGATATCATGATTATATTACCATGCATTAACCCTAAAAAAAGTAATAAAAAAAAATGATATGCACAGGCTAGAATTAAGATGATTATATCATGTTATGAAGCTGAGAACTCTCTTCGTTGTGGTAATTTACCTTTCAATTAGGCTTATTGCTTTGATTGTGAAAGAAAATAAAGTGAACTTAGACTCTTCAACAAGAGACACTCACATGTTTCAATTATACAAGTTGGGTCAATCATATTCATTAATAAAATATTGTGAGATTAGCATATTATAATTGCACTATTATGGGATAAATAATGTAATTTGTCATAGTGTTCAAAAAAAAATTGTAATTTGTCATGCCACTAAACTTACTGTTTATATAAATTTTGTAATCAAAGATATTATATTTCTCAAGCAAATATAATTGAAAAACCTGATAGAATAAGAAACGGCGATTTAATATTAATGACATCAAAAAATTCTACTTTTACACACTCACACACAATTTCCCTTGATATCAACCCTAAATGAGATCTAATCGCCTTCTTCAACAACAGTAATCAACGGCCTCAAGGCAATTGTGAGTGCGGACGTGGACATCATAGCTGCCTTAAGAATTCCAAACACCTGCAAATATTAAATAAACATCATTCGAATTTGATCATCAACAAGGCCTAAAAAACTTGAGAAACCCATTTAATTGAGAGTAGTAGTGTACCTCATTAACCCCAATGCTTAAGTCCATTTCTTCCAAATCTCGCTCACCAACTTTTGATTCAACCAGACATGACAAAGCAGCAGGTGATGAAAATGGTTCTACGGACAAATCATCTTTCACCATGAACCTTGTTCCACACCTTACATACGTACCTATAGAATATCCTGATGAATTAATTGGTAACAACTGGTTTGTCCTTGGTGCAATAAGAGGGTTTAGGAGTTTGTCCTTAAGATAAAGCCTAAATGGATCAAAATCTCTAGCGTTATCCAAGTCAGATGAGCTCTTATACAAGTTATCTATGCTGCCCAATCCAAAGTTATCTCGTTGAAGACTTTCAACTGCAGCCAATGGTATAGTCAAGAAAATTAAGAGCTGATCTATGAAATCCTCTTGTGCCTCGGCAAAAAGTACTTTGCGCTCAGATTTTGATATCACCACCTTCAACTTCATCCTTACACCCACTTTGCCTTGATCTTCATTGATCTTTACCTTGGACAGTTCTAGCGTTCCAGAGCTATGAATCTGCATCAGTTTCTTGCGAAGGAATAGGTCTGTCAATGGTGCCTTTGACCATAATGAGAACTTGAGAAGATCCGGTACCTTAAAAGAAAATCACATATAAAGGCTGAGAATTGAAATCATTACGCACCCTAGAACTCTACATCATCATCATAATCATTAATACGCTTACCTCTTTCTGAGTGACGCTAACAGTCAATCTCTCGGTAACACAGTCAAGTCCGAAATTTCGTAGCATCCACAAGGTTGTATCCGCTTTACTGGGCATCACAGTTAAATCATCAGAAACAATATAACAAGTCGTTACACGAAGATAGCCCTTAAAGCCCTTTGAGAAGGGTGTGTTGTCATAGCCAACCCAACCCTGATTTTTGTAAAAATCATCCATTGGGCTTCTCGGATTCAGCAACATTTCTTTATTTTCATCTGCAGACAAATACATTCGGTCCAGCTTATCGACACTTTCACGAAGCGAGCTTATACAGTAGAATCTGCAAGGATGTACAGTAGATTTCTCACTTGCAAGTCTCGAAATAGTTCCTAAGGGCAATGTTAAGAAGCTTAGTAGAACGTCCAAGAAATCCTTTCCTGCTTCAGCGTACAGTACTTTTTGTTTTTTCTTGTCTACTACAAGAGTCAAAGAAATCTGTTTCTGATTTTCGGATGAAGACATGATGTTTCAACACACAAGTTCGATCTTTCCGCAGAGCGTAGATGGCTAAAGCTTTATGCACCCAATATATATATTGGTAGATTAATAATTCGCTTCCATAATTAATAATGGCCTCTTGATCTTTTAAAACTAGTACCGATTCTTTTTATAAAAACCCAAAATTTGAATTGCCTTAGTCTTTTTTTATAAGAGTCTTGACAAAAATTGTCTCAACATTTATGAGTTTTTTTTTTTCCTTTTTTTTCCTTATTAGTTATTTGTAATTCATTAATTAAAAAGTTGGTGATACTTATTTTACTTTATTTGTCTTTCTTTACTTCCCCTCATAAATAATTAAAGGTACATATTTGGAAAACCAAGTTTACTTTAGACATATTTATTATTTTTAACTAAATTTAACCAACTTCTTAAACATAGTAATTCAATTATTAAGCTTTTATAAATAACATCCGTAGAAGTATTACAGAGGCTTCGCGCCTCCTCCGTAATTTACACGAGGGAGTACTATTACCGAGACTTCGCGCCTCCTCGTAATTTATGTTAGAATTTAGGGTTTTGTGTGTGCAGTTATAAGCAACCTCTTTGGGAGTTGAGAAACCCAAGTGGAGGAACGCTTTTAATTCGGGCTTCAAGATTTTTCTTGTGTGTATATGTATTCATGGGTTATGAATATACTCGTTTCTTTTTATCAGAGATAACTGTTATATATACCTCGTTTTAATTTATACTTAAATGTCTTAATTTTTATTTATTACTTTCATGTCTTGCCTCTAGTTAATCTTGATATATCTCTCATGTCACATTAAATTTCTCAATCGAATATAACTCCCACAATTTTACAATATTTATATTTTCATTATATTTCATTACTTCATATCTAATATGATAATTAAGATTGAGTTGTAAAATTGTGCCTTTAAATAGAGGGCATGTTCCATATATTTGATATCTGAAAAGTTCTTTCCAAATCTTTACTCATATCTACAATTCTTTCTTATATCTATTGAGTATCTTATGTTTTGTTTATTTCATAATGCATTAATATATATTATGGAAAACTTTTTATTACAGAAGTTAAATAATGTGTTCATATTACTCAAAAAAAAAAACCATGTATTCATATCTCCTTGCAAATATGGCATTGTTTGCATTTGCAATAGAGAGATACAAACGGTGAAGTCAGAAAAAATAAATCAATCAATCAATAGTTGTCACCAAATTTTAAGTTTTAGTGAGCTCATTACTAAGGAAATTTTTATTATTTGAATATTTAGCCTGAATTTTGCGACTATACAAATATACCCATTAATGATCTTACTGCGAAGTTGGGAGTTAATCGTCTTGAAATTACAGCGAGCACATCATCAACTCCAAAGTGCGTGAATTGGCTAAGCCAATCTTAAATGAACCTTAGTTGTAGGATGAAGTATGAACAGAAAATTAGGCTCATTGCTTTGGTTATCAATGCAAATTCATGAATTTGGACTTCTGTGAGATCGCAAAGGAGGGTTTAACAGATTCATCGTTATTGGAGAATTGTCCAAACCATTTGACGACTGAACCCTTGCACTCCCGGGGAAGGCAAATAGGCACAAAATATTATTGGGATTATTAGGAGTACAAATGAGAGTCAAGCAAGGCCAAAGATGAAATCAGCAGTCAAATCAACAAAATTATTGAACCTAGCATGAGAAAAAAAAAAAAAAAACAATGCAAGAAGACTAACCATATGCACAAAATATTCCTGGGATTTTATCACTAGTGCAAATGGGAGTCAAGCATGGCCAAAGATGAAATCAAATAAACAAATCGGCACAAAATAATCTTGGGATTATTACTAGTGCAAATGAGAGTAAAGCATGGCCAAAGATGAAATCAATAGTCAATTCAATCAAATTCTTCAACCTAGCATAAGAAGAAAAACGAAACAATGCAAGAAGACTAACCATATGCACAATCAAATCCATGGGAATGCAACACTAGAGAGCTCTTAAGGATTTCAAGTGTTTCTCTCAACTCACATTTTTTGGTAGTTTTCACTCAATACCACTTAACAAAGGCCCTACCATAGATCTGTAAGTATTATAGATTCCATACAACTAGCATGTACAATGTGTAACATCCCATGTTTGAAATGCGGAAATTTTTTTTTTTTCAAACGAACAATCAGAGTAGAGCAATAGAGCGAAAGAGTACTTGGATTCTTAGCCAAAACATCAACCATTGTGTAACATTGTAATGATTACAGTAATCCTAAGGTTTAGAAAGGAAATAACGAGAAAAAACGAAGCGATAAGATAGATAAATCTTCACCGCACGCCTACTCCGGTACTTGCCTCGATCCCGATCCGTGGTCCTGACCCTAAAGCTACAGCTGAGATTCAATTCAACGCATTGAATCTCAGGTAACGGTTAACCTCATACCCAAACAACACAGTATATGGCCAACAGATATTCAAGAGCTAATACAACAGTATATCACAAGCATACTAGAGATGCATGATCATTATGCCGACAAAACATAAGCACAGAGCAATATGTAAAGCCCCATAGGGTAAATAACAACAACAGGAAAACATAACGGCATTCCAAACATAACTGTTTAAAAGCATGTACGTATAACGGTCTACGACATATCCTTGACATATATGCATTTAAAAGCACAAGATTAGTGTTACGATGCGCGTCCGTACCTTCGTTGGCAACGTTAGGTACTACGGCGAAAACGTACTTCCTACGGAAAAACGTGAACTTCAAACGGTTCGTCGGGCGTGGCGGCGACAAATCGAGATTCGATATCCTATAAGAGTAATATCACTTCCATTAGTGATTTGACACAATATCGGCATTTTAGGTAAAAATTACCATTTTGCCCTTACGCCCTAATCGGCGGAATTTCGCGACACTTCGTTACTCGACAAATTTTCTTCCCGAAATTTTGCGAACTTCGACGCCATTATGATTTTCGAAAATAATGACTAAAATAGCCCTCCCATATGATACCCAATCATACTTGAAATTTAAAGGCTATTCTAACAAATTCTACCCTTACTTTTAAAAGAAGCTGCGAAAGCTTCAACTTTTCAATGACTCGATCCCTACTATGTTTACACCTCATATATTTTTCAACGCAAACAAGGCTCTAAAACATTTGTAGGAATCTTGTCACCTACTTCCTAAATCTAACTAACAATTCTACTAACTACTAAACTAAAAACTAAAGCCCGAAAGACTTACCCGTTGAAGACTTTCCGGACAATTCTGAGGGCTTATTTGCACAATTCCCAGAGCTCCTTTCTCTTCTTTCTCAACCAAAAATTTCGGCCAAGAGAAGGAAGAAAAGGTGTGAGAATTATGAAGGAGGGGGGGTATTTATAGGGTTTTGAAGGGACAAGGTGGGAATTTCCAAAATTGTTACTTTATGCCCGCTCCACTAGTTTTTCCCCGATCGGTACCCGATTCGCGTGATTTCGGAGAATTCACAAAATTCTGGATTTACAACTCTGAAGACATGTTCTCACTTAGTAGAAATGTCCAAGTTAACCTAAATTTCGATTCCATATAGGCCTCCGAGTATTCCAGTTGAAGTTTTCTTGAAAAACGTGTACGAACGCGTCCGTGTCGGAATTCGTTTTCGGGACTACCAAACTCTTGGAAATAATTCACTGATTCCAAATATGTCTAAATAAATTCAAACCCATTCCTAAATGTTGGGTTAGAATTTATTTTCCTTATTTCCAAAAATATGCCTATGAAAATAGTCTTGTTTCTGAGCCGTTTCTGAGCCGTTTCTCTTTGTGATCGATGATCTGCTCCGGCTCGACTATGAAGGTATTATCATGCCGTACTTGACATCTTCGTACTCGATGACATGATCACCTGTCTGGTTGGTACTTCTTCAATTGCGACACGTGGAAAACGTCGTGGAGATTACTCGATTCGGGGTAAGGCTAGCGATAAGCTACTTCTCCGCGCTTAGCGAGAATTTCGAATGGTCCAACATACCGTGGTGAGTTTCTTCCTCTTAAGCGTTCGCCGACACCGATTCTTGGGGATAACTTTAGAAATACATGGTCGCCGACATAAAACGTTAGAGGTCTCCTCCTTTTGTCAGCATAGCTCTTACTGTCTACTATGTCTTGCTAGGAGTCTTTTCTTGATTAACGCGATCTGCTCGGAGGTCGCTCAAGCATATCCGGCCCAAGTAAGCTGCTTTTGGATGAATCTGTCGGCATAACGGGGATTGACACTTCCGCCCATACAATGCCTCGAACGGGGCCATTTGTATACTAGCATGATAAGCTGTTGTTATATGCAAACTCGGCTAGCGAAAGATGTTGATCCCAACTTCCTTTGAAATCCGGGGCACATGCTCGCATGACATATCCTCCAGTCTCGTATGGTTCTCTCGGATTGACCGTCGGTCTGTGGGTGATAAGCCGAACCGAACTTCAACTTAGTCCCCATACCTTCATGTAACGCTTGCCGAAACGGGATTTGAATCGTGTATCACGATCGGAGACAATGCTCTTAGGAACACCATGTAATCTCACTATCTCTTTGATATAAATTGATTTTGGGCAGACCTACCACAAAATCCATGGTTATGTTCTCCCATTTCCACTCTGGCAGCTCTAGTCCTTGCAAAAGACCAGGGGGTCGACGGTGTTCAATCTTTACTTTCTGACAGGTCAAGCATTTGGCCACGTATTCTGCTACATCTTTCTTCATTCCGGGCCACCAAAGTTCAGACTTCATACTCCAAGAAGTGTAGCAAGATAGGCATCGGCAGAGTGCGTGCGGACCCATGCGATTTGATTGGATAGATTCGGATCCACGAAATCTTCCGGCATTTTCTGCTCTTGTATCATCATGTATGATACCTGCACCGTCTTCCTACTAAGAGCATCGGCAACGACGTTTGCTTTACCGGATGATACTTGATCTCCGGGTGTAATCTTTAATCGGCTCCATCCAACGACGTTGTCTCATGTTGAGTTCTCGTTGATCGAACAAGTATTTCGAGACTCTTGTGGTCACAATACACTTCTACGGTTACAACGTACGGGTAATGCCTCCATATCTTCAAAGCGAACACGATAGCCGCCACTTTCAGATCGTGTGTAGGATAGTTTAACTCGTGAGGTTTCGGTGACGAGAGGCATAGGCCACCACCCTGCCCTGCTGCATTAGGACACATCCCAATCCTTGCCCACTGGCATCACTGTAGACAACATAGGTCTCATCAGGATCGGGGATAATCAATACCGGTGCTGTAGTCAACCTCTCCCTCAGTGTAATACCCGGATATTTATCTGGAATATTATAAATAAAAGTTGGATATTTCTGATAAGTGAAATTTCAATCTCCGGTCTTGTATAAATACAGTCTATTTTCTAAGTAGAATTTCTGTAAGAAATTAGGGAG
Source organism: Acacia pycnantha (assembly GCA_025563575.1). Taxonomy (NCBI): domain Eukaryota; kingdom Viridiplantae; phylum Streptophyta; class Magnoliopsida; order Fabales; family Fabaceae; genus Acacia; species Acacia pycnantha. Next base: position 4,235,944 of record JAMWYP010000069.1, on the reverse strand, counting down.
TTTAAGGGCCAAAGTGCCAAAATGACCAAAATGCCCTAGAGAGGGTAATTAACTTAGAAAATTTATGGAAAAATCCTAAAAGACAGTTAAATGACCAAGTGAGTTAGGAGAGTATATAATCTCTAATTATTGTAATTTTGTAAATTATGAAATTGGAGAAATTGTTGGAAAATACTCAAAAAGAAGTAAAGACCAAAATACCCTTGTAATTATGGAATAATGCAAGAGGTATGAAAATACTAATGTTAATACAAGAGTATGAAGGTAATGAGGCTTTGTAATTAAGAAAATTATCAACAAGTGATAATGAAGTAATTAAGTAATATTGGGCTAATTACTTAAGCATAAGCAAAAGAAATTCAGTAATAATTATGTGAAGCTCAAAAATTATTGGAAATTAGTGGAATATTAGTAAAAATGTATTTACTAATTAATGGGAAATTTTTATGAAAAATCATTGAGTTTAGGTATTTTTAGACCTAAGTACAAGAATGGACCAATTAGGGATTTTTGTTGGAAATTTTGGAAAAAATAAATAAATAAATCATTAAATAATTAATTAAATAAAAAATAAATATTTATTAATTATTTAAAGGGGCCAGCCGAAATTCAAGGCAAAATTAAAAGAAAAATAAAATAAAAATAGCATAGGGAACAAGTTGGCCACTTGCAACATATTTTAATAATATAATTTAATTAAAGCAAAAATCATGAATAGTAATTTTAAAATTAGGAAACGGATCCTATCTAGAGATCTAGGAATAGGAATTCCAAGGACAAGGTAAAATATTGATCAGTGAGTTTTTACCTTTAAGTGACCTCTTCCGGAAGTTAATTAGAGGCCGTTTGTGCATTTTCCTAATAAAACAAAATAGGGAAAAATGCATATAGGCATAATTTTGGAAAGAGGAAAATAAATTCTAACTCAACATTTAGGAATGGGTTTGAATTTATTTAGACATATTTGGAGTCGGTGAATTATTTCGAAGAGATTGATATCTCCGAAACGAATTCCGACACCGGACGCGTTCGGACACGTTTTTCGAGAAAACTTCAACTGGACTGTTGGAGACCTATATGGAATCAAAATTTAGGTTAACTTGGACATTTCTACTAAGTGAGAACATGTTTTCAAAGTTGTAAATCCAGAATTTTGAGATTTCTCCGAAATCACGCGAATCGGCACCGATCGGGGAAAACGGTTGGGCTAGGGCATAAAGCAAGCCTAGTCACCATTTTGGACCAACCAAGGGCTGCCACATCACCTAGGGAGGTCGGCCAAGAGGGAAAAAGCAAGGGCAAAAATCATGTGTAATTGTTGGACATGAATAGTGCAAACAACTTTGAAAATTCCAACCTTGTCCCTCCAAAATCTCTATAAATAGATGCCATGCTCCTTCAAAATTCTGCACATCTTCTTTGAGCTCCTTTGGCCGAAAATCCTAGGGAGAGAAAGAAGAGAGAGAAGTTCATGCGGAAGCTCGCCGAAGTCTTCAACGGGTAAGTCTTTCGGTCTTTAGTTTTTAGTCTTTAGTTTATTAGTGAGTAAGGCTAGGGTAGTCTTTATTTTTATGATTTGGGTATCATATGGGAGGACTATTTTAGTCTTTATTTTCAAGAATCATAAATGCGTCGAAGTTCTGGCGAAATTTTGGGAAGAAAATAGCCTATGTAGCGGAAGCGCTGGCGAAATTCCGCCAAGTAGGGGTATAGGGGCAAAATGGTAATTTTTACCTAAAATGCCGGTTATAATGTCAAATTACTAATGGAAGTGACATTATTCTCATAGGATATCTGAAACGTTGATTCTGCTGCCGTTACGCTGCCGACGTGCCGCTGTAGGATTCTTGCACGTTTCTCCGTAAAAGTATGTTTTCCGCCGGTAGTACCTAACGTTGCCAACGAAGGTACGGACGCGTACTGTAACAATAATCCTATAGTTCTCATATACAGATATGTCATAGATACGTTCATATACCGGGGCTCTGCTTAGGGTCGCCGCTTTACATACAGCCTTGTACGGGTTATAAGACATGATAATACCGCTTTGAGTTTTCCTAGCGGCGAGGACACGTGTTCGTGGCACGAGTAATGTGCGAGCTATATATGTGTAGGACTTTACATACCGCTTTATGCTTATGTCCCCTTCGTGTCACAATGTTGTTGTGTAGGACCTTACATAATTGCTTCATGCTTATGTTCATACGTGTCACACTTCGATGAGATGTTGCTTTGTTATGTCATGAATATCTATTGTTTATATCTTGTTTTATTTGAGCATAAGGTTAATCGTTACACGAGATTCAATGCGGTGAATTGAATCTCAGCTGTAGCTTCGAGGGGAAAGCAGCAGGAGTGACTTGCGGAAGAAGTCATCTTTATCTTATCGCTTTCTTTTCCTTTCTGTCGATTACTTTCCGAACCTTAGGATCACTGTAATCAATACTTTATTACGCTATGGTTCATGTTATATTATGATCAGTTACTCTTACGCTCCATTGCTCATCTCTGATTGATTGCAAAAAAAAAAAATTCCGCTTTAGAAAATGGGATGTTACACTCAGATTCTGAAAGCTCTCCTCACAATCATCTCCCCAAATTCGCATTTGCTCAGCTTAGCATATAGTTGCTTTTCCCTGAGTATGCTCAACACCTTTCGCAGATGTTCTTCGTGCTCTTCTTTGCTTTTAGAATAGATCAAAATGTCGTCGATGAACACCACCACAAACTGGTCTAGGTGTTGTCGGAAGATACGGTTCATGTAATCCATGAATACCGCAGGTGCATTTGTCAATCCGAAGGGCATCACAAGGAATTCATAATGCCCATATCTGGGTTACGAAAGTCGTCTTGGGAACATCGCCATCCTTAACTCGCAACGATGGTATCCCGAACGCAAGTCAATTTTCGAAAACACTGTGGAACTGACAATTGATCCAAAAGATCATCAATCCGGGGAAGTGGATACTTGTTCTTGACGGTTACTTTATTGAGTTCGCGGTAATCGATGCGAGTCGGAAGCTTCCATCCTTCTTCTTTACAAAAGTACTTGGGCTCCCCATGGTGATACACTTGGGTCGAATGAACCCCTTCTTCAACTGCTTCTTCAACTCCTGCATCTCGTTAGGAGCCATTCGATACGGCGCCTTTGATATTGATCCTGTGCCAGGCATCAAGTCAATGTTGAACTCCACTTCTCGGATAGGAGGTAACTCGGTGAGATCCTCCGGAAATACATCAGAAAATTCATTCACCACAGGGATATCCTGGAGTGAAAGGTCAGCTTTCAAATGGTAATCTACAGGCATGCAATCCTAAACGACTTGCACATTCATAGGAAATAAACGAGTGACTAGCACCCGAGTCATACAATGCTTCAAGTAGATTTCCATTGAGATAGATGGTACCTTGAACCATCTCTGGGGACTTCTTGGCCTCTGTGTTTGTCAATGCAAAGATTCGGCCAGCGCTTTGAGGTCTCGCCTCTACAGCCTTCTCGGGGCAATCCCGGCTAATGTGTCCAGGCTTCTGACACTTGAAACAGACTTGTTTCCCATCGCAGTTGGCTCCTGGATGGTACTTCTTGCATTTAGGACACGTCTGGGATCCCGTCCAAGAACATCTCCCACGTAACGGGGCTTGGCGGGTTGTGGAAACGCTCTCCCACCATCGTGGGCATCGCCCTCTAACTTGTAGATAGCCAGCGGTGCCTTCCGATTTCCGGGCACTCGATAACTTCAAAAATCTTTTAGGCTTAGCAGCCAATCCTCAGCTAGTTCATTCTTTCCCCGGAAACCGGGTGGCTTCAGCTTGCAGAACTGGTTGACCCAGCTCTCGGTGGTTCTCTCTTTTTGATTGCGCCTAGGTGGTGATTGGGATCTCTCAGACCCCTCAGGCTCTTCATCATTCTCGTTGTCATCATACTCTTCTTCATTATCGTTGTGGTCATCTTCTTCATGTTCCTCATTGTTGCGCTCTTCATCTTGTCTTTGTCTTTCCAGCCTTTCTGCCATTAATGCATCGATAAGAGCTCTCTGCTCTTGCAAAGTTCGCTGCAACTCCTGTATGTCGTTTTGTTGGTTCAGGAGTTGATTCTGTGCATGTTGGTCCTCTTGGTTTCGTCCAACTTCAGGTATTGCTCTATCTTGAGGCTGTCTGCCTCTACCTCGACCTCGGCCTCGGCCTCTTGGTGCACCAGCACCTCTTAGTATCGCCATTTGTTTTTAATTCATTTCCTTTATCAAACAACGGATATATGTGTCAGAAAAATAACACAACACGTGGCATCAAAACCTATATATTTTCATATTAGATGTAATGTACATGTTAACGTATATTACATCATCCAGCTGGTTTATGACCGAGGTTAAAATTGAAAGCTGGAATATTACCAAGAGGGGGTGAATTGGGGATATTAATTTTTCTTCGAATAACAATAATAAAAGAAGATAGGGAAGAAGAGAGAGATGAACACAAGGCGGCTTATCTTGGTTCGGTCCTAATCCTTGACCTACGTCCGGTCCCAGAGACACACTCGGGATTCCACTATCTTTCAAGAACAATTACACTCTCGAAACGAAGGATGATCCTCTCACTTTCAGACTCCACTCCCCCTTACAAGATGTAATCAAAAGACCCAATCTCAAAGTCCCAATACTCGAGATTTTCACAAGAACTAGTAGTAGATGAATAACTCTCTAAGAGCAGTTGATTATAAACACCGAAGAACAACAATATAGCACACTCTTATGGAAGTATTTGAAAGTACAAGAAAGTATCTCTTAAGAGCTTAGTGTAACTAATCTCTCAAAAGTGTAATTCGCCTTTGAGCGTTTCGTGTGCTTGGGTGGTTTTCAACCGGTGATCCCTTCCTCTATTTATACTGGTTGGATGAAGGTGTCCGTTGAGGAGCTCCACCATTTGAATTCAAAAATCTTTCCATTTCTCGCATGATCACACTTCAATTCGTTTGAGGATTCTTTGGCAATATCATAATGGTCATAATGTTAGCAATGAATTCGTTTTTGTTGTGTATGAATTCTACGCGTCTGTTTCATGATTCCTGGAGAATTCCATTTTCGCAGAGATATTATCAGAAACGCGTAAATCACTTTGCCCAATCTGATCCCTCATTATCCTGCACATTAATATCAGTAATTGCAATTCTATATGGTCAATGGTTAATAATCAAATCATTAAAGATTGAATCAAACTGAATTGAATACCAAAATCATCATCTGATATTTCGACGGTGCGGCTGGTTTTTCTGCGTTAATACTCGAGTATGTGAATTAGCATACTCGGGTATATGTATGTTTAAGAGATATTGATATCATTGATCTACAATCATACTCGAGTACATATTTCACATACTCGGGTATATGCGTGTGGCGAGATCATCGAGAAGCATACTCGGGTATATGTATGTTAGCCATACTCGAGTAGGCTAGCATTCATACTCGAGTATACCGATAAACTCGGTATTTAACCTTTGAAACATCGATGGCATACTCGGGTATATTTTACCCATACTCGGGTATATGTCTGTGAAACACTTAGGCAGCTATGTTAGGCATGTCATACTTGAGTATAATCGTTCCATACTTGAGTACATGCTTAGATCACAAGATCACACTTAATTCAAAACCTTAAATGATCTCAAGTCTTGTTATCATCAAAACTTTGAGAACTAACATTCTCCCTCTTTTTGATGATGACAACACCTAGATTTATGTTTTGAATTTTGGGTTTTGAAATCACTGAAGTAGTTATCATTCAAGGTAAGCAATATGAGATTATAGAGCAATTTCATTCAGTGAGTCAGAATATAGCTGCATATTTTAACATTATGTCAGAATATATAGAGTTCACAAAATGGGACATGAATAAAGGTTGTCATTACATCAAAGTGCACAAAATAGCTCCTAGTTCTAGAGACAAGGTAGAACCAAAACACAATGATATAAGAAAATACTATGAGCTAATAGTAAAACGGCAAGCTAGGTAGCTTGATTTTCTCCCCTTTGTCATCAATCAAAGAGGGGGCCACAGGGCTGCTGAGGATCAACGAGATAGTGGAGCAGCGAGAAGATGTTGCAGCCACGGGAGGGATAGAAATGTGCTGTCCATCGGGTGTGTTTGCTCCTTCTAAGATATGCAAGAGCTTGTCAAGCTTGTTGTCGACCTTTTCGTGTAGTGCCTGAAACTCTTTCCTCACATCTTCAGTGTGTGACAGGAATTTGGAGTCAACTTGCTGCGTAATTTTCGCCATTTCACTTTCCATGGCTTTGAGCATTAGAGAAAGTTTTGAACTGCAGTGAGTGAGAACAGGAGAGGTAGAGGGAGTGCCTGATTTAGAAGATTGATTATCTTCTAGTGGACTAGAGGGAGTCCCTGATTCTGATGGTGTTGGTTCTGAGATACTTGGCTCCTTCTCCTTCCCAGTAGCAGTGGTGAATGAAATCTTCATGAAGTTGAGATGGTACTTGCCAAATAATTTTGGAAACACAGCTTTGTCATTAGGTAGGAGGTACCAAATATCATGGAAGCCTATGATTTGGGAGACAAGGTGTGGAAAGGGAATTGTATTTTTCTTGGAAGAGTTAGATAAAAAGTGGGTCATTTCGAAATAATCCACTTCCCAGTTTCGTGGTTCCTTTGCAATGATAGAGGCAAACGGCTCATAATCTTTATGAACGAAGTGAGTATAACTTTGCCCCTTGTTGACCAAGTTGCGGGTATAGAGGTACCAAAGGACTCTATAGGTAGCACACATTTGGCTAGGCTTAAACTGTAATGGATTTGGGATATTGGCAAACCCAAACAGAGTATTAAGAACTTGTGATGTAATTCTGATTCCCCTTCCTCTGACAGAGGTAATCAACACCTCTTCATCATGTTTATGAACTTTTTCTGCTACAAACATGTTATGATAGAAGACTTTAACAACCTGGGGAGAGTAAGGTGTAGAGATTCCTAACAGAGGCATGTAATTTCTAAGCCATGGTGAAAGATCCAGATTGCATTTTGTTCTAAAGGCTTCTATGTCTAAACGAACAAGCAGGACAAAAGGATCTGGAACCATAATACTCGATAAATGTATTATCATTTGGAAGATTGAGAGGGTCTTGACACATACGGGAGGACAATCAAGAGCACCGATTTGTCCAATGAGTTTGGAAGCAAAAGGGTTAAGCGGATTCGTGTATTGGAAGTATTCGCCTTTGTGCTCCTTGAATTTTCTGAATTCTGTCCTCAATGTCTTTTGATCGTTGTTCCTTCAAGTGTTTTGTCGGAATCATTGATGGATGATGTTTCTCCAGTAGCTTCAGAATCAGTTTTGTCCTCAGAGATTGGTTCTTTGCTGGATGGGGATGTTTTGGAACCAGACTGTGGAGTGGGGTCAGAGCCAAGAGTTTGAGACTCTGATTCAGAGCTAAGCGATGGCGAACCGGATGGAGAGCCAAGAGATTTAGACTGAGACCGGATGGTACTTTGGCTTCTAGTTGTGGTGACGAGTTCGTTCGTTGCCGGTAATATGTGAGGGGTTTCTTTGTCAGTGGTTGATCGGCGGATTCAGTGGAGGAGGTAGCCATTAGGGTTTGTTGGAGACGAAAGAGTGGATCAGCCCGAAAAGAGATCGCGGAGGTGATGGCGTCGTGGAGGGAAAATGAGAATTTGAAAAAGACGGAGAGTGAGAAGGGAAAGTATGTGCGAGTATGTGGAAGTATGTGAGGGATTCGTTGGAAATTTTGAAAGTATGTGGAAGTATGTGCGTGAAATGAGATAAGGAGATTTAAAACGATGAGACAGAGAATGACCAGAATACCCATAGTGTACTCGAGTATACGGTGTTTGTACTCGAGTATGTCTCCTTAATTTGCCGAGAAGATCATGCGAGATTGCACATAATTAACATAAATATCAGAAATACCTCATTTCAAGTATGTATTGTGAATACTTGAGGTTCATGGTTTTGTCAGAGTGATCTTCGAAAATCAGATGAATGATGTTGTGTCAGATGAGGCATGGTACGCGAGTATGACTTGGTCTACTCGAGTATGAGCCTTGTGTAGTATGTACTCGAGTATAGCTGAAGAGTACTCGGGTATGATACTTGAGTATTGATGTACCTACTCGAGTATGAAAGTCTGCATATTTTTCACTTGAATATCCCGCAAAACAAAGATCTAGGTACTCCGATGCTTAAGTTAGTTCCCTCAAAATTAAAAGAAACATAATCAACAAATTTTTGACTACTTACAATTCATTGGGATTTACCATTCCCAATTCTCTTCTAATGAAATTGAATTGTTCCTTAGCCAAAGGTTTGGTGAATATGTCAGCAAGTTGCAAATGAGTTGGAATGAACATGACTTTGACATCCTTCTTTTGAACATGATCTCTGATGAAGTGATGTCTCACATCAATATGCTTGGTTCTTGTATGTTGTACGGGATTCTTTGCCAAGCTTATTGTGCTTGTGTTGTCACACAGGATGGGGATTTCTTTGAGATGGACTCCCAAGTCTGATAGTTGCTGTTTTAGCCAAAGAACTTGAGCACAGCAACTTGAGGCAGCAACATACTCAGCTTCTGTGGAAGAGACAGCTACTGTGGTCTGTTTCTTACTAAACCATGATACAAGTGATCCTCCGAAGAACTCACATTGCCCACTTGTGCTTTTTCTGTCAGTTTTGTAGCCGGCATGATCAGAATCTGAATAGGCGTTCACCCATCATTGACATTTCAAATTGCTCGCATTATCTTTGAAAATTCTTTACACAAAGTATCATTAGTAGAGCCAAAGATAATATCATCAACATAAATTTGAATAATCAAAAGTTCATTTAACTTGTTGGTTTTGATAAATAATGTGTTATCTGCTTTGCCTCTAATAAACCCTTGATCTAATAAGAATTTACTTAGTCTTTCATACCAAGCTCTGGGAGCTTGTTTGAGGCCATATAAGGCTTTCTTTAATCGAAACACACGTTCTGGATAATGTTCATTTTCAAAACCAGGAGGTTGTTCAACATAAACTTCCTCTTGAATAAAGCCATTAAGAAAAGCACTTTTAACATCCATTTGATATAGTTTGAATTCTTTCACACAGGCAAAAGCTAAAAATACCCTTATAGCCTCTAGTCTAGCTACTTGGAGCAAAGGTTTCTTCATAGTCAATTCCTTCTTCTTGATTGTAACCTTTAGCCACTAGTCTAGCTTTGTTACGAATAATAATTGCAGATTCATCCCGTTTGTTCTTAAATACCCATTTAGTTCCTATGACCGGATGATCTTTAGGTCTAGGGACTAAATCCCAAACTTGATTTCTATCAAACTGTTGTAATTCCTCTTGCATTGCTATCACCCAATCATTGTCTGAAAGAGCTTCATCAATCTTAGAGGGTTCGATTTGAGAAATAAAGGCAGAGAAGGTTACTTCATTTAAAGTATTTTTTCTTGTTCTTACTCCTTGATTTACATCACCTATTACTTGGTCTAAAGGATGATTTCTAATAAACTTCCAAGCTTTAGGTTGAGATGGACTAGAATTCTCACGGTTATTTTGAGTTTCAGATTCAAAAACATTTTGGGGATTTTCAATTGAGGCAGGAGTAGTTTTTGAAAAGAATTGATTTTTGAAAATGTTTTCCTCATCATCATCCAGAGGTGTCTTAGTTTTAGATTCACGAAATACAACATGCATAGATTCTTCAACAACACGGTACAGTATTAAAGACTCTATAAGCTTTACTCTGTTTGAGTAACCTAAGAATATACCTTCATCGATTTGGAATCAAACTTACCTGCATTGTCTTATTGTGTACAAAACACTTACAACCAAAGATGCGCGAGATGAGACAGATTTGGTTTTCTCCTTTGTAGAGCTCATAGGATGTTTTGTCCAACTTCTTTCTCATATATGCTCGATTTGATATATAACTTGCCGTGCTCATTGCATCCGCCCAAAAGACTGTGATGTTTGATTTTCATTTAACATAGCGCGGGCCATATCTGTAAGCACACGATTCTTTCTTTCAACTACACCATTTTGTTGTGGTGTTCTTGGAGTTGAGAAGTTATGATCAATTCCATGAGCATCACAAAATTCTGAAAAGCTTGATTTTCAAACTCACCTCCATGGTCAGTTCGAATAGCTGAAATATTCATACCTTTCTCATTTTGCACCTTTTTGGCAAATGTGATAAACATATCAAAAGTTTCATCCTTTGAGGTTAAGAAAATAGTCCAAGCAAATCGAGAGAAATCATCAACAATTACTAAAGTGTATAAGTTTCCACCAAGACTCTTGACTCTAGTCGGTCCAACCAAATCCATATGAAGTAGTTGAAGAGGTCGATTTGTAGAAATTTCAAATTTGTTTTTAAAGGATGATTTGATTTGTTTACCCTTTTGCGAGCATCACAAAGTACGTCATTTTTAAAGTGTAGTCTAGGTAGGCCGATAACTAAATCTTTTCTTAACAACTTGTCTAATCGAAGCATGTTGACATGAGCCGACGCTTATGCCACGGCCAACTTTCATCCAAGTTGCTAACAAAACATTTTTCAAGTGACTTTAGGTAAATCTAATGTATAGCAGCTTACCTTCTCTAGGAGCTTTAAACAGTACTTTCAGTTTACCTTTGTCGATAGGAAGATCATCTTTGTTGACAATGAGACATTCTTCTGAGTCAAAGATAATCCAATTATTCTTGTCAGCACTTTGACTTACGCTTAGGAGGTTGTGATTGAGGCCTTCTACAAAATAGACATCTTTGATCATGTGTCCATCTTTTGTACCAATTTCACCAATCCCAAATAAACTTTGCTTGATCTCCTGTCATATGTCTGGAGCATCCACTGTCAATGTACCACTTGTTTATTCTTGATGCTCTCAAACAAACCTGAAACAAACATTAGGTTTTAGGTACCCATCTTTTCTTGGGTCCTTTGGGGTTAGTTTGGGTTATAGGAACATAGGTTCCTTTTGGGACCCATTGATAATTTCCAACAGGTTTATTTCTTCCATCCTTTTTGTGAAAACAAGAAGAAGTATTATGACCTTTTCGATTACAGTAATTACAATGAGCAAAAGGATTTGATATGTGAACTGATTTCTGAAAGTAGTTCAAATATGATTTTTTGCCTGTTTTCTTCTTTCCTTTCTTATTGTCAAAAATAGGATTATATCCTATGCCTGATCGATCATTGGTGACCCTTTGATCTTTCGAATAACATTTAGCATTTCACTACCTTTAGTGAATTTTTCAAGAGTCTTTGTAAGATTCTCATTTGTCTTTTCCAAAATAATGCATTCATCACATATGAGATTTTTTGAGAAGAAAGATTTTCTACTTGTTGTTCAAGAGTTGTATTCTTCCTTTTCAAAGTAAGACAATTTTTAGCAAGTTCATCAAACTCATTTTGAACAAGTTGGTATTCAGCAAATAATTCATTATAGGTAGGCATTATATCATTTTCAGAACAAACAGGGTTTTCACAATTTGAAACTGGAGGTGAGGTTTTTGTTTGTTGTTTAAGCAGTTTGTTTTTCTTTCTGGAAGTAACGAGTTCCCTTACAATGTTATTGAATTCAGAGTGTAGTTCATTATATTCAGAAAGTAATTCATCATAAGTAGGATCACATACCTCTTTGTCTTGTCGTTCTTCTTCTTCTGCTACCAAGCGCACATTGGCAACTTCTTCTTTCTCCTCATCTTCTTCTTCGTCGAGGAGCCGTCTCCCCATATGGCGAGACACATAAGCCTTCTTTAAGAATCGACTGAAATTTTTCTTCTTTTCTTTGTCTTTCGGTTCGGACATTCGATTTGAAGTGTCTGGTTTCTCACATTCGTAATGATGACTTGAGCTTTATCATTTTTATTGTTTGAGTTTCCTTTTGAAATTTATTTCTAAAGCCCTGATCTTTTTGTAAAATTTCTTAAATCTTCTTACAAACATGGCTATTTCTTCATCTTCCTCATCATCCTCGGTTTTGCTTTCTTTTTCTTTTACAGAGTTTAGAGCAATACCTTTGCTTTTGCTGGTGTTGACTTCGCTTAGATTTTTCTTGAATTTTAACTTACTCTCGTATTCTCATATACCTTGCCCAAGGTCGCTAGTTGATTGGTTAGATGTGTGTAGCGAAGTTGGAACTCAGCAATGGTCTCTCCGGACTTCATTTGTAGTAAATCAAACTCGGTGGTCGAGTGTTGATACGATTTTCTTTGATTCAAGTTCCTTCATATGCTATTTCTAAGGTCGTCCACATCTCTTTTGCGGTAGGAAGGTTGCATACCGGAAGTACTCCTTTTGATCGAGGGCACTCTGCAAAGATCGGGATAGCTTTCTTGTTGAGACTAATATGCTTCATGTCAGCGTCATTGAACTCGTCCTCTGTTTTGGGAACGACGATTCCTCCTTCACCCCTTTTTGTAGGAGCGTAATTTCCCTTTTCAAATACACGCCAGAGTCCATACTCAGAAGCGAGCACGTACACCTTGAATTTTGCTTTCCAGAATGAGTAATGTTCTCCGTTGAATCCTGGAGGCCGATTGATTGACGCACCATCAGGCAATATTCCTTCCATGATCTTATCTCGGGATGTTAAGCCCAACTGAGATAGCCTGGCTCTGATACCAAATGAAAGCAGGAATATTACCAAGAGGGGGTGAATTGGGGATATTAATTTTTCTTCGAATAACAATAATAAAAGAAGATAGGGAAGAAGAGAGAGATGAACACAAGGCAGCTTATAATGGTTCGGTCCTAATCCTTGACCTACGTCCGGTCCCCGGACACACTCACGGGATTCCACTATCTTTCAAGAACAATTACACTCTCGAGAAACGAAGGATGATCCTCTCACTTTCGGACTCCACTCCCCTTACAAGATGTAATCAAAAGACCCAATCTCAAAGTCCCAATACTCGAGATTTTCACAAGAACTAGTAGTAGATGAATAACTCTCTCTAAGAGCAGATGATTATAAACACTTTGAAGAACAACAATATAGCACACTCTTATGGAAGTATTTGAAAGTACAAGAAAGTATCTCTTAAGAGCTTAGTGTAACTAATCTCTCAAAAGTGTAATTCTGTCTTTGAGCGTTTTCTGTGTGCTTGGGGTGGTTTTCAACTGGTGATCCCTTCCTCTATTTATACTGGTTGGATGAAGGTGTCCGTTGAGGAGCTCCACCATTTGAATTCAAAAATCTTTCCATTTCTCTGCATGATCACACTTCAATTCGTTTGAGGATTCTTTGGCAATATCATAATGGTCATAATGTTAGCAATGAATTCGTTTTTGCTGTATGAATTCTACGCGTCTGTTTCATGATTCCCGGAGAATTCCATTTTCGCAGAGATATTATCGAAACGCGTAAATCACTTTGCCCAATCTGATCCCTCATTATCCCGCACATTAATATCAGTAATTGCAATTCTATATGGTCAATGGTTAATAATCAAATCATTAAAGATTGAATCAAACTGAATTGAATACCAAAATCATCATCTGATATTTCGACAGTGCGAACTGGTTTTTCTGCGTTAATACTCGAGTATGTGAATTAGCATACTCGGGTATATGTATGTTTAAGAGATATTGATAGCATTGATCTACAATCATACTCGAGTACATATTTCACATACTCGGGTATATGCGTGTGGCAAATCATCTGTTAGCCATACTCGAGTAGGCTAGCATTCATACTCGAGTATACCGATAAACTCGTATTTAACCCGCTTGAAACATCGATGGCATACTCGGGTATATTTTACCCATACTCGGGTATATGTCTCATGAAACACTTAGGCAGCTATGTTAGGCATGTCATACTTGAGTATAATCGTTCCATACTTGAGTACATGCTTAGATCACAAGATCACACTTAATTCAAAACCTTAAATGATCTCAAGTCTTGTTATCATCAAAACTTTGAGAACTAACAAAAATCCTTCGCGTTCGTAATTCATAACTTTATATCGGAAGTACGCTCTTCTAATAGTCTTGCTGCGTTGTTCCGCCATCCAATGCTTTGATTGTATAGTGCTTATCAGCGTTCTGTTCGTAGCTAGAACTTGTCTAGGATGTTAAGTTCAAAGAAAGATTCACTCTTGAATCGTCTTGATGACGCCTAACACTGGAAATACTTACGCTTGTCATCATCGATGAATGATCCGATCCGACAAGTTTCTCCGCTCTAAAGGCGTACTAGCCATTATCTCTCGTTCATCTTTACACATTTACACCAATGGCCTTATCAATACTCGTTTTCAAAAATGTGCTCAAAGTTAAAAGACTTAAGAACCTAACTCCGTTATCCGAGCATGTAATGGCTGGTAAGTGTCTACCATGGGGGCCTCACCGGGTTAGCAAGTGACTTATGGCACACCCACGTAGACTAGCCTTGCCTTCGGCACCAAACTGTCCGTGGTAACATAGTTAAATACTTGCCAGAATTTTTTGCTCTGATACCATAAAGTGTAACATCCCATGTTTGAAATGCGGAAAATTTTTTTTTTCAAACAAACAATCAGAGTAGAGCAATAGAGCGAAAGAGTACTTGGATTCTTAGCCAAAACATCAACCATTGTGTAACATTGTAATGATTACAGTAATCCTAAGGTTTAGAAAGGAAATAACAGAAAGAAACATACATGACGCGTCCGTACCTTCGTTGGCAACGTTAGGTACTACCGCGAAACGTACTTCCTACGAAAAACGTGAACTTCAAACGGTTCGTCGGGCGTGACGGCAAAGCAAATCGAGATTCTGATATCCTATAAGAGTAATATCACTTCCATTAGTGATTTGACACAATATCGGCATTTTAGGTAAAAATTACCATTTTGCCCTTCGCCCTAATCGGCGGAATTTCGCAAACACTTCGTTACTCGACAAATTTTCTTCCGAAATTTCGCCAGAACTTCGACGCCATCATGATTTTCGAAAATAATGACTAAAATAGCCCTCCCATATGATACCCAATCATACTTGAAATTTAAAGGCTATTCTAACAAATTCTACCCTTACTTTTAAAAGAACTGCGAAAGCTTCAACTTTTCGTGACTCGATCCCTACTATGTTTACACCTCGCATATTTTTCAACGCAAACAAGGCTCTAAAACATTTGTAGGAATCTTGTCACCTACTTCCTAAATCTAACTAACAATTCTACTAACTACTAAACTAAAAACTAAAGCCCGAAAGACTTACCCGTTGAAGACTTTCCGGACAATTCTGCAGGGCTTCGCTGCACAATTCCCCCAGAGCTCCTTTCTCTTCTTTCTCAGCCAAAAATTTCGGCCAAGAGAAGGAAGAAAAAGGTGTGAGAATTATGAAGGAGGGGGGGTATTTATAGGGTTTTGAAGGGACAAGGTGGGAATTTCCAAAATTGTTACTTTATGCCCGCTCCACTAGTTTTTCCCCGATCGGTACCCGATTCGCGTGATTTCGGAGAATTCACAAAATTCTGGATTTACAACTCTGAAGACATGTTCTCACTTAGTAGAAATGTCCAAGTTAACCTAAATTTCGATTCCATATAGGCCTCCGAGATTCCAGGTTGAAGTTTTCTTGAAAACGTGTTCGAACGCGTCCGGTGTCGGAATTCGTTTTCGGGACTACCAAACTCTTGGAAATAATTCACTGATTCCAAATATGTCTAAATAAATTCAAACCCATTCCTAAATGTTGGGTTAGAATTTATTTTCCTTATTTCCAAAAATATGCCTATGAAAATAGTCTTGTTTCTGAGCCGTTTCTGAGCCGTTTCTCTTTGTGATCGATGATCTGCTCCGGCTCGACTATGAAGGTATTATCATGCCGTACTTCGACATCTTCGTACTCGATGACATGATCACTGTCTGGTTGGTACTTCTTCAATTGCGACACGTGGAAAACGTCGTGGAGATTACTCAGATTCGGGGTAAGGCTAGCGATAAGCTACTTCTCCGCGCTTAGCAGAATTTCGAATGGTCCAACATACCGTGGACTGAGTTTCTTCCTCTTAAGCGTTCTGCCGACACCAGTTACTGGGGATAACTTTAGAAATACATGGTCGCCGACATAAAACGTTAGAGGTCTCCTCCTTTTGTCAGCATAGCTCTTCTGTCTACTATGTGCTGCTAGGAGTCTTTTCTTGATTAACGCGATCTGCTCGGAGGTCTGCTCAAGCATATCCGGCCCAAGTAACTGCTTTTCAGATGAATCTGTCCAGCATAACGGGGATTGACACTTCCGCCCATACAATGCCTCGAACGGGGCCATTTGTATACTAGCATGATAACTGTTGTTATATGCAAACTCAGCTAGCGAAAGATGTTGATCCCAACTTCCTTTGAAATCCAGGGCACATGCTCGCAAAGATATCCTCCAAATACGTCGTATGGTTCTCTCGGATTGACTGTCGATCAGTGGGTGATAAGCCGAACCGAACTTCAACTTAGTCCCCATACCTTCATGTAACGCTTGCCGAAACGGGATTTGAATCGTGTATCACGATCAGAGACAATGCTCTTAGGAACACCATGTAATCTCACTATCTCTTTGATATAAATCTCCGCCAATCGTTAGGAGAATAGTGAATACCGATGGGAATAAAGTGTGCTAACTTGGTTAATCTGTCAACAACTACCCAAATTGTATCATGATTTCGATTTTGGGCGAGACTACCACAAAATCCATGGTTATGTTCTCCCATTTCCACTGGCGGCTCTAGTCCTTGCAAAAGACCGGGGGTCGACGGTGTTCAATTGGATGTAGAGTGTACTTACTCTTATGAGCCTCATCCATTATCGTCCGCCTTAATTCATCAACGGCGGTATGTAAACTCACTGTTTATACCTGACCAAACCACTACGTGATAGGTCATAGTCTTGGGTCTCACCTCGAGTGATCTTCTCACGTATCTCTTTTGCCCAATCATCTTGCTTCTGAGCTTTTTCCACTTCATCTCTCAGATCATACTCCCCTTGACTCGCAAGAAGTGTAGCAAGATAGGCATCAGCAGGTGCGTGCAGACCCATGCAGATTTGATTGGATAGATTCAGATCCCTGAAATCTTCCAGTGATACTTGATCTCCGTGGTGTAATCTTTAATCGGCTCCATCCAACGACGTTGTCTCATGTTGAGTTCTCGTTGATCGAACAAGTATTTCGACTCTTGTGGTCACAATACACTTCTACGGTTACAACGTACGGGTAATGCCTCCATATCTTCAAAGCGAACACGATAGCCGCCGCTCTAGATCGTGTGTAGGATAGTTTAACTCGTGAGGTTTCGGTGACGAGAGGCATAGGCCACCACCACGCCCTGCTGCATTAGGACACATCCCAATCCTTGCCCACTTGGCATCACCGTAGACAACATAGGTCTCATCGGGATCGGGGATAATCAATACCGGTCTTGTAGTCAACCTCTCCTCGAGTGTAATACCTGGATATTTATCTCGGAATATTATAAATAAAAGTTGGATATTTCGATAAGTGAAATTTCAATCTCCGGTCTTGTATAAATACAGTCTATTTTCTAAGTAGAATTTCGTAAGAAATTAGGGAGTTTAAGGGCCAAAGTGCCAAAATGACCAAAATGCCCACTAGAGAGGGTAATTAACTTAGAAAATTTATGGAAAAATCCTAAAAGACGCTTAAATGACCAAGTGAGTTAGGAGAGTATATAATCTCTAATTATTGTAATTTTGTAAATTATGAAATTGGGGAAATTGTTGGAAAATACTCAAAAGAAGTAAAGACCAAAATACCCTTGTAATTATGGAATAATGCAAGAGGTATGAAAATACTAATGTTAATACAAGAGTATGAAGGTAATGAGGCTTTGTAATTAAGAAAATTATCAACAAGTGATAATGAAGTAATTAAGTAATATTGGGCTAATTACTTAAGCATAAGCAAAAGAAATTCAAGAATAATTATGTGAAGCTCAAAAATTATTGGAAATTAGTGGAATATTAGTAAAAATGTATTTACTAATTAATGGGAAATTTTTATGAAAAATCATTGAGTTTAGGTATTTTTAGACCTAAGTACAAGAATGGACCAATTAGGGATTTTTGTTGGAAATTTTGGAAAAAATAAATAAATAAATCATTAAATAATTAATTAAATAAAAATAAATATTTATTAATTATTTAAAGGGGCCAACCGAAATTCAAGGCAAAATTAAAAGAAAAATAAAATAAAAATAGCATAGGGAACAAGTTGGCCACTTGCAACATATTTTAATAATATAATTTAATTAAAGCAAAAATCATGAATAGTAATTTTAAAATTAGGAAACGGATCCTATCTAGAGATCTAGGAATAGGAATTCCAAGGACAAGGTAAAATATTGATCAGTGAGTTTTTACCTTTAAGTGACCTCTTCCTAAGTTAATTAGAGGCCGTTTGTGCATTTTCCTAATAAAACAAAATAGGGAAAAATGCATATAGGCATAATTTGGAAAAGAGGAAAATAAATTCTAACTCAACATTTAGGAATGGGTTTGAATTTATTTAGACATATTTGGAGTCGAGTGAATTATTTCGAAGAGATTGATATCTCCGAAAACGAATTCCGACACCGGGCGCGTTCGGACACGTTTTTCGAGAAACTTCAACTGGACTGTTGGAGACCTATATGGAATCAAAATTTAGGTTAACTTGGACATTTCTACTAAGTGAGAACATGTTTTCAAAGTTGTAAATCCAGAATTTTGAGATTTCTCCGAAATCACGCGAATCGGGTACCGATCGGGGAAAACGGTTGGGCTAGGGCATAAAGCAAGCCTAGTCACCATTTTGGACCAACCAAGGGCTGCCACATCACCTAGGGAGGTCGGCCAAGAGGGAAAAAGCAAGGGCAAAAATCATGTGTAATTGTTGGACATGAATAGTGCAAACAACTTTGAAAATTCCAACCTTGTCCCTCCAAAATCTCTATAAATAGATGCCATGCTCCTTCAAAATTCTGCACATCTTCTTTGAGCTCCTTTGGCCGAAAATCCTAGGGAGAGAAAGAAGAGAGAGAAGTTCTGGGCGGAAGCTCTGCCGAAGTCTTCAACGGGTAAGTCTTTCGGTCTTTAGTTTTTAGTCTTTAGTTTATTAGTGAGTAAGGCTAGGGTAGTCTTTATTTTTATGATTTGGGTATCATATGGGAGGACTATTTTAGTCTTTATTTTCAAGAATCATAAATGCGTCGAAGTTCTGGCGAAATTTTGGGAAGAAAATAGCCTATGTAGCTTAAGCGCCGGCGAAATTCCGCCAAGTAGGGGTATAGGGGCAAAATGGTAATTTTTACCTAAAATGCCGCTTATAATGTCAAATTACTAATGGAAGTGACATTATTCTCATAGGATATCTGAAACGTTGATTCTGCTTCGCTGCGCTGCGCCGACGTGCCGTAGGATTCTTGCACGTTTCTCCGTAAAGTATGTTTTCCGCCGGTAGTACCTAACGTTGCCAACGAAGGTACGGACGCGTACTGTAACAATAATCCTATAGTTCTCATATACAGATATGTCATAGATACGTTCATATACCGGGGCTCTGCTTAGGGTCGCCGCTTTACATACAGCCTTGTACGGGTTATAAGACATGATAATACCGCTTTGAGTTTTCCTAGCGCTGAGGACACGTGTTCGTGGCACAGAGTAATGTGCGAGCTATATATGTGTAGGACTTTACATACCGCTTTATGCTTATGTCCCGTCTGTGTCACAATGTTGTTGTGTAGGACCTTACATAATTGCTTCATGCTTATGTTCTGTCTGTGTCACACTTCTGATGAGATGTTGCTGTTATGTCATGAATATCTATTGTTTATATACTGTTTTATTTGAGCATAAGGTTAACCGTTACGAGATTCAATGCGGTGAATTGAATCTCACCCGTAGCTTCGTGTCCGGAGGACCGCGAATTGATGTCCGGGAAAGCAGCGGGAGTGACTTGCGGAAGAAGTCATCTTTATCTTATCGCTTTCTTTTCCTTTCGTCGATTACTTTCCGAACCTTAGGATCACTGTAATCAATACTTTATTACGCTATGGTTCATGTTATATTATGATCAGTTACTCCAGAATTGCTTCTACTTTGCTTGGATCAACTGCAACTCCGCCGCTAGATATAACATGGCCCAGAAATTTAACTTCCGGCAGCCAAAATTCGCATTTGCTCAGCTTAGCATATAGTTGCTTTTCCCTGAGTATGCTCAACACCTTTCGCAGATGTTCTTCGTGCTCTTCTTTGCTTTTAGAATAGATCAAAATGTCGTCGATGAACACCACCACAAACTGGTCTAGGTGTTGTCGGAAGATACGGTTCATGTAATCCATGAATACCGCAGGTGCATTTGTCAATCCGAAGGGCATCACAAGGAATTCATAATGCCCATATCTGGTTCTGAAAGCTGTCTTGGGAACATCGCCATCCTTAACTCGCAACTGATGGTATCCCGAACGCAAGTCAATTTTCGAAAAGACTGTGGAACCAGACAACTGATCCAAAAGATCATCAATCCGGGGAAGTGGGTACTTGTTTTTGACGGTCACTTTGTTGAGTTCGCGGTAATCGATGCAGAGTCGGAAGCTTCCATCTTTCTTCTTTACAAAAAGTACTGGGGCTCCCCATGGTGATACACTGGGTCGAATGAACCCCTTCTTCAAAAGCTCTTCCAACTGCTTCTTCAACTCCTGCATCTCGTTAGGAGCCATTCGATACGGCGCCTTTGATATTGATCCGGGATATCCTGGAGTGAAAGGTCGGCTCGCTTTGACGAGAAAAGAATACCATGAAAGCATGACATCCTTGCTTCACGCACCGTCGGCTTACGTAGCGGAGAGAAAGTTCAGGCTCACTTCAACTTTTCTCCGGGAAATGATATCTTCTTGCCACAGTCGATCATCGCACCGTTGGCCGTCAGCCAATTTACACCGAATATGACGACGATGCCGTGAAGAGGTACACGGATAAGATCCACTTTAGAAACTCGTCCATCCACGTCAGCAGTACAATTCATACACGCATCAGAAGCTAAAGACTTTACACCCAACGGTGTAGATACTACAAGATCAAATGGTAATCTACAGGCATGCAATCCTAAACGACTTGCACATTCATAGGAAATAAACGAGTGACTAGCACCCGAGTCATACAATGCTTCAAGTAGATTTCCATTGAGATAGATGGTACCTTGAACCATCTCTGGGGGACTTCTTGGCCTCTGTGTTTGTCAATGCAAAGATTCGGCCGCTCTTTGAGGTCTCGCCTCTACAGCCTTCTCGGGGCAATCCCGGCTAATGTGTCCAGGCTTCTGACACTTGAAACAGACTTGTTTCCCATCGCAGCTTGGCTCTGGATGGTACTTCTTGCATTTGGGACACGTCCGGGATCCCTACTGCCCTGGGTAATTCTGTTGCCCCGGTTGGTAGGGTCTCTTGTTTCCACCCTGGTTGTTGTTCCAAGGTGCCTTCCTCTTCTGTGAGGAACCTCCGCAGTTGGATCCACCGCG
Source organism: Acacia pycnantha (assembly GCA_025563575.1). NCBI lineage: Eukaryota > Viridiplantae > Streptophyta > Magnoliopsida > Fabales > Fabaceae > Acacia > Acacia pycnantha. The sequence goes on along the minus strand of JAMWYP010000069.1, from coordinate 4,214,433 downwards.
ACTTGCATTATTTCCGTCCTGGCTTCGGGATTTGCGCAGTTCCTTCAGGTTGCGCTCCGACAGTCTGCAAGATCCTACGGCTTGGGCCATCTTAGAAAATTGGTGAGATACCAACCTTGCCCTTATGTCGTACCTCAGCCCGTTCACCAATCGGTTCGCTTTCCAGATTTCATTCACATTGCTCTTCAGATACGAAGAGTATCGGGACAGGTTGGTGAAACGTGCGAAGTAGTCGTCAAATGACTCTTCATTCCCTTGTTGTATCTGCAGAAATTCCTCCTCCTTAATCACTTGAATCGAGGGAGGAAAGTATTGTTCGTTGAATTGCTCCAAGAACATCTCCCACGTAACAGGGCTTGGCAGGGTTGTGGAAACGCTCTCCCACCATCTGTGGGCATCGCCCTCTAACTTGTAGATAGCCGGCGGTGCCTTCCGATTTCCGGGCACTCGATAACTTCAAAATCTTTTTAGGCTTAGCGGCCAATCCTCGGCTAGTTCATTCTTTCCCGGGAAACCGGGTGGCTTCGGCTTGCGAACCGGTTGACCCACTCTCGGTGGTTCTCTCTTTTGATTGCGCCTAGGTGGTGATTGGGATCTCTCGGACCCTTAGGCTTTTCATCATTCTCGTTGTCATCATACTCTTCTTCATTATCGTTGTGGTCATCTTCTTCATGTTCCTCATTGTTGCGCTCTTCATCTTGTCTTTGTCTTTCCAAATTTACGCCATTAATGCATCGATAAGATCTCTCTCGCTCTTGCAAAGTTCGCTGCAACTCCTGTATGTCGTTTTGTTGGTTCGGGAGTTGATTACGTGCATGTTGGTCCTCTTGGTTTCGTCCAACTTCGTGTATTGCTCTATCTTGAGGCATGCGCCTCTACCTCGACCTCGGCCTCGGCCTCTTGGTGCACCAAAGACCTCTTAGTATCGCCATTTGTTTTTAATTCATTTCCTTTATCAAACAACGGATATATGTGTCAGAAAAATAACACAACACGTGGCATCAAAACCTATATATTTTCATATTAGATGTAATGTACATGTTAACGTATATTACATCATCCAGCTGGTTTATGACCAGAGGTTAAAATTGAAAGCAGGAATATTACCAAGAGGGGGGTGAATTGGGGATATTAATTTTTCTTCGAATAACAATAATAAAAGAAGATAGGGAAGAAGAGAGAGATGAACACAAGGCAGCTTATACTGGTTCGGTCCTAATCCTTGACCTACGTCCAGTCCCCAGACACACTCTGGGATTCCACTATCTTTCAAGAACAATTACACTCTCATTCGTTTTTGCTTGTGTATGAATTCTACGCGTCTGTTTCATGATTCCTGGAGAATTCCATTTTCGCAGAGATATTATCAGAAACGCGTAAATCACTTTGCCCAATCTGATCCCTCATTATCCCGCACATTAATATCAGTAATTGCAATTCTATATGGTCAATGGTTAATAATCAAATCATTAAAGATTGAATCAAACTGAATTGAATACCAAAATCATCATCTGATATTTCGACAGTGCGAACTGGTTTTTCTGCGTTAATACTCGAGTATGTGAATTAGCATACTCGGGTATATGTATGTTTAAGAGATATTGATATCATTGATCTACAATCATACTCGAGTACATATTTCACATACTCGGGTATATGCGTGTGGCAGATCATCCGAGAAGCATACTCGGGTATATGTATGTTAGCCATACTCGAGTAGGCTAGCATTCATACTCGAGTATACCGATAAACTCGCATTTAACCTGTTGAAACATCTGATGGCATACTCGGGTATATTTTACCCATACTCGGGTATATGTCTGCTGAAACACTTAGGCAGCTATGTTAGGCATGTCATACTTGAGTATAATCGTTCCATACTTGAGTACATGCTTAGATCACAAGATCACACTTAATTCAAAACCTTAAATGATCTCAAGTCTTGTTATCATCAAAACTTTGAGAACTAACATTCTCCCCTTTTTGATGATGACAACACCTAGATTTATGTTTTGAATTTTGGGTTTTGAAATCACTGAAGTAGTTATCATTCAAGGTAAGCAATATGAGATTATAGAGCAATTTCATTCAGTGAGTCAGAATATAGCTGCATATTTTAACATTATGTCAGAATATATAGAGTTCACAAAATGGGACATGAATAAAGGTTGTCATTACATCAAAGTGCACAAAATAGCTCCTAGTTCTAGAGACAAGGTAGAACCAAAACACAATGATATAAGAAAATACTATGAGCTAATAGTAAAACGGCAAGCTAGGTAGCTTGATTTTCTCCCCCTTTGTCATCAATCAAAGAGGGGGCCACAGGGGCTGCCTGAGGATCAACAGATAGTGGAGCAGCAGAAGATGTTGCAGCCACAGGAGGGATAGAAATGTGCTGTCCATCGGGTGTGTTTGCTCCTTCTAAGATATGCAAGAGCTTGTCAAGCTTGTTGTCGACCTTTTCGTGTAGTGCCTGAAACTCTTTCCTCACATCTTCAGTGTGTGACAGGAATTTGGAGTCAACTTGCTGCGTAATTTTCGCCATTTCACTTTCCATGGCTTTGAGCAGTAGAGAATTGAGGTCCTGATAATGCTTAATGAAGGGATTGAGAACATTTTGAATAGATGTATTGATCAAGTTTTGAACTGCAGCGTGAGTGAGAACAGGAGAGGTAGAGGGAGTGCCTGATTTAGAAGATTGATTATCTTCTAGTGGACTAGAGGGAGTCCCTGATTCTGATGGTGTTGGTTCTGAGATACTTGGCTCCTTCTCCTTCCCAGTAGCAGTGGTGAATGAAATCTTCATGAAGTTGAGATGGTACTTGCCAAATAATTTTGGAAACACAGCTTTGTCATTAGGTAGGAGGTACCAAATATCATGGAAGCCTATGATTTGGGAGACAAGGTGTGGAAAGGGAATTGTATTTTTCTTGGAAGAGTTAGATAAAAAGTGGGTCATTTCAGAAATAATCCACTTCCCCAGATTTCGTGGTTCCTTTGCAATGATAGAGGCAAACAGCTCATAATCTTTATGAACGAAGTGAGTATAACTTTGCCCCTTGTTGACCAAGTTGCGGGTATAGAGGTACCAAAGGACTCTATAGGTAGCACACATTTGGCTAGGCTTAAACTGTAATGGATTTCCATCATACTCTTCATGAGGAAACAGAAGTTTAAAGCAGTCAAACTGAGGTAATTTAGGAGGATCTTCCGGGATATTGGCAAACCCAAACAGAGTATTAAGAACTTGTGATGTAATTCTGATTCCCCTTCCTCTGACAGAGGTAATCAACACCTCTTCATCATGTTTATGAACTTTTTCTGCTACAAACATGTTATGATAGAAGACTTTAACAACCCGGGAGAGTAAGGTGTAGAGATTCCTAACGAGGCATGTAATTTCTAAGCCATGGTGAAAGATCCAGATTGCATTTTGTTCTAAAGGCTTCTATGTCTAAACGAACAATGAGGACAAAAGGATCTGGAACCATAATACTCAGTAAATGTATTATCATTTGGAAGATTGAGAGGGTCTTGACACATACCGGGAGGACAATCAAGAGCACTGATTTGTCCAATGAGTTTGGAAGCAAAAGGGTTAACGGATTCTGTGTATTGGAAGTATTCGCCTTTGTGCTCCTTGAATTTTCTGAATTCGTCCTCAATGTCTTTTGATCGTTGTTCCTTCAGTGTTTTGTCGGAATCATTGATGGATGATGTTTCTCCAGTAGCTTCGAATCGGTTTTGTCCTCAGAGATTGGTTCTTTGCTGGATGGGGATGTTTTGGAACCAGACTGTGGAGTGGGGTCAGAGCCAAGAGTTTGAGACTCTGATTCAGAGCTAAGCGATGGCGAACCGGATGGAGAGCCAAGAGATTTAGACTGAGACCCGGATGGTACTTTGGCTTCTAGTTGTGGTGACGAGTTCGTTCGTTGCCGGTAATATGTGAGGGGTTTCTTTGTCAGTGGTTGATCGGCGGATTCAGTGGAGGAGGTAGCCATTAGGGTTTGTTGGAGACGAAAGAGTGGATCAGCCCGAAAAGAGATCGCCGGAGGTGATGGCGTCGTGGAGGGAAAATGAGAATTTGAAAAAGACGGAGAGTGAGAAGGGAAAGTATGTGCGAGTATGTGGAAGTATGTGAGGGATTCGTTGGAAATTTTGAAAGTATGTGGAAGTATGTGCGTGAAATGAGATAAGGAGATTTAAAACGATGAGACAGAGAATGACCGAATACCCATAGTGTACTCGAGTATACAGTGTTTGTACTCGAGTATGTCTCCTTAATTTGCCTGAGAAGATCATGCGAGATTGCACATAATTAACATAAATATCAGAAATACCTCATTTCAAGTATGTATTGTGAATACTTGAGGTTCATGGTTTTGTCAGAGTGATCTTCGAAAATCAGATGAATGATGTTGTGTCAGATGAGGCATGGTACGCGAGTATGACTTGGTCTACTCGAGTATGAGCCTTGTGTAGTATGTACTCGAGTATAGCTGAAGAGTACTCGGGTATGATACTTGAGTATTGATGTACCTACTCGAGTATGAAAGTCTCGCATATTTTTCACTTGAATATCCCGCAAAACAAAGATCTAGGTACTCCGATGCTTAAGTTAGTTCCCTCAAAATTAAAAGAAACATAATCAACAAATTTTTGACTACTTACAATTCATTGGGATTTACCATTCCCAATTCTCTTCTAATGAAATTGAATTGTTCCTTAGCCAAAGGTTTGGTGAATATGTCAGCAAGTTGCAAATGAGTTGGAATGAACATGACTTTGACATCCTTCTTTTGAACATGATCTCTGATGAAGTGATGTCTCACATCAATATGCTTGGTTCTTGTATGTTGTACGGGATTCTTTGCCAAGCTTATTGTGCTTGTGTTGTCACACAGGATGGGGATTTCTTTGAGATGGACTCCCAAGTCTGATAGTTGCTGTTTTAGCCAAAGAACTTGAGCACAGCAACTTGAGGCAGCAACATACTCAGCTTCTGTGGAAGAGACAGCTACTGTGGTCTAATTCTTACTAAACCATGATACAAGTGATCCTCCGAAGAACTCACATTGCCCACTTGTGCTTTTTCTGTCAGTTTTGTAGCCGACATGATCAGAATCTGAATAGGCTGTTAAGAACTCTTGTTGCCCTTTTGGAAACCATAATCCAAGCTCCTTTGTATCTGATAGGTAACGAAAGATCCTCTTAATCCAATCATTCCTCTATATTTTGTAATATTGAAGTCCTTGCCTTTTTCTTCATCAGCATCTAAGGATGTTGTTGAACTCATTGGGGTGTCGGCACCATTGCAGTGTTCCAAACCAAACTTTTGAGTAGATCGCGGAGATACTTGGTTTGAGATATGAAGATACCATCCTTTCTTTGCTTGATTTGTAACCCAAGGAAGTATTTCAGTTCACCCATCATTGACATTTCAAATTCGTTCGCATTATCTTTGAAAATTCTTTACACAAAGTATCATTAGTAGAGCCAAAGATAATATCATCAACATAAATTTGAATAATCAAAAGTTCATTTAACTTGTTGGTTTTGATAAATAATGTGTTATCTGCTTTGCCTCTAATAAACCATTGATCTAATAAGAATTTACTTAGTCTTTCATACCAAGCTCTGGGAGCTTGTTTGAGGCCATATAAGGCTTTCTTTAATCGAAACACACGTTCTGGATAATGTTCATTTTCAAAACCAGGAGGTTGTTCAACATAAACTTCCTCTTGAATAAAGCCATTAAGAAAAGCACTTTTAACATCCATTTGATATAGTTTGAATTCTTTCACACAGGCAAAAGCTAAAAATACCCTTATAGCCTCTAGTCTAGCTACTGGAGCAAAGGTTTCTTCATAGTCAATTCCTTCTTCTTGATTGTAACCTTTAGCCACTAGTCTAGCTTTGTTACGAATAATAATTGCAGATTCATCCCGTTTGTTCTTAAATACCCATTTAGTTCCTATGACCGGATGATCTTTAGGTCTAGGGACTAAATCCCAAACTTGATTTCTATCAAACTGTTGTAATTCCTCTTGCATTGCTATCACCCAATCATTGTCTGAAAGAGCTTCATCAATCTTAGAGGGTTCGATTTGAGAAATAAAGGCGAGAAGGTTACTTCATTTAAAGTATTTTTCTTGTTCTTACTCCTTGATTTACATCACCTATTACTTGGTCTAAAGGATGATTTCTAATAAACTTCCAAGCTTTAGGTTGAGATGGACTAGAATTCTCACAGTTATTTTGAGTTTCAGATTCAAAAACATTTTGGGGATTTTCAATTGAGGCAGGAGTAGTTTTTGAAAAGAATTGATTTTTGAAAATGTTTTCCTCATCATCATCCAGAGGTGTCTTAGTTTTAGATTCACAGAATACAACATGCATAGATTCTTCAACAACACGGGTACGAGTATTAAAGACTCTATAAGCTTTACTCCTGTTTGAGTAACCTAAGAATATACCTTCATCGATTTGGAATCAAACTTACCCATTGTCTTATTGTGTACAAAACACTTACACCAAAGATGCGCGAGATGAGACAGATTTGGTTTTCTCCCTTTGTAGAGCTCATAGGATGTTTTGTCCAGCTTCTTTCTCATATATGCTCGATTTGATATATAACTTGTCGTGCTCATTGCATCTGCCCAAAAGACTGTGATGTTTGATTTTCATTTAACATAGCGCGGGCCATTTCTGTAAGCACACGATTCTTTCTTTCAACTACACCATTTTGTTGTGGTGTTCTTGGAGCTGAGAAGTTATGATCAATTCCATGAGCATCACAAAATTCCTGAAAAGCTTGATTTTCAAACTCACCTCCATGGTCAGTTCGAATAGCTGAAATATTCATACCTTTCTCATTTTGCACCTTTTTGGCAAATGTGATAAACATATCAAAAGTTTCATCCTTTGAGGTTAAGAAAATAGTCCAAGCAAATCGAGAGAAATCATCAACAATTACTAAAGTGTATAAGTTTCCACCAAGACTCTTGACTCTAGCTGGTCCAACCAAATCCATATGAAGTAGTTGAAGAGGTCGATTTGTAGAAATTTCAAATTTGTTTTTAAAGGATGATTTGATTTGTTTACCCTTTTGGCAGGCATCACAAAGTACGTCATTTTTAAAGTGTAGTCTAGGTAGGCCGATAACTAAATCTTTTCTTAACAACTTGTCTAACTGAAGCATGTTGACATGAGCCAGACGCTTATGCCACAGCCAACTTTCATCCAAGTTGCTAACAAAACATTTTTCAGAAGTGACTTTAGGTAAATCTAATGTATAGCAGTTACCTTCTCTAGGAGCTTTAAACAGTACTTTCAGTTTACCTTTGTCGATAGGAAGATCATCTTTGTTGACAATGAGACATTCTTCTGAGTCAAAGATAATCCAATTATTCTTGTCAGCACTTTGACTTACGCTTAGGAGGTTGTGATTGAGGCCTTCTACAAAATAGACATCTTTGATCATGTGTCCATCTTTTGTACCAATTTCACCAATCCCAGTGATTTTTCCTGATTGGTTGCCTCCAAAAGTGACTTTTCCACCATCCTTTGATTTCATTGCAATAAACTTTGCTTGATCTCTGTCATATGTCCGGAGCATCCACTGTCAATGTACCACTTGTTTATTCTTGATGCTCTCAAACAACCTGAAACAAACATTAGGTTTTAGGTACCCATCTTTTCTTGGGTCCTTTGGGGTTAGTTTGGGTTATAGGAACATAGGTTCCTTTTGGGACCCATTGATAATTTCCAACAGGTTTATTTCTTCCATCCTTTTTGTGAAAACAAGAAGAAGTATTATGACCTTTTCGATTACAAGAATTACAATGAGCAAAAGGATTTGATATGTGAACTGATTTCTGAAAGTAGTTCAAATATGATTTTTTGCCTGTTTTCTTCTTTCCTTTCTTATTGTCAAAAATAGGATTATATCCTATGCCTGATCGATCATTGGTGACCCTTTGATCTTTCAGAATAACATTTAGCATTTCACTACCTTTAGTGAATTTTTCAAGAGTCTTTGTAAGATTCTCATTTGTCTTTTCCAAAATAATGCATTCATCACATATGAGATTTTTGGAGAAGAAAGATTTTCTACTTGTTGTTCAAGAGTTGTATTCTTCCTTTTCAAAGTAAGACAATTTTTAGCAAGTTCATCAAACTCATTTTGAACAAGTTGGTATTCAGCAAATAATTCATTATAGGTAGGCATTGTATCATTTTCAGAACAAACAGGGTTTTCACAATTTGAAACTGGAGGTGAGGTTTTTGTTTGTTGTTTAAGCAGTTTGTTTTTCTTTCTGGAAGTAACGAGTTCCCTTACAATGTTATTGAATTCAGAGTGTAGTTCATTATATTCAGAAAGTAATTCATCATAAGTAGGATCACATACCTCTTTGTCTTGTCGTTCTTCTTCTTCTGCTACCAAGCGGACATTGGCAACTTCTTCTTTCTCCTCATCTTCTTCTTCGTCGAGGAGCCGTCTCCCATATGGCAGACACATAAGCCTTCTTTCTGAATCGACTGAAATTTTTCTTCTTTTCTTTGTCTTTCGCCCTGGACATTCGATTTGAAGTGTCCTGGTTTCTCACATTCGTAATGATGACTTGAGCTTTATCATTTTTATTGTTTGAGTTTCCTTTTGAAATTTATTTCTAAAGCCCTGATCCTTTTTGTAAAATTTCTTAAACCTTCTTACAAACATGGCTATTTCTTCATCTTCCTCATCATCCTCGGTTTTGCTTTCTTTTTCTTTTACAGAGTTTAGAGCAATACCTTTGCTTTTGCTGGTGTTGACTTCGCTTAGATTTTTCTTGAATTTTAACTTACTCGTATTCGACAAAGCTTCCAAATAGGGCTGCTATCGAAGCCATTGATTCTCCACGGGATTCTTCTATTGCCGTGACTTTAGCTTCCCAATCTTTAGTTAAAACATTTAAAATTTTTCTTACCCGAGGACCTTGATCATATACCTTGCCCAAGGCCGCTAGTTGATTGGTTAGATGTGTGTAGCGAAGTTGGAACTCAAGCAATGGTCTCTCCGGACTTCATTTGTAGTAAATCAAACTCGGTGGTCGAGTGTTGATACGATTTTCTTTGATTCCGTAAGTTCCTTCATATGCTATTTCTAAGGTCTGTCCACATCTCTTTTGCGGTAGGAAGGTTGCATACCGGAAGTACTCCTTTTGACCGAGGGCACTCTGCAGCATCGGGATAGCTTTCTTGTTGAGACTAATATGCTTCATGTCAGCGTCATTGAACTCGTCCTCTGTTTTGGGAACGACGATTCCTCCTTCACCCCTTTTTGTAGGAGCGTAATTTCCCTTTTCAAATACACGCCAGAGTCCATACTCAGAAGCGAGCACGTACACCTTGAATTTTGCTTTCCAGAATGAGTAATGTTCTCCGTTGAATCCTGGAGGCCGATTGATTGACGCACCATCAGGCAATATTCCTTCCATGATCTTATCTCGGGATGTTAAGCCCAACTGAGACAGCCTGGCTCTGATACCAAATGAAAGCAGGAATATTACCAAGAGGGGGGGTGAATTGGGGATATTAATTTTTCTTCGAATAACAATAATAAAAGAAGATAGGGAAGAAGAGAGAGATGAACACAAGGCAGCTTATACTGGTTCGGTCCTAATCCTTGACCTACGTCCAGTCCCCAGACACACTCTGGGATTCCACTATCTTTCAAGAACAATTACACTCTCAAGGATGATCCTCTCACTTTCGGACTCCACTCCCCTTACAAGATGTAATCAAAGACCCAATCTCAAAGTCCCAATACTCTGAGATTTTCACAAGAACTAGTAGTAGATGAATAACTCTCTCTAAGAGCAGATGATTATAAACACTGAAGAACAACAATATAGCACACTCTTATGGAAGTATTTGAAAGTACAAGAAAGTATCTCTTAAGAGCTTAGTGTAACTAATCTCTCAAAAGTGTAATTCTGTCTTTGAGCGTTTTCTGTGTGCTTGGGGTGGTTTTCAACTGGTGATCCCTTCCTCTATTTATACTGGTTGGATGAAGGTGTCCGTTGAGGAGCTCCACCATTTGAATTCAAAATCTTTCCATTTCTCTGCATGATCACACTTCAATTCGTTTGAGGATTCTTTGGCAATATCATAATGGTCATAATGTTAGCAATGAATTCGTTTTTGCTGTGTATGAATTCTACGCGTCTGTTTCATGATTCCTGGAGAATTCCATTTTCGCAGAGATATTATCAGAAACGCGTAAATCACTTTGCCCAATCTGATCCCTCATTATCCTGCACATTAATATCAGTAATTGCAATTCTATATGGTCAATGGTTAATAATCAAATCATTAAAGATTGAATCAAACTGAATTGAATACCAAAATCATCATCTGATATTTCGACAAATGCGAACTGGTTTTTTGCGTTAATACTCGAGTATGTGAATTAGCATACTCGGGTATATGTATGTTTAAGAGATATTGATAGCATTGATCTACAATCATACTCGAGTACATATTTCACATACTCGGGTATATGCGTGTGGCAAATCATCTGAGAAGCATACTCGGGTATATGTATGTTAGCCATACTCGAGTAGGCTAGCATTCATACTCGAGTATACTGATAAACTCAGTATTTAACCTGTCATACTTGAGTATAATCGTTCCATACTTGAGTACATGCTTAGATCACAAGATCACACTTAATTCAAAACCTTAAATGATCTCAAGTCTTGTTATCATCAAAACTTTGAGAACTAACAAAATCCTTCGCGTTCGTAATTCATAACTTTATATCGGAAGTACGCTCTTCTAATAGTCTTCTTGCTGCGTTGTTCCGCCATCCAATGCTTTGATTGTATAGTGCTTATCAGCGTTCTGTTCGTAGCTAGAACTTGTCTAGGATGTTAAGTTCAAAGAAAGATTCACTCTTGAATCGTCTTGACAGCTTAACAGCTGGAAATACTTACAGTTGTCATCATCGGATGAATGATCCGATCCGACGAGGTTTCTCCGCTCTAAAGGCGTACTAGCCATTATCTCCGTTCATCTTTACACATTTACACCAATGGCCTTATCAATACTCGTTTTCAAAAATGTGCTCAAAGTTAAAAGGCTTAAGAACCTAACTCCGTTATCCGAACAGAATGGCCAGGTAAGTGTCTACCATGGGGGCCTCACCGGGTTAGCAGTGACTTATGGCACACCCACGTAGACTAGCCTTGCCTTCGGCACCAAACCGTCCGTGGTAACATAGTTAAATACTTGCCAGAAAGTTTTGCTCGATACCATAAAATGTAACATCCAGAGTAGAGCAATAGAGCGAAAGAGTACTTGGATTCTTAGCCAAAACATCAACCATTGTGTAACATTGTAATGATTACAGTAATCCTAAGGTTTAGAAAGGAAATAACAGAAAGAAACAGAAAGCGATAAGATAGATAAATCTTCAGCTGCACGCCTACTCCGGGTACTTGCCTCGATCCCCGATCCGTGGTCCTCCTGACCCTGAAGCTACAGCTGAGATTCAATTCAACGCATTGAATCTCAGGTAACGGTTAACCTCATACCCAAACAACACAGTATATGGCCAATGAGATATTCAAGAGCTAATACAACAAGATATCACAAGCATACTAGAGATGCATGATCATTATGCCGACAAAACATAAGCACGAGCAATATGTAAAGCCCATAGGGTAAATAACAACAACGGCTGCACTATTCACCGGTGCCACGATAAACACTCGTGTCCTCGCCGCTAGGAAAACATAACGGCATTCCAAACATAACTGTTTAAAATCGTCTGTATAACGGTCTACGACATATCCTTGACATATATGCATTTAAGAAGCACAAGATTAGTGTTACAGTACGCGTCCGTACCTTCGTTGGCAACGTTAGGTACTACCGGCGGAAAACGTACTTTCTACGGAAAAACGTGAACTTCAAACAGCGGTTCGTCGGACAGCGTGACGGCAGCAAATCAGCTTCAACTTTTCAGCGACTCGATCCCTACTATGTTTACACCTCTGCATATTTTTTCAACGCAAACAAGGCTCTAAAACATTTGTAGGAATCTTGTCACCTACTTCCTAAATCTAACTAACAATTCTACTAACTACTAAACTAAAAACTAAAGCCCGAAAGACTTACCCGTTGAAGACTTTCCGGACAATTCTACAGGGCTTAATTTATTTTCCTTATTTCAAAAATATGCCTATAGGCATTTTTCCTATTTTGTTTTATTAGGAAAAAGCACAAACGGCCTCGAATTAACTTCCGGAAGAGGTCACTTAAAGGTAAAAACTCACTGATCAATATTTTACCTTGACCTTGGGATTCCTATTCCTAGATCTCTAGATAGGATCCGTTTCCTAATTTATAAATTACTATCCACAAATTTTGCTTTAATTAATTATAATAATAAAATATTGTGCAAGTTGCACAACTTGCTTCCTATCCTATTTTTATTTTCTTTTTATTTTTCTTTGGCCCAAAATTTCGTTTGCCCCTTTAATTAATTTAATAAATATTTATTTTTTATTTACTTAATTATTTAATGATTTATTTATTTAATTTTTCCAAAAATTCCAACAAAAATCCCTAATTGGTCCATTCTTGTTTTTAGGTTTAAAAATACCTAAACTCAACTATTTTTCATAGAAATTTCCAATTAATTAGTAAATACATTTTTACTAATATTCCACTAATTTCCACTAATTTTTGAGCTTCACATAATATTACTGAATTTCCTTTGCTTATACTTAAGTAATTAGTCAAATATTACTTAATTACTTCATTATCACTTGTTGATAATTTTCTTAATTACTATGCCTTATTACCTTCATACACTTGTATTAACATTAGTATTTTCATGCCTCTTGCATTATTCCATAATTACAAGGGTATTTTGGTCTTTACTTCTTTTTGAGTATTTTCCAACAATTTCTCCAATTTCATAATTTATAAAATTACAATAATTAGAGATTATATACTCTCCTAACTCACTTGGTCATTTAACTGTCTTTTAGGATTTTTTCCATAAATTTTCTAAGTTAATTATGTCCCTTAGGGGCATTTTGGTCATTTTGGCACTTTGGCCCTAAATTTCTCTAATTTCCTACAGAAATTCTACTTAGAAAATAGACTGTATTTATACAAGACCGGAGATTGTAATTTCACTTATCAGAAATATCCAATTTTTATTTATAATATTCCAGATAAATATCCGGGTATTACACAATGAGTGCAATAGCATTCAATTAATACAAGCACATACGTCTTGTAATTACAATCAACTTATATGGAATTTCTTATTTCAAGTATTTCTTTTTCTTTTCTTGAGTTTGTTTTTTCTTTTTCTATCTTCTTCCTTCTTTATCTTCTTTCTTTTGCGTTTCTCTTTCTTTCTTTTGCTCTTCCCTCTTCTTCTTTTAAACTATTTACATGGCATCCATACTATGTACGTCAATACCTAGCTAGCAACATTTTCAAATATTTGATTTTGGAGTTTTGTGAGTGCATCAGTTATAAGTGATCTCTTTGGGAGTATAGTTGAGAAACCCAAGTGGAGTAACACTATTAATTCGGGCTTGAAGATTTTTCTTGTGTATGAACCACTCCGGTCCTTATTATAAATTCATTTTAGAAGAATTTTTTAGTACTAATAAATATAAGTCCACTTACATATATTATTAGTGATTGTTTTTTCAATTTTACCTTTATTTAATTATTTTTAGAAAGAGAGAGAAAGAGAAGAGAGATGTGAGAATGATTTATAAATGCAGAGAGATAAAAATGTTAATAAAGGTAAATTTGGAAAACTATATCAATTTAAGGCATATTTAATGATTTAACTGACAATTTTTAGAATTTGGAGAATTAGTTAAAATAGACTTATAATAACAACCAAAGTTGGTATATATTCTTGAATTATGAATATATCACTTTGGTCTTATGTATAAATTACATAATTCTCACATACCAAAGAAAATTAGTTAACTTAATAAATAAGGACTAAAATAAATATTTTCCCCATTTTTTCCTTCATTTATGAATGGATATTTTTTACCTCTTTTCTCTCTACCTATAATAGAGGTAAGATTGTAACACTATCATTTGTTACTCTGAAAGTAAACTTATAATTATAATAAGGATATAAAAAAATTCCTATCTAGACTTATAAATAGGACCAAAATGGCGACCATGTGTCAATCTCCATATATCTCTCATGTCAATTTAAATTTCTCAAACGAATGTAACTCCCACAATTCTACAAAACTTATCCTATCTTCTTTAATTATATTCCGTTACTTCATTTTTAACATGATAATTAAGATTTTTGAGTTGTAAAGTTGTGACTTTAAATAAAGGGCATGTTCCAGAAATTTGATATTTGAAAAGTTCTTCCCATTTCTTTACTCATATATACCATTCTTTCTTTCTTTTTTTGAACAAATATATACCATTCTTTCTTACTCTATTGAATATATTTTGTTTTGTTTGTTTCATAATACATTAATACTGTTTTGAGCGAAAAAAATAATACATTAATATTCCTCTGGTTGTTAATATAAAACATATTTATATAATTTGATTAAATTATGAAAATTAGTTAAGTTAGTTAATGAGGTGCATGTACTGTCTAAAACACCATAGTCATATTCCTTAATTTTTCTCATTCCCTCCCCTCCTTGATTATTATTGAAGGAGCATCAATAGGGGTAAATTAAGAAAATATTAATAAATATAAAAATTATGTCTTATATAGTATCAAGATCAACTCCCTAAATGTATCTTATATTAAGGATTAGAGGAGTATATATTATGGAAATCTTTTTAGTACGGAAGTTAAACCAAGTGTTATTGTTACAATCGGAAAAAAAAAAAAAAAAAAAAAAAAAGCATTGTGTTAATATCTCCTTGCATGTATATGGTATTGTTTGCATTTGCAATATGATTGAGAGATACAAACGGTGAAGTCAGAATAAAGGGGTTTAAACTTCTCATGTTTAAATGAGAAGAAAAAGATTCCTACACACACATGAAATGGTGGGACCCACATATATATATATGTGTGTGTGTGTGTGGGTCCCACTATTTCATGTGTGTGTGACATAAGAAAACTCTTTTCTTACAACATGAGAAGTGTTTTTCCCCAAAATAAATAGATAAATAGTTTTCATCAAATTTTAATTTGAGAAAAAGATTAAAATAAAATACTGCTTGAGATTTAAAATCCCAAATTAGTGATTTCCTTTTAAAATAAGTTTACAGTTGCTATATGCTTGTAGTTAATACCAATATTCTTAAAGGCAACAAGACTATTGGTTTGAGATTTTAAAGTTCAAATGGTATTTTCCTATCTTTTTTATTTTTTATTTTTAGTGAGAACATTACTAAGGAAATTTTTATTATTTGAATAATATGTAGCTTGAATTACAAATATGCCCATTAATGATCTTACTGCGAAGTTGGGACTTGGACGTTTTGAAATTGCAGCACATTATCAACTTCAAAGTGTGTGATTTGACACAACCTTAATCGTTTGGGATCAAATCATTATTCACCATGAATTAAAATATAATATAGTGCAAACAAAATTTGGGACCGTTTTCTTATCAACAAGTTTTTTATTTTAAATTCTCTAACTTGAACTAAGTGCTAAAAACATGGTTAGAAAGAGAGTTTTAAAATTAGTTTTTTTTAAAAAAATCAAAATTCATGAAAATAAAATTATTTATACTATTTTTGGTATTTTTGGAATTGGAAATAATGAAGAAATGTTCAAATTGAAAGTGAAGATATGAATGATAAATGCTTTTGGTAAAGAAGAAAGTGACTATCCTTGCTTAAAAAGTATGAGAGTTAAAATTTCATTAAGTCTCAAGAACAGCTTTAAGATAACACTTGAGTCTGATATCTCTAATTAATAGTAGCTCCTACAAATATAGGTAACTACTACATCTTAAGATATTGTTGAAAACCACTTAATGTGTAATTAAAATTGGGATGATGCAAATTGTTCTTCCCAGTTAGAATATTGTAACAAACCATTCAAGAAACTAAAATCAACTATGATTATCAATCATATACATAACAGTAAACATAATTTTATCATTAAAAGACATATATAAATTTGAAAATCAAAATACATCATTCAATTAATGATCAATCCACATGAACAATATCACTGCAATGCAATCCAAGTCTCACAACTACAATAATAAACTTAAACAAGGAAACCAAATAAATAGTAAGCATAAGATTGAATCAAAAAACTCTGCTAAACCTTCATCACTAAGCAGCAAGAAAATTAGCTACACAGCCATTAAAGCATCAAACACAATCTGTAGAATCAAACCAGCAATAGACACAAGCTTGCCAGAATCTGGAAATTGTCTCGCCTAAAAATTTAAAGCCTGGCCAGAAAACTTACACGAAGAACAAATGGTGCTCTGAGCTCATCAAATTGACTCTGAGCTCTGGAACTTGCGGCATTATGTCTCTGAAAAGTGCCGGCGAACTAAGAGGGGGGAGTCCGAAGGTGCAGGTGGTGTATGAAGCTCTGGTGGTGGTCTGAGATAGGCCGGAGACGGTGAGAACAGAGAAGGACCGACGGTGGTGGTGGTGTTGAATTCGATGGTGAAGGCAAGATTAACTGTGGTGCTTTGCTTCTTCAATTTCCTCTTCCTCTGTCTCCCCCGAAGTGTCGCCTATTCTGTTCCTTCGAGTCTCAGGTCACCGGCGATGATACAGATGTGGGTGACGGTGAAGGTCGAGCAAAGGTATTGAAAGGAGAAGGTGAATGGTGGATGCGATGAAGATGATGGTAGTGAGGCAAAGGTGAATGGTGATGGAGATCCAGCTTAATTTGCGGCTGCTCCCTCCTGGATGTAACTCCGAAACTCGTGAAAAGCGCTGCAGTGTTTGGGAGGATTAAATTGGGATTTTGAAAATTCATAGTGTTAAACTCTTCAATCTAAAATTTGAGCCCCAAATTGCCATTTTCAAATTTAATCCAATTTTTCAAATACCTCATGAATAATTAACAAATTATGACCATTTTACCCCTTATTATACTTAATTAATTACAAATGTCTCTAACTCAAATAATGTTTAATCATGCAATAATGTCTTAGAAAATACATTAAAAATATTAAATTAATTATGAAAATAATATAAAATTATGGTTCAATTAGTGCGTTAGAATAAGTCAAACTTAAAGTAAACTGAGTTATAGGATGAACAGAAAATTAGCTAACTAAAGAAAATTTAGGGCTAAAATCTTTTAAGATAATCACCCACTACTCTGTAAGAGGAATATTCATGATGATAGCTTCTCTTGGTGAGCCAGAGAAATGGCACAATGGTTAACTTCTCTTAACATGAGATCAAATGTAACAATTCAATGACATATTAATTAATACGTTGTGAATTTGTCTGATCCAACTGTTGAAAGAATAATCCTGAGTTAGATCAATGTTGATGAGCAGCAATGTTTTTTTGTAGAGTCATTGAAGATGATTATTTTAGAGGATGAGCTTTGGAGCAACAATAAAAGTTGGTCATATCATAACTTTAAATCTTGGAAACAATAGTCTCTTCGCTTGTGAGATAAGGATATGTATATTTAACCGATCGAGATAGTGGCTTAAGGATTAATAGGTTAGACTGGGGGTCAACTTGGGGTCAGATCAACCATATTAAAATAATGGAATTTAATTCACAATAAGAGCATTTTATGTATTATGTTTTATTTCATTAGTCATTTTATATTTTATGAAAATCAATTGGTTAAATCCTAAATATTATTTTATTTTAAGCATAATTTTATAATTTAATTAAATATTAATTATTGAAAACAATTAGTCTTAAATGAATTAAATTGATTTGTTTCCTCCTTAATTAGTAATGAGAGCCAAAAGCTCCCCTCCCCTGCCCTCTCTTCCCCTCGTTTAGTCCCCTCTAAGTTGAGTTTTTTTTTTTTTTTTTGATTTTTAGTCCTTTCTTTCAGGGGAGCTAATTTTTCTAACTAATCTAACGTCAGTATTTCTGAGCAATATCGCTAGCGAGAACGACGAGGTGGCAGCATATTCGTCGGCTTGGTGGAAGCCACTGACGGCGGCAAGGTTTGAGGATTCAGCAAGAAGTTCTTGCCATCGCCATATCTATCAGAGGGTCCAATAGTTCCGCGAAAAGCTGCAAGAGCTTCGTTGTGGGGAGGGATCTGACTTTTAAAAAGGAAGCACTTGAAGTATGCTTCATCCTTCATTGATTCATTGCAGTAAATAATTTTTTCCTGTGTGCATATGAAGAGTGACGGAGACGGTGGGTGTTGAAACGAGAGACGAAGTGGGGTTTAAAAGGAGTGAACTATGGAGTGGGAGTGTGATGGAGAGAAGGAATTTTTTTTTTTTTTTTTATATCTTTTAATTTGATGGGAGTGGGGATTGTTAATTTGATTTTAAAAATATATTTTGGGAAATATTGTAGGAGGAATGTATTCTTATGTCACACACATATAAAATGGTGGGACATATATATATATATATATATATATATATATATAATGGGGTTTAAACTTCTCATGTTGCATGAGAAGAAGATTCTTACACACATAAAATTGTGGGACCCACACACACATACATATATATATATATATATATATATATATATATATATATATATATATATATATATATATATGGGTCCCACCATTTCATGTATGTGTGACATGAGAAAACACTTCTCCTACATCATGAGAAGTGTTTTTCCCATATATAATTAGCATTATATATATGTGTGTGTGTGTGTCCCACCATTTCATGTGTATGTAGGAATCTTTTATTTTTCATGCAACATGAGAAGTTTAAACCTCATATATTTATTACTTAATTAGAAATAAAAATATAATTATATCAATTTTTTATAGACTAACATGTAAGGATAAAATAGTAAATTAGTTATTAACATGTCTTCCCTCACTTAAACCACATAAATGATCATTAAAAATACTTCTCTTTCCCTTTCCTCCAACCAACCCAAACAAAAGACAACAATTGAAGGGCAACTTCATCTCCATCTCTAATCTCATCTCCGTCTTCTTCCACCTCAGGTTCGGCAACCTTCACCAACCATCATCAACCTCTTCTCCATCCCGCCTTCTTTAAAACTAGCAACCTTCACCAACCAGCCCCTTTCAAAGTTGCTCTATGTCTCCACCTCTATTTCTTCTTCTACCATCATCTACTTCTTCTCCCATAGTGACCCGGATCCTCCATCTTTGGTTTCATTTTAGAGTTATGGAAACCTTTTCTTAAAAAAAAAAAAAGAAGTAAACCACATAACCCAATGGTTTACCCTGGTTTATAACGGTTCACTTCGGTCTATACCAATTTGCTCTAGTTCAGACCGTTTCCTAGTTCGTGAGGTGAGCCGGACCAAACAAGTCTGGTTCACTGGTTTCCAAATTAAATCGGTTTGGTGTGATTTTTTGTAAGCTAGCTTTAAGAAATTCTACTTTCTAGCTTAAAAGTAAATGACAACTTGATTCTATTTGTAATAATCCTTGGTATACCGATAATTATGAGAGAACAATGCACAACAAAGTGGGCGAAAAAAAATAGCATAAGTACACTAATACAAAATACTTGATCACATTACAAAATTACTTACAGGGTACTATACAATATTTACAAAACCCAAAAATTTCAACCACAAAGTACAATAATCAACTGCAGCCAATGCACAATCCAGTCATCCTCACTTGCCGGTGTCCGCCGCCTTTGCTTTGAGGGTCGTATCCAATACGCTATACAAATCACAGGTAGTAGCAAGGGCTAGGATCCCGAAGGTTCCAAGAATAATAGTTAATCTCATATACAATGTATAAACAACACATGACGGTTAACCACAAATAGAACTTAGTCCACAACAACATAACAGTATTCAGAAATCACAACACAGATCACATGCAGCAGCAACTGCAAACAAAATCACGTAATCACAAACCACAATACTGGGAAAGATCGACTAGGAACCACCTAAGTCATCTGAATGTAACTAGTTTGCCGCCCAAGAACTACTGGTCCAATAGACCTTACCCCTAGACACCAGGAAGGTACATCATTGTTGAGTCTTTTTTTTAATAAAAAAAATAAAAAATACTTTCAGTAGTCATATATATGCACACTAATCTAGATTACACATTGCCCAAAATTGTGTTATAAAATCATAGGTTATTTTCAAAAATTCATATCTCCACGTGCACAAATCCAAATGAGGTTTATAACCTATCAAATTAAAGCTTGATATGTTTACTTTAATTCTGGAAACTATCATAGCCATTGGACACCATTTAATAACCCAAAAACACGACACAAGCTATCTGCCTCACAGGAAACTAACACTTGGCAGATTAAAGTTTTATACAATTTCCTTCCAATACTTTCAAAATCACTTCCTAACCTTTATCCTACACAATTTTTCATTTTAAACACATTGGAAGCATCAAAATGGGCAAAATCTCACTCCTGATGGGTCCCCTGTTCTGGCCAAAAATTATAGCTAAGGGATAAGAAGTTTGATTTCTACTTTAAACATGGTTTTGTCCCTAATCACTTTTAGCAGCTTGTTTAGGCCCTTAATCATACTTTAACCCATTTTAAACAAATGGATAGCACCTCCCCTTAACACTTATGGTATGTTTGGTTTGAGGGAAGGGGAGGGAATGAGAGAGAAAAAAAAAATGAGGAGGGAGGAAAATATGTGGGCCCCACTACACTCAATTTTCAAAAAGAATTTCCCTCCTCCCATTTTTTTTCTCTCCCCTTCCTTCCCTCCCCTCCCCTTCCCACAAACCAAACATACCCTTAGGGTTTCCAAAATCATAAGAAAACAAGGAGAAGCCACCATAAACCACAACAAGTCCAAGAACATAACAATAGGGTCAAGTATCTCTTTTACCTTGGCTTGCTCTTGTATTCTTGCAACTTTTCTATCTTCTCTTAGCCTTTAGGGTTTTCGGCCTCCTCCTTAAAACACCATAGAAAGAGAGCTTTAAGAGGCTAGAGAGTAGCAAGAGGGAAGAACTAGAAGAAATAGAAGCATAGACATCATCCTCATTTTGAATCTTTGAGTTTCTTCTTCCCCTTTCTCTCTTGTTCTTTCAGCTTGCTTCCTCTCTTGGGTAAGTGTGTGTGTTGGCCGATCCAAATGGAGAAGGGAGAAGGGATTCAATGGATAATTAAGGGTCCAAGTCAGCTACGAAGAGGAGAAAACATTTGGGCACTAACTAGCCACCTATTTACTAGTTTGCCATTTGGTTACAACTAAACCATATAGTTAGTGCTTTTGGGCTTTTCCTTCCTCCTCACTCTTGGGCTTTTGACCGAAATTAAGCCATAAGAGAGGAGTTTAGAGTGTTCTTGAATTGCTTCGAGGCTAAATCCATGGGCCCCACACTCCACTAACCTCATTTGACCATTTTACCCTTACAAAACTTATTTTGGCACAAACTGACAGAATTTTCAACCAACTCTAAAAATCCATCTCTCTCATCACAAATGTCTAATTGTAGTGATTCCAAAGGCTATGTGAACATTAATAAGTCTATTTCCAAGGAAAAATACCTCCTATGGTCAAACACACATGATCTGTCCCAGATTCATCAATTATTACACACTGGTCCAGAAAACGTTTCAAATTCAAGGGCTAATTTAAAAAATTCATAACTCATGGTACATAGGTCCAACTGATCTATATAACCCATCAAAATTAAACCTTATCATGTCTACTTTGACTCTAAAAAGTTTCATAGCCATTGGATATCATTTGCTCAATCAAAGGCATGTCACAAATTTACTGCCTCCCAGAAAATCCAATTTGCCAACATCTAGGGAAATTCTCTTCAAGACACTTGTCACACTTTTTGAACCGAACTTAGTCGTCTACCTGATATAAGTTTATCCTCCAATCTTATGCCCAAAATTCAGGATATTACAATATTGTTACTATTTCAACATTTTATAAAAAGTATTTAAGCTTTACAAAAACTGAAAAACCATATGCTGACAGCACCAAAAGTTCAGCTTAACACTAGAAACTTTAGTTAATCAGCAATTAACTTTAAACCAAGATTCAAAAACCAAAAAACTAATCAAAAGCCCTAATTAGTTGAGACAACAGCTACATTAATATCAACTTTCCACCTCTTGTTTGACAAAATTAAGGAATGGGCTCAAACCAATTGTCAAGGCTGATGATGTGAACATTGCAGCTTTCAGAATTTCATACACCTGCATTAAAACCATTAAGGGCAAGGTTTAAATCTCCGACTTAATGGAAATAGGGGGAAAATAGAAAGGGGAATTGTTATAAGGTCCCAATGAAGGAATTTAATTACTCAAAAGTCCTATAACAATTGAGAAGCATGAAACAACAAGTTTCACTATAGGAAATAAGAATAGTTTTATGCTTCTCATTTCTCATCGAGACTTTTTTGTTATTAAATCCTTTTCTTAGGACCTAATAGGAAATTAGGAATCTCCCAAAATAGAAACACCAGCAAACAAAATTACTTTCCCTACTCTATTTTCTCATTCTCTGTTCATCTGATTCTGACTACTGTTTTTTTATTTGGACACTGAAATTCAGCTTTAAGTTTACGTTACATTTTGACATCTCAATCATGATTCAGGTTATTAAAATATAGATCATTCAAGCTCTTTGTAATATGTCAAAATTTGACGGCTCAGTTATTGATAAAGTATTGCTTAAGGTATTCAAATTTGATTGAGGCCAGAGTGACCATTAGAAAACAGACCAAATTCTCATACAAATTTCCCAAGGAATCAGCGTGATCAGAAAACTAGAGGAATGATGAAGAGAAAAGAAGTTGAATTGAGAGAAGAAAATACCTCATTCGCCCCAATTCTTATGATCTTTGCTTCAAAGTCTTCTGCACCAAGTTTACATTCACGCAGAAATTCCAAAGCAGCAGAAGATGAAAATGGTGCTACAGACAAATCATCTCCCACCATGAACGTTGTTCCCTGCTTAACATAACAGGCATACCTACTTTCTGCAGCCTCACTTAACTTATAATAAATTGGTAACACCTGGTTTTTCACTTTACGAGAGGCAATCATAGGATTGAGTAGCTTGTTCTTCAGATCAGATTTGAAATATCTCGTTGAATCAATTTGAGCCAAGCTTTTATACAAGTTGTCCATGCAGCCCAAATCAGCATTGCCTTGAGCAAGACGTTCAACTACACCTAGTGGTATAGTCAGGAAACTTAGAAGCTGATCCGTGAGCCCCTCTTCTGCTTCAGCAAACAAAACTTTTTTCTTTGATTTTGATATCATTACCTTCAACAACATCTTCCAACCCTCATTGAGTTGAACCTCACTTTTCATTAACTTGGACAGCGATGGTGTTTGACAGTTCTGAATCTGCAGCTCTTTGCGTAAGAATAGGTCTGTTAATGGTGTCTTTGACCACAAGGAGAACTTCAAGAGATCCAATACCTTCACAAACATAGCATACAATAATAGTTTATATGAGATATGGGCCTACTTGGAGTGCAACAGTTTATCTCTAATACCCAGACTAATCAAATCATAGTGACTAACACCCCTCGTCCTTGGGTTCAACTGGCGAAGGGGTCGGACTTTCTCACCTAAAGGGAGGAGATTCGATCCTAGAGTTGGTCAAGGTGCTGAGGGAGGCATCCTAGGGGTCTACGAAGCAATAGAAACGCTGGGAAGAAGTGGAGACATGTGTACTCTCTAACCCAGTATGCCCTGTGGACTGGGCTCCAAACACCCTGCCCTTGGACTGTGGGTGAGCCCAATCCCTTTCCTAAAATTTTGTTATCAAAAAAAAAAAAAAAATCATAGTGACTGACACGATTATGGATGCACAGCAAGTATGGAAGAAAAGAGAGAAACTTATCATGGAGAAAAGGAGTAATCAGTTTCTCAGATTGTATTTTTCATGTTCACAACTGAACTCTTCATGCCTATTTATAGTGTTCCACATCCCTTCCACAACCAACATACCCTTTCCTCAAAGAGACATATTAACAATGCAATTTGTAGTAATTGGGAAATATCACAGATAAAAACCCAAGTTTTTCTATTATTTATATTTTAGCCCTAATGCTATTGGACTTGGGCCTTATCCATCAAGAGTGGATTAGGCTATTTTCCAACTTCTCATTGAGACTAGCAATAATGAAAAAAGATAAACCATATCCTAAAATTCTATAACATGCTTACCTCTTCCTCAGTGACATTCACAGTCAATTTCTCTGGAACATAATCAATTCCGAGAATCCCTATGATCCATAAGGTTGAATTGATATCACAAGGCATCAGTGTTAGATCATCAGAAACTATAAAACATGCCGATTTATGAACATAACCAACAAAGTCCCTGGACATCAGTGGGTCATCGAAGTTATATACCAGAGTTTTGGATTCAGCTCCCATTGGGTTGAGTGGATTCAGCAACTTTGGTTTGATACAATCCAAAGAAAAATATTTCAGGTCCAGGTTTTCGACACTTTGACGCAGTGAGGAAATACAGTTAAATGTGCAAGGCTGTACAGTAGATTCCTTACTAACAAGCCTAGAGACAGTTCCCAATGGAAGTGTTAATAAGCTCAATAAAATATTAACGAAGTCACTGCCCGCTTCAGCATAGAGAACCTTGTTTTTCTCATAATCTATGTGCAGAGTCAGTGAAATGTTCAGATTTTCAGACGAATCCATGATCATAAAGAACAAAACCGAGAGGCCAGATCTTTCTGCAAAAAGACAATTTCATAGCTACAAATTTCAGAATAAGCACGTACAACAGAGCAAGCACACCACTATAATCAGTAAGAATCACACCACGCATTTTAAAACAGCTGAAAAGAGATAAATGAGAAAAAATACAAGAAAATACCAGTTCAACTTCAAAATCTCAAATCATTGATTTCCTACTTAAAATAAATTATCAATTACTATACTCTAATTAATACCTAGGTAACAGGACGTGGTATTTTTTTCTGTCTTTTTCCTGATATGAAAAATCATTTCTAAATAATAATTCACCAGTGATAATGTATTTTATTTCCATGTGAAAGTTATCGATAGATAGCATTTCTAAATATACCCCCAAAAAAAAAAAAACCATCTAAAATGTACCTCAGGTTGCAACAACTATACGGAATTTGGAAGTCTACAGATTCTGAATTTTCCCTTTTTCTCCCAAACTTGTCGAGTTTACGAATCAACCCTCGACGCCTTCCAGATATGCCTGTAGATGCGACCGTGAATCGGAAAATGATGAAGAGACCAACGGAGAAGACGACGGTGACAGCGATGTTTCTGAGGCCTGATCTTCAAGCGCTGGGTCTACTTGAATAATGTTTTTGATTCGAGTGTTGGGTTTTCATGTCTTTATCCACTTCTGTAAATATGATCCATTAGATCAATCTGA
Source organism: Acacia pycnantha (assembly GCA_025563575.1). Taxonomy (NCBI): domain Eukaryota; kingdom Viridiplantae; phylum Streptophyta; class Magnoliopsida; order Fabales; family Fabaceae; genus Acacia; species Acacia pycnantha. The sequence continues at coordinate 4,188,924 of JAMWYP010000069.1, read as the reverse complement.
TGGTATATAATTTATAGGCGTGTTATAAAAACGCGGGAATTAAACAATACAAGGGCCGAAATCAATTTCGAGGGTCAATATGGGAACCCGGTTCGGGCGGACGCGGCTTGCATCCTCTTCGGTTATGGTCCACTGCCATTCTTTTTTGTTGAGAAAAGATAGGCAAGCAAAAGTTTGAGAAAAAGAGAGAGGGACTAGACCATACAAAGCAAACAAATCTAGCCCCTAGTACAACAAACTAGAAAATGAACTAGTGAAGGCAAACCAGCTGGTCTCTCAAGAGCATGTCAAGACAGCCCCTTGGAACCGTTTGAAACAGAACGACGTCAGCATCAACTGGAGCATCATGGCCTTGCTTGGCCATAAAATCGGCGCAAGAGTTATTATCTCTAGAAGTGTAGTGGAGTTGGACATTCCAATTCCTGAAAAGAAAGTCTCTGATCTCCCCAATGATATCCTGGAGGGGGTGTCCCATGTGATTGTCTCTCATAATGATGTTGACAGCGTCCAGAGAATCCGAGAAAAGAACAACATCCTGGAAACCCATCTGGTGACCCATCTTCAGTCCCAAGAGGATAGCGCATATCTCCGCTTCAATAACAGACCGAAGGCCAAGGAATTTGTGGAATCCCAACAACCAACGACCTTGAGAGTCCCGAATCACTCCTCCACAAGCTGCTAGATGTTGGGGGCGCACAGAGCCATCAACGTCGATTCGGACAGTATCTACAGGAGGGGGAGTCCAAGACTGCTCCACATTCCTGCCAAGTTGAAAGATTTGATGGGTTAATGTTTGGTTGACTATATTTTCCCTTAGCAGATAATTACAAGTATGAAGCAACTCCCTGGTGTCCGTGTTGTCACCCTGAAAGAGAAATTTGCATCTAGTCGTCCAAAGGATCCAGCATGTTAAACTGAAAATTCTGGGCCAACAGAAATTTTGGAAACGTCCTTTTCCAGGGCTATGACCAGTGTTCCAGCTAAGCCAAACCTGCAAATTACCTGCAAAAAACTGAGAGAAATAATTAGGCAATAAAATCTCTTTCCATAAATTCCTTGCCCTCTCACAGTCTCTGATAACATGAAGCACAGTTTCCTCATTATTGCACTGGAAAGGGCAGTAATTATCATGAGTGAGGCCTCTTCTAGCTCTGAGGGAATTAGTGATGAGCCTTTCATGGCCAACTTGCCACATAAAATATTTTATTTTCTCAGGAAGTTGCCATTTCCACAGAAGGGTCCAAAAGCTATTAGTACTAGTCTGCCCACGATCGGAGAGATAAGTATACGCCGATTTAACGGAGAAATACCCATCCTTAGCCGCACGCCAAGTGAAGCAATCGGGAGAGCTACTAGAAGGGGGTTGCATTTTGGAAATAGTATTTATAATTGCAGAAGGTAAAATGCCCCGCCAACTATTGGTATTCCATCTTCCGTCAATCAAGATATGATCTCTAACCGTCTCATCTCCATTAACTAAAGATAGGTCTTGAGCAAAGGATATGAGGGGACGGTCCAGGGGAAGCCAGAGGTCATGCCAAAATTTGGTGTCAGTCCCATCATTGACTTTCTTTCCAACTCCGGCCAAAAATTTATCCCACACTTGAACAATAGCTTTCCAGACAGAGGAAGAATTTCTCTTTTTGCAGACCTTGGGCACAGAGGATTGACCGCAATTATACTTTGACCAGAGGCATTGGGCCCATAATGAATCCTTTTTCGTCAACATATTCCAGCAGATTTTCATAATGAAAGCCTTATTGTGACGCCGAAGATTTTTGAAACCAAGTCCTCCCTGCTTCTTGGCTAGGGTTATTTTATCCCATGCAATGAGATGCATCTTCCTCACATCCTCTTCCTGGGACCAAAGAAAGTTACGCGAGATCTTGTCAAGCTCGTTGATAGTGCATATAGGGAGGAGGGTAGATTGCATACAATAGCTAGGTAGGGAGGACAACACAGATTTAATAAGAACAGATTGACCCGCTATAGTTAATAATTTGCCTTTCCATTTAGATAATTTTTCACGGGCTTTTTGCACAATGGGGTGGAAAGTGGTTTTCGTAACTCTGGAATGAATAATCGGCACCCCCAGATATTTTCCCAGGTCATGGGTAAGGCCAATACCCAGAATCTGACTTAGCTCAAGAGCTCTATTGAAATTGACATTTCTAGAGCAGAACATACGGGACTTGACTAAATTAATTCTATGCCCAGAGACCTCACAGAAACTTTGCATGACATTACGAACCTCAGCCATTTGATGAGCTGAGGCTTCAGTGAAGAGAATGAGGTCATCAGCAAAAAACAAATGAGAAATATTGGGACTTCCTCTTTTGAAAGTGAACGGCTTCCAGCGCTTGGCCACACACTCCGCTTCAATAAGATGACCCAACCTTTCCATGCAGAGAACAAAAATGTAAGGGCTTAACGGGTCCCCCTGTCTAACCCCCCTGGAAGGGGTAAAAGACGGGCTACCATCTCCATTCCAGAGGATAGACATGGAAGTGGTGGAGATACAGGCCATAATAAGATCGATAAGATTAGTATCAAGCCCAACACAGGTAAGGGTATTTTTTATGAACCCCCAATCGAGTCTATCAAAAGCTTTTTCCATATCAATTTTAATGGCCACATAGCTTTTCTTCTTACCCTTCATTCTCATAGAGTGAATGACCTCCTGGGCAATGATAACATTATCACAACTAGATCTGTTAGTGATAAAGCTACATTGCTCGGGCCTTATAAGACGGTCCATAACGCCTTTAAACCTATTCGCCAATACCTTCGTAATGATTTTAAAACTCACGTTGCACAGAGATATTGGACGAAAATCTTTAAAGGTAGAAGGGTGATCAACTTTAGGAATGAGGACAACCTTGGTTTTGTTAATACTAGCCACAGAGGAAGGATTGTTGAAGCACTCTTCGATCAGATCACAAATTTTTTCACCAACGACATTCCATTGGGATTGAAAAAAGTGTGCCTGGAGGCCATCAGGGCCAGGGGCTTTAAAAGCACCCATGGCGAAAGCCGCATTCTTAATCTCAAGTCTCGTAACTTTTCTAGAAAGCGTGTCCAGCTCACGAGTGTCAATGATAGGGAAGTTTGAGCACCACTCAACCGGATTTTTCACATTAGGGTCCTGGGTATAAAGATTAAAGAAGAAGTCGTGGGCCATATTTTTTGCTAAGTCATGATCTTCGATCCAATGACCTTCCTCATCTTGGATGGCAGCAATACGCTGCCTCTTTCTTTTGATAACAGTAGAGGCATGAAAGAATCTTGTATTCCTGTCCCCTCCCTGAAGCCATTTACATCTGGATTTTTGGAACCAAAAGATTTCTTCTTGAGTAGTTACTTTATGATACTCATCCCAAAGCTTTTTCTCCAACCTAAACAGACCCGTCTGTAAATTCATTCTTCTGCTTCTATCAATACCCTCCAGACGGCGAATAAGCTCTTTTTTCCTTTTAGTGAAGTTACCGATTCGGTTGTCGTGCCATTCCATTGCAGAGGTTTGGAAATTTTGGAGCCCATGAAGCCAATTTTTGCCACTCCAGGCTTCTTGGGTAATATCTTTGAAGTCATCTTCCAAAGTCCATGCAGCCTGATAGGAAAAGGTTCTCTGAGGACGAGTCCTTTGGGATGAGGGATTCGAGTTCACTACCACGATCCTATGGTCAGATTTAAATTTAAGCTCATGGCGGACATTGAAATTGGGGAAGCAAGAAATCCAGTTAAAGTTAGAAAAAACCCAATCAAGTCTCTCTTTTAATCCTTGTTTTTCCCAGGTGAACTTGTCTCCAAGAATCTTGGCCTCAATAAGCCCAGCGTCCTCAATGCCATCTCTAAAGTGATGCATAGAGGCCCAGGAGGGATCAGCTCCACCAAGCTTGTCACTAGGAGAAAGATAAGAATTGAAATCGCCCAAGACAAGCCACGGGAAAGAAGAATTAACCGCAAGCGAGCGAAGAGAGTTCCAAAGCTCAGCTCTGCCAATTAAATTAGTTTCCCCATAGACGATAGTCAGAAGGCTCATAATGTTACTGTTCTTCTCTTTAACTTGACAATGAAGTAACTGGGTGGTGGAGGTAAGGTAGGTAATATCAAAATCATTATTATTCCATAGAATCCATATACCCCCAGAAAACCCAGTAGATTCAACCCGGATCCAATGGCTAAAACCAAGTTTCCGACAAATTCTATCAGCTCTATCACCACTAATACGAGGTTCCATAAGGCAAAGAATGTTAACATAATATTTATTGACTAAATCCTTAACAATTAGGGGAAAGTTCCGGCTACCGGCACCCCTACAATTCCAAGATGCAATAATCATTAAATAACTAAACAAAGAAAAGGATAGGGCACTTACCTGGGACCTCCAGATCCTTCATCCTGTTGATTTTCCAACTGAGTTTCAGCCACATAAGTTCCATTCGCTTCTAAAAATTCTGGGGCCACATCGTCGTTAGGATCCCAATGCTCTGGAGGCCGCAGATCATGGAGTTGAGCAGCATCCTGATGAGGAGCCTTAGATGAGTCGCCTGAAAGATGATCAATTTTACTGGCATTGGAATTAACAGTTAGGGCCGGAGAACTTTGATGAGATTTAATATTAAGATTTCCTTGGACTATGGTATGAATTCGATGCCCTTTACTTTGTTTATCCTGGACTTTCCTGCTACCCATGTGTGGGACCATCTCATTCGAAGTATTGGATTTCTCCTCAGAAGCTATTGTCACCATCTTTTTCGGATCAACATGGTCCAGATCTGTCAAGGCATTAGCTGGCCCAGCTTCATTAGTGGAAAGGATAGGCCCACCAGATTTTAATTTGTAGAAGGTTTTGTTATTTGGGCCCAATTCGGTTTTTTGGCTTTGAGAGAGCCCAGCTGCTTCCTTTCTCTTTGATTGCCCCGACGGTTTCCTCAAAGAAACCCTTTCCCTCTTATTCGAATTTTGGCTAACTGAGTTGGTGGGTAGATGAGCTTCAGTTTGACCCGCCTCCCCTTGATTCACAGCAGTCTCCGCGGCTGTCAGATGCTGATCGTCTTGGAGATCTTCAATCGCCGCGAATCGCGAACTCTGACCAACAAAGGATGATTTCGTCACCTTGGTTCCATTCTTCGAGGATTGACGTTGTTCTTTGAAATCCGACCGTTGGGGAAGGCGAGTTCGGTTCCCGCGTCGACTGACCAACATCCAAGGTCCAAAGGAGTCCTCCGCCGTGGTTGTCGCCGGATTTACCACCTGAATCCGATTGGGATAGTGCTGAGGGGCCTGAACCAAAGGATTTGTCTCCTCATGGGAGTCCGACGAAGAGCACATAAAAGGGCAATTTTCACGCCTATGTCCAAACCTCCCACATGAGAAGCAGATCATGGTAAGTCCTTCGTACTCGACGTTAAATATAGAACCTGCTATAATCACCTTGGGCACTAATTTCTTCTGGAGGTTTAGTTCCACACATATCCTGACAAATCTGCCTCTTTGAACTTTCGGCCCTGAGTCTTGGCAATCTTGGAGAGTGTTTAAATCTACCTTAAGGGTACACCCAATTCGGTCACCAATCCTTGAAATGCAGTGTTTATTGTAACAGTGTAGAGGAACATCAGGGATGCGAACCCAGGTAGCCACACGCCCAAGGGGATTCTGGTAAGGGTTAAAATATGGTGTCCACCTTTGAACTAAAACACTGTGCCCCTTGATCACCCAAGGTCCATCATACATAACCTTCTTATAGTGAGTTCTCCATAATTCCTGGTCTTGAAATCTAACCACAAAATAATTATTTGGCACATCGATGAGCTCAAAGTTAGAGAAGCCCCAAAGCTTGATCAAGAGGTCCTTCAAGACAAATAAGTTGAATTTCTTTCCAAGCACAGTGAGAATGAGAGCATAGTTCCATGGCTCGCACCATTCGTTATACTCTTCTTCGGTACATGGCGCCACCGGGTACAATTCCATAAGCTTTGTCATCTCTTCGGACTCAGCAGGTACCTTCCAGCAAATTTCCTTGTCATTTGTGAATAAGTCATCCTCTTCCATGATCTGATTGCAATGTGCTACACCGTTAAAACCCATTAGGGAGGCACGGTAGGAGGGGAATTTGTTTACCTTACAATCTGATCTATTAGATGATTCCCCAGATTGCTCTGTTTCTTGCTCTGTTTCCTTGTCAGGCATCCTGTCGTCCATGATAGCTTGAGGTGTCTCCTCCCACCTAGTCTTCTTTTTCCGGTCATCTTGCCCCTCCGCAGGTGGCCGGTCTGGCGGGAGTTTACGTTGGCCAGCATCAGTCAGTGGGAGCTTCTTGTTCAAGTCCGACATTCAAGAGAGAGTTTTTCTAGCTTGTTAATGATTTTCTGGTCCACTGCCATTCTCTTCCCCCCAAACTGCACCGTTTTGGTGCAAAAATAGATGAGCTGAAGCTTTTTTTTTTACTGATACTAAAAAGATATTTTAGGATCCTGTACTGAAAAAATAATTCATCATCTTGAAAGAGTATTTTAAAATCTTTAAAAGATATCCTAAAATATATTTTTAGTACCCGTCAGTATTATGAAATATTTTTTTTAGTACCGGTTAATATCATGAAGTATAATTTTAGTACCAGTAAGTACCCTGAAATATTTTTTTAATATCATAAAATAATTTTTCAAGATCATGAAGTATTTTTTCAAGATATTAACTGGTACTATAAAAATATTTCATGATCTTAAAAAAATATTTCATAGTACTTACGGGTACTAAAAATATATTTCAAGATATCTTTTAAAGATTTTAAAATACATTTTCAAGATGATAAAGCATTTTTTTAGTATCGTTCAGTATCCTAAAACATCTTTTTAGTACAAGTCAGTACCCTAAAATATTTATAAAAAAAAGAAATAAAAAAAAACATTAGCTCACCTATTTTTGCACCAAAACGGTGCAGTTTGGAGGAAGAGAATGGCAATGGACCCTAATAGAAGTGGACGCAAGCCACGTCCGTTTCAGGCACCTTGCGCCTAGTTCATATGAACCGTCTAGATGAATTTGAATAGTTTTGATTTGATTTTTTTAATTGGTGTTTTTTGGGTAAAATAATCATTTTTTGAAAGCATATTAAGTAAAAGATTATCTTTATTTTATATTTTCTACCCATTAAAATAATTTTTTTCTAAAAATAAAAAGTAAAAAAATTTAAATATGTACCGCACCATTCAGATTCCATCTGAACGGTCTAGATGGACTAGACGCATGGTGCACCGAAACGGGTCCGTCAATGTGTATATTTTGTACTTGAGTGTTGACCGTTTCTATTTGATACTCTCTCGGCTTCTTCTTGTTGTTGCTCATGTACCACTCTGGTCCTATTTATAAGTCCAGTTTGACCAAATCTCACATACCAAAGAAAGTTAGGTATCTCAATGATTATAGAGCAAATTTCCAACTTTACCCTCATTTATGAATGTGTACCTTTTAAAATTTATTGTCAAATCTCTCTCATCTTTTTATCTTCCCAACATAGTTAGTCAATCTCTCTCATCATCATTAATATGGGCAAAATTGTCACAATCTCATTTATTTGGTCAAAATGGACTTATAAATAGGACTAAATTTTTTGATCAAACTGGACTTATAAATAGGACCAGAGTGGTACAATTTTACTTTTGTCTTGTTTTTGCATGTAGGATCGATTTTTTTTTAACAACCAAGTAGGATCGAATCGATCTTTTTTTTTTTCGTGCTTCTCGTCTCTTTGCATATCTCCAATACTTTTAAAATTCAATCTAGTTGCTCTAAATTTGTGATGAGCCAAAAATGTGCTCTGAAATTACGGTTTTATGTTCTCTCATTTTCTTCTTATATAGTATCTTATAAAAATATGATAAACATAAATAAATAAAAGCTAAAGTATATTTTTAGTTTTACATGAAATATAGTTTTACTCCATTAACTTTATAAAAGATACTTTTAATCCTATATTTTTAACACTATTAATATTATTAACGGAAAATGTTGACGCAATAAATTCAAGTGATGACAGTGCGGCTGACAAATCATATTTAAGCTTTAATTTTTTAATATAATATATTTAAAATTTAAGTTTAATCGCATTTAATTACATAATTATCATTTAAGTTTACACCGTTATTACTTGAGCTGGTTGCGTCAACGTTTTTCATTAGCGACATTAATGATGTTAGAATTATATAACTAAAAGTATATTTTTTAAAGTTAAGGGACCAAAAATACATTTCATGTAAACTAAAAGTATATTTTAGCCATAAATAAATTCAAATTATTAAAATCTTATCTATAAATTTTATAACTATAGTACATACAAAAAATAACAATTTATAAAATATTGTAGTAATATTTTTATAAAATATTATATCTAAGTTATTCATTTTTTGATCTAAAGATAGAAATGAGATATTGAGAATAAAAGGAGAATGAGGTAAATGAGGGGATTTACTTTCAAAAATAACCGACTTGATTAAAAACATTTAAAATAAAATAGGAAAAATTGCACTTAAGTACAAAGTAAGACAAAATACAATTAAAAAGTCTCTTAAAATCTCCAATTTGCAGTAGAGTCCGTGGAACATTTGTGCAATATATTATAGGTTAATGTATACATTTTGTCCTTCATGTTTACCTTTAGTATCATTTTAGTCCCTTAAGTTCGTAAAGTGCACGTTTGGTCCCTTAATGTTAACACCGTTAGTCTGACTTGACGAAAAATACTGACTCAACAATTGTAAGCGATGACTGTGTAATTAAATGCTGACCAATTATGCTTATATGTTAGTATTTTAATAAATTAATATTTTAAATCCTATTAATTAAAAAATATTTAATTTTCACATACTGTTTTATGGTTTTTCACAGTTTGTGAAAAAAAAAAACTATATATATTTGTCTGTGATGATTAAATATTTTTCAATTAGTAGGATTTAAAATATTAATTTATTAAAATACTAACATATAAGCATGCTTACTGCACAATCATTGCTTAAAATTTTTGAGTTAATATTTTCCGTTAAGTCAGACTAAAAGTGTTGACATTAAGGGACCAAGCATGCACTTTACAAACTTAAGGGATTAAAATAATACTAGAGGCAAACATCAAGGATTAAACGTATACTTTAACCTATATTTTAATAGTAAAAAGACCGAAATACCTTAATGACATTTAATAATAACATTTAGTAAGAGGCAGACAATTTGAAACAGAAAACCCCAAGTTTTTTCGCTCTCCCGATATCCCTAATTTGCTATATCGACGAGAGCTCCTCGCCCCACCAAGCCAGTCTCGTCGCTATTGCGCTTCGTTTCCTATCGCAGTCATGAGTCGTTGCTGGTGTTCATCTCCCACCTGATTTCTCATCTGCTAGTTTAATTTGTTCACTCTAAAGAAAGCCCGAACGTTCAACTTTGGAGGTCTCCGAATGAGCAGAAGCCATGACTCCGTTGAGCCGACGTTGGGCCTTATTATCCTACAGCTATGGTATGTTTGTTGTTAGATATTATATTATTGTAACCATGACAAAAAAAAAACAATTGTAGCTTTTGTTAATTCCTCACTCGTATCTTTCGATGCATAGTTCATTGTGGGACATTTTGAGAAGCATCGGCAAAATTACACATGATCTCATTACACTACTATAAAAAAATATTTTAACATCCATTTTTAAGTTATTTCTACGTCTCTTTATAGAGTGACGCCTATATAAGTGATGTAATAAAATCTAAGAATAACATCCATTAAAAAAGGAACACCGTGAGTCAGGCTTGAGGCGCCCCTTTTACAAAAGGGACTTTGAAAGTATTTTATTTTACTTATTTTTTTAAAAAAATATATTTTTTCTCTCTCATGTCTAAAAGATAAAAGATGTGACAATGCTCTGACACTTCCCTTCTCCCTACGCAACCTCCCCCATGCGCCGCCTCCTCGTAGAAAGTGAATTACCATGTTGCAATTTTCTTGCTCAAAATCATGGATTTTAAGGATCTGGATTCTCTCAGAATCTCATCTCTCCTCATCTCTGAATATCTTTTCATCTTAGTCGTCCAAAAATTAATCTAAGTATCCAGAGAGAGAGACATTATTAATTTCAAAAAACTGCATGCGTTAAAAACTACCGCACGCGATAAATATAAAAATTTTAAAAGTAGATGACGTGTCTCTCTCTAAACATTTAGATCAATTTTTGGACGGCTAAGATAAAAAGATACTGAGAGATGAAGAGGGAAGAGATACTGACATAATCTAAATCTAAAATGGAATTTTAATGGCAATGATCTCGTCAAGAGTTATGCAACGAGCACGATGCACATGAGCATTGACCCTCTGGCCAAATTCCTCGAGCAGTTCATAATTCTCAAGGCCAATAGGGTACTTCTTTTTCTCCATCATCTCCTTCATCTCTCTAACAAAAAGATTCATAAGGAAAAAGAAACGAAAATTGAAAGTTGAAACACTTAGCTACGAAATCCAAGGGCAACAGTTATCGCAAAATCGAAACCGCATAGAAAAACTCTACAACATGAAATCCAAAATTACAACAACAGTATGATGAAAAAATATATAGGAAAGAATTGAGAAGTGTAAGAGAAAGCTTAATTAATTATAGAGAAAGAGACGGAGGAGGAATCCATAGATTGTGAAGGAAACTAAACTCACCTTGCTCTTCTATTCTAGAACCAAACCTCTACTTGCCGAGGCCTAGGTCCTAGCTGCTTTGCCAGAGGCAACTTTTGCTTCTGCGACACAAGATCTCGCCATTTGAATCAAGAAATAATTATTGAAAACTTCCTGAGAGCCTAAGAATAAGCTTTGGAGAGCCGTTAGATCTCACCGGACTGATCTTTGGAGAGCCTGAGTTTCTTTCTAGAAGTTTTGTTGTCTTCTTCATCCCCGATTCCTCGAGAATAAGCTCGATCTGTGTCATTCTCTTCGCTATTGTTTGCATGATCTCTGTCGCTTCGTTTACCACTCACGCTTGAGATCGTGCTATTCAGAGACGAAATACCCGCCTCTTCCTCACAATCGACCTCTGACGGCAATCGATTCACGTCGATTCCTCTAAGAGGCGGCCAAGCTTGACCTTTACATCCTTCAGAACACCAATCTGCATCAATAAATGGCGAAGGGCAATAGGGTAGAAGCTTAGAAAGACCACAACATTGATGGATGCGTGAGAGGCACAGTGACGAAGACGGAAGACTAGAGCAGATCTAGAGTGAAGGAGGCCGCTAGTGGTGTTGGTGTCGCTGATGGAGGAGGTGGGGGAGGCAATGCGACGGTGGGCCGAGTGGTAGGTTTAAGTAAGAAAACAACTTTTTGGGGGATTTAGGGATGAGAGGGTAGAAGGCGGTGGAGAGAGAAGAAGAGGGAGAGATGAAGGAATGAGAGAGAAGGAGGAAGAAAAAAGAAGAGAAGTGGAGGCATAGCGAGTGAGTGAGTTCGGAGGAGTGAGACGAAGATGTTTAGGTGTCCCAATTTTAAATTAGGACGTTGGAAAACCACTTTTGGCGACTCAATTCTAAAAGGGATGCCAAAAGTAATGTTCTAGGCACCAAAAACTCTACTTTTTGTGTCTCTTTTCTAAATTGGGAAACCAAAAGTAGACTTTTAACGTCTCTTTTAAAATTGGGATGCCAAAATCCTCCACATAATTATAAAAATGTTACCGCCTTTATTTTTTACTTCCCTTTTAGAAAAAGAGACATTTTTTAAGAAAGTAAAATCTTTTTTTTTTAGTAAAAGTAGTAGTAGTAGTGTTATTTTAAAAATTGATAAAAGAAGAAGTATCCTTGTAAATAATGGAAAGTTTCACCATTAGTTCTCTCTGATTTTCTGGCAGCTTTTTTGTATTCATTGTGCTATAATATATATTAATTCCAGTGTTTTCATGAATTAAACTGAATATGTGTTGGACACAACTGATTCTTCTTCTTCTACCCTCTATTATTTTACTATTAGACTAATAATTTATATCTCATCAATTTATGATTTATGGTTTTATTGCTGTCTTCTTTCTGGGATTGTACCTTGATGTCCCTTTTTCTTCTTCCCTTTTGCTTTATCCGACATTGATTTCTCTTTATGGTATGCTTAACTACCACAATCAAGAAATTCCGAATTGATGTGGTATATGTTTGATTTGAATGGTTGATGTCTAGTCTAGTGCCTGGCTTTGAGGTTTGTAACTTTGTAATGTATGATCTTTCGTACATATAATTTAAAGGAAGAGCAGTTGATTTCTTTTCTTATTGCTTTTCTCGAAGTAAAGAATCTCCAACATGATTATTTTATCTGTACTTAAATATCATAGTCTTCTTCATTAGGTGGTGAAGGTTGCTGATTTTGGGGTTGCCCGAGTAAAGATATATGCTTTTCAGAAGTCATATATCTCATCAATTTCTTTTGTACTTAAATATCATGTCTTGTATTATTTTTATTTTTTCAGGTAAAGAAGATGGACAAGGAAAAAACAGTTTAAAAAAAAGATGAAAAAAAAATAACTGGACCAAGAGCGCCAAGCTTTCTCTTGTTACATTTTGTTTACTGAAGAATTTTACAGCAAGAAGGAGGAGGAGAAGGAGGACAAGCAGAAGCGATCATATCTCTTATGATTACGACATTTATCAAAGAAATACAGCGAATACAATGAGCAAAATAGGCATAGCATAGCATACTGATAAAAAAAATTGTTCTTGGTTACAAATAGAAGTATCTTACAAGCTACTTAATACATTAATCCAAAATTACTCAAGTATCACAGCACTACAATCCAAAGCAAAATAACTAGAACTACTACTAATCAATCCTATCTAATGTCCATGCTACAATTGTCAAATTTCTGTTTCTGTTGTCTTTCCCTTGAAGCTTTGCCCGCTGCCCAGTCCATGACTTGAGCCTTTAGGAATGTCTAAGATTCAAACGAATCTCAGAATAACAATTAATCTCATACCCAAAGTATAAACAGCATATGATAGTTAACCATAGCAGTACTAGTCCACAACAGCATATCAACATTCAGAAATCATTACACATATCACATGCAATAAAATCATCATCCATAGATCATATAACCATAGTGCTAGTTAACCATAACAGTACTAGTCCACAACAGCATATCAACATTCAGAAATCATTACACAGATTATATGCAGTAAAATAGGCATCCACAAATCATATAACCATAGTGCTACGAAAATGATTGACTGGGAACTGCCCAGTAGTCTGAATCCAACTAGGTTTGCCACCTATGGACTACCGGTCTAATAAGCCCTACCCCAGCTCTAACCATCAAGAAGGATCTCCATGGTCAGTCCTTCTGCTCAATCGAGCAACAAGTGGTGCTAGCCCCACACAAGAAAAGACTTTCACAAACATGATTCAAACAAACATATATTGCCTTACAAAGTGAGTGAGATTAGAGTTACTACCTGATTGTTTTATAAGTCCCCAAATCGGCTCCGAGTACTTTAACTGTTCCAAGCTATCGCAAGATTCTATAATTACACATTACAGACAACATATTACTACTTGTCCAATATACTAATATCATCATACTACATTTAACATGAGATTTAAAGGGCCTCTACTAGTTCCAAGAGTCCATTTTAACCATGAAGATTGAATTAATTACCATTGACCCTTGTTCTTCTCATTTTCACCTCTTTTTACCAATTCTGCCAAATTTTTCCACAAACTTAAAACAATCATAACTCATTATACAAGTTTCCAAATCGGATGGTTCTAAAGTCTATGTAATCATCATTGAGTCTATTTCAAATACAAATACTTCCAATAGCTATACACACTCATACCATTCTAGTTTCAATCAAACAATACCTACTGTCCAGATTACATTCCAAAATCATGGGTCATTTTCAAAAATTCGTATCTCCATGTGTACAAACCCAAATTAAGCATATTCCCTATCCAATTAAAAAGCTTGATATGTCAACTTTAAATCTGAAAATTTTCATAGTCATTAGACATCATTTACTTATCCAAAAACAAATCACAATCAGATTGCCTAGCAAGAAAACAACACTAGCAGAATTAAGGTTTGGTGCAATTCAGTTCTACTGCTTCCAACATTACTTCCTAACCATTACCCTACACAAAAACACCTTCTAAACACATTGGAAGCAACAAATTGGACAAAATCCCACTCCTTAAACATGCCCTCGTCATACCAAAATTAAGGCTCACACATAAAATTCACCAATTCACAATTTATCCACCAAACTATGTTCATATGCTCCCAAATCATCATATTGTTGGATACGATTAGTTTTGATGATGTCTTATATAGATGCCATGATTAAGAGCAAAAATATTGAATAATATATTTATCTCCTACATTGACCAACTACTATGTATTTAATATAGATTAGTTTAAGAAGCATTATAGAGATTAATCAAGAAGGAGACAAAAGATTACAGAAAGAAGAAATTGTAGAAAATATCAAGGAAGCAAGAAGTTATCAAAGTATTTTGGGAATAATCAAGAAGAAGAGGAGATATTGAAGAATTAATTTATGATCAAGAGAAGAAGAAGAGGAGGAGAGAAGAAAGAAATAATTAAATTATGGAGAATGATGAAGAGAAAAGAAGAGAAGAGAAGAAGAATTGAATTGTGGAGAATGATCAAGAGAAGAGGAAAGAAATAAGAACTTGTTAAATAGAATGATAAAATCATTATACAAGTTTTTAGATTGATTCTACAAGTCTCCACGATCAAATGGAAGTTGGAATGGCTTAAGTCAGAGTTAAAATAAGCTATAATTGCATTCATGAAGTCTTGCTCGAGCACAACAAAGTCATACTCGAGCACGGTACATCTCCAACCCCTATTCTCGCAAAAATCCGCTCTTGCTCGAGCATAAAAATTCCTGCTCGAGCAGAGAAAAATGCCTGCTCGAGCAAGGTCGATTTTCAGCTACTCTGTTCAGCTCTGTTTTAGGCGACCTATGGTAATTCGATGATATCTCTCAAACCAGAAGTCCGATTGAGGTGAAACAAATTTTGTTGGAAACTAGACTTCAAATGCGTCATTTTTACAAAATATTCAAGCCCAACAGTGGTCAGATGAGAGATCTATGAATTTTGGATGACAGTGAAATCAATGTCACACAGCAGACCAAGCTTTGGTAATTTGAGTATATCTCACACATTACAAATCCAATTAAGCTGAAATCGGTGGCATATGAAAGTAGACTCAAAGGGATTTCCATCAAGATTTGATCCAACCAAAAATGAGTTCAGACCAGGGAGATATGGCCCTCGAAAGTGGAATTTCTGTTCAAGATGCTGCAAAAAAAAAAAAAACGCTAGTAAAAAACAACCTCTGATGATAATGGACGAACTACAATGAGTTTGGAGCTGATTCTTCTTGCATTGGAAAGAATACTTGAAGATATTTATGAGCATGGGTGGTTTGGCAAAATTGAAGCTATATCGAAGACTACTATGCTGTCAATATTCTTGTTTCCTAAAAGTCTCTACATTCTGGAAGTTGAGCTTTGTATTGGAGAGTATTATACTTATTCACACATGATCAGAAGCCTCAAAGATAGAAGCTTACCCGAGCAAGGCGTTCTTTGTGCCCGAGCATCATCGAGCTCAGAGCGAAGATTTGCAAACTGGAAAGGAATGCTTGAACAACACATTTGTCATGCTCGAGCATCATCGAACTAATCAGGCAGTTTGTAGAGTTGAAGAGTCATGCCCGAGCAACGCAAAAGCCATGCTCGAGCAGAGGTAAAAGGGTGCCCGAGCAGCATCATTCTTCACTTTTGGAAGACGCTTGCCCGAGCATGAAAATGTCATGCTCGAGCACCATGCTCGAGTAGAGGAGAAAGCATGCTCGAGCAGCATCACTGAATTAGTAACTCTTCGTCTTTGTATGCCTTATGCCCGAGCAGGATAATGTCGTGCCCGAGCAGCATGCTTGAGCAGAAAGGTTATGTTTCCCGAGCAAGCATGTTTTGAAGCTCTTATTCCTCTCTGCCTCAACAATGGCCAAGCAGCATATCTGGGATGCTCGAGCATTGGCAAATGATGCCCGTGCATGAAGCCAGTTTTACTCGAGCATCAGCGATAGAAATCATTTTCTTAAAACGCACCAAGAGAAGCTTGCCCGAGCAAGCTTAGATTGTTGCCCGAGCATACAACGATGATCTCCACTTATAACGTATTTGCACCTTGGTTGCCCGAGCATACTATTAGTCATGCCCTAATGTTTGAGAAGGTCTCACATGAACTTCAAAATGAACCTCTAAAAATATTTTTGATTTATAAAGCATTAGACTATGGATTTCATCTAAGAAATTAAAGGACCTAATGTTGGGATCCGTACATGCAGCGGAAAAAAATTTTAATGAATCCCTTAGGCGGATCGCTCAACAGCGTTTAAATCGATTTATGGTTTCCGAATCATACCTATGCGTTTGCGCCTCGATCCTCGTGCGCCGCAGACGTCGTACGTGTCGAACGAGGTGGCATCTTTTATCCGTTCTTCTTGATCACGTGGGCTAACGCCTTCTTGTTCGATCAGACAGGAGCTGACTTCGCGTCTCCTCTCCCTCTACCAGTATCCACACGAACGGCCTCCAACACTGACGGCAGCGTGCTAGCACCTCACTATTCTTGCATCTCTATTTTTCCCTCTAGGGTTTTGTGTTTCGCGGCCGTCTAATTCAAACGTATGTTTTAATACGACTAGATAAGTATCTGTTATAGGGTTTCTAAAACCCTAATAATGTGTCGTATTAAATTATTCAAAATTAATCCAATTAATTTTGAATTTTTGAATTTGGATTAAATAATATTAATTAAATCTGTTCAACAGATCTAATCTAACTACTTGATCCGAATTAATAGGCTTTCAGATTTAATTTATATTTATAAATTAAATCAAGATATCATATGCTTATATTTAATTTAAAATGAGATCCGATATCTCAGTTCAAATAAAATCTGACATGCAATATCTTTATTCGAAAATTAAATCTGAGATACAATATCTCAATTTATTATAGTTATTTAATTTATCAAATAAATTAAATACTATATATATAATAATATTATTATCAATAAATAATATCATTATTATTTTCGAATTTAACAACACACACACACACACACACATCCTAGATTAAATAAGTATTCATTAAATCTTAAACACATTTAAGATTCAATGAATCTGGACGCTCTTGCTCGTGTTGGGCCATTCTTGTGTGCGACCCTGTAGGCCCACATGAGATTGGCAGCGGGCTTGTTGTTTAACATAAACCTCACATCCCCAAATTTTAAGAAATGACCAGCTGGGTTTCTTCCCAGTCTATATCTTATATGGTATCTTTTCAACCGCCTTTGACGAAACACGATTGAGTGTGAACGCAGCTGTTTCTAGGGCATGGCCCCAAAAAGAAGGTGGAAGATCTGTTTGACTCATTATAGATCGAACCATATCTAATAGAGTTTGATTCCTCCGCTCAGAAACACCATTCCATTGAGGTGTTCCTGGAGGAGTAAGTTGTGAGAGGATCCCACAACTCCTAAGATGGTCAATGAACTCTTGGCTCAAATATTCACCACCCCGATCAGATCGAAGTGTCTTAATTGTTTTGCCAAGTTGATTTTGCACTTCATTTTGGAATGTTTTGACATTTCAAAAGTTTCCGACTTATGTTTCATTAAATAGATATAACCATATCTACTGAAATCGTCTATAAATGTAATGAAGTACAAATGACCTCCTCTGGCAGATGTATTCATTGGTCCACACACATCAGTATGTATGAGGCCCAATAAATCAGTGGCTCTCTCACTGTGTCCAATAAAAGGTTCCTTTGTCATCTTTCCCAACAAACAAGACTCGCATGTATCAAATGATTCAAAATCAAATGAGTTAAGAAATCCATCTTTATGGAGTTTTGAAATGCGTTTCTCATTTATATGGCCTAGACGACAATGCCATAGATAGGTCGGATTCAAATCATTTGACTTGATCCTCTTAGTAGTTATGTCATAGATATTTCTATTATTAGGATGTTCTAAATTAAGTACATAATGACCAGAATGCAAATCACCATGAGCATAAAAAAACATCATTATGATAAATTGAACATTTACGGTTCCTAGTAATGAAAGTAAAACCTTCCTTATCCAAATAAGAAAGCGAAATAATGTTGCTACTTAAAGCAGGAACATAAAAGCAATTGTTCAACAATAACAAAAGCCCACTGGGTAGAACTAATTCATAAGTGCCTATGGCTAAAGCAGCAACTCTTGCTAGGTTTCCAACTCGTAGGTCCACTTGAGCCCTTACCCATTCGTTTGCCCTTGCCTTTCTTTTTCATACCCTTTCCTCTCTGAACCATCAAAACAGTGCTGGGCTTCTTCTTAATGCTTTGCTCAGCTGTTTTGAGCATCCCATGCAGTTCAGAAATTGATTTCTCCATGTTGTTCATGTTATAGTTCATGACAAACTGGTCATAACTATCCGAGAGTGAGTTCAAGATCAAATCTGTAGCTAACTCCTGGATCATGGGAAATCCAAGCCTTTCAAGGTTATCAATGTAGCCCTTCATCTTCATAACATGAGGACTAACTGATGCACCCTCATGCATCTTGCAGGAATGTAAGGCCTTCATGGTCTCATACCTCTCTTACTTTGCCTATTGCTGGAACATTTCCTTGAGATGAACAAGCATCTTAAACGCCTCCATGTGTTCCAGGTCTCTCTGGAGCTTTGGAACCATAGTGGCAAGCATCAGGCATCCTACATCCACAGAGTCATCAATATGCTTCGTGTAAACATCTTGCTGAGCTCTTGGAACATCACCGAGCTCGTCGAGAATGGGTTGATCAAGGACATAAATCTTTCTTTCCCGCTTGAGAACAATTCTCAAGTTTCTAAACCATCAAGAAAGTTTGTCCCATTAAGTTTATCCTTCTCAAGGATAGATCGCAGTGATAGTGTTGCGGTGTTACTATGCGTAATGATTCTACAATTAAAAGATATGCAAAGTTAGTTAATAATCTCCCACTGAATTAACAACCCTCATTTATAATTAGTGGGCTAAGACCCATATTTGGCTTAAAATTGAGTCCGCTTTGGCAGGACGCTTAAATTTAAATTATTTAGGTAGGCAAACCACTTGCCAATTACATCACATGTAATTCTTAGATCTTTATGGGATTCGATCATCATATGACCGGCACGTTTAATCCCATCTAATGCCTTGAGATCTAAAACCGTTTTGATGATCTCAATTAAGTCAAGACAATAATGAATATTGAGTATCACCATTACTCACTCTCGTCTCACCAAGATAACTCAAATGCATCCACTTTGGTGGAACATACAAATGGGGGATCTAGGTTTTGACAAGTATTCATTATTTGATGGCATTATGACTTAAGATTTTATTTAGAGGGTATTATTTAATTTAATCTAATTAATCCTATTAATTCTACTTATATGAGTGAAATCCCTATTGTATCTCATATAATCTCATAATTAAATCATGCAATGACCAAAATCAAAACATAATTAAGGACTGTGACACAACATGGCTCACCTAACCTAAAATCCTCTCAAGCCAATGAGAGGACTTCTCTAGATAAAATTAAAGAAAAATACTTCATGAGAAACCTCGTTTCAACATACGAGGGGAGTGAGATGAGATGAGAATTTTACATAGAGAATGTTTAGAGATAGGCATGGCTCGCAGGCCATATTTAAAAAAATACAACACTTGTAAATTCTAGAGCCATGTTGTTCACCATACCCAAACAACATTTGAAAGTTAAATCACACCATATATCAATTCATACAATTATGAAATAAAATATTATGATTAAACTTATCATGATTTAAATTCTCTAATTTATATTCATGAATTAAATTCTCGCGCTACCGACAATCAGCCGGGATCCCTACGGCGGTCCCACTAGCCGGTTAGCGGGTGGGGTCAAGGGGCAGTGCCCCGTTAGAATTTTTTTTTTCAAAATAACTTCTTGTTTTTGAAATTAATTTCCCAAAAACGTGATTTTTTTTTTCGAAAATAATTTCCAAAATTTTTAACCCCAAATAGACGTTGATTTGTTCCGATCTGGTAACCAACTTTTACGTCGTGTGATCAAGAACAAAAGAACGTCGTCCGTCCATGCATGATCACCAAATCCAAACCTTTCAGAACGTGATCATGCTTGAACGAATACGACCCTGTCCTGATCGTGCGACTTTAGCGTGATCTCCGATCTGAACATTTCAAAACGTGATCGTAAAAACCACAAAATCCGAACCTAACCCTAGCGCGAACTACCGTATTCATAACGCGAAAATACATCGATCAAAACCCTAACTTTTCGAAAAAGGATGATCTTTCGGATAAAATATGAACGCTTCAAAATCGGTTTATCATATATATCGATTTAAGTATGCAAGATTCGGTTTAATGCATATATATCACATATATAAAACATATGAAAAACCTAATTTAAACGCACGTTGAGTTGGCTCTGATACCACTATTGGGATCCGTACACGCAGTGGAAAAAATTTTTAACAAATCCCTTAGGCGGATCACTCAACAGCGTTTAAATCAAGACTTAGGGCTTCCGAATCATACTTATGTGGAGGGTTCAGCGTATCATTCGCGTTTGCGCCTCGATCCTCGTGCGCTGCAGACGTCGTACGTGTCGAACGAAGTGGCATCTTTTATCCGTGCTTCTTGATCACGTGGGCTAACACCTTCTTGTTTGATCAGACAGGAGCTGACTTCGCGTGTCCTCTCCCTCTACCAGTATCCACATGAACGGCCTCCAACACTGACGGCAGCGTGCTAGCACCTCAGTATTCTTGCGTCTCTCTCTTTTTCTCTCTAGGGTTTTGTGTTTCGCGGCCGTCTAATTCAAACGTATGTTTTAATACGACTAGATAAGTATCTGTTATAGGGTTTCGAAAACCCTAATAATGTGTCGTATTAAATTATTCAAAATTAATCCAATTAATTTTGAATTTTGAATTTGGATTAAATAATATTAATTAAATCTGTTCAACAGATCTTGTAACATCCCATTTTCACAAGCAGTATAAATTTTTTTTTTTCATCATAACATCATTTGTAAACATCAGAGTAGAGCACCGGAGCGATTGAGTAACTGATATATATTAAAATACCCACGGTAGCATGTCTTGCTGTTTAAACAGCGGTACAAGAGTGTTTCAAAAGTAAAACAGAATGAAGTATTCAACCGCGACTCCTAGGCGTGCTGCTTGTCCTTCTCCTCGATCCTCGGTCCACCCGACCCTGAAGCTATATTAAGGGCTGAGGTCCATGCATCGAACCCCAGGTAACGGTTAACCTCATGTTTATATACACCATATATGTATGACAAACAACCACAGAATTTTGGCAACATCTACTACAGTCAGACATAGGGTATACATATCATATATGTATGGCAATATTAATACAGTCGGATGAAAGACAACAGTACAGTCGGAGTACAGATAATAGTACAGTCAGAGTACAGACAAAAGTACAGTCAGAGTACAGACAATGGTACAGTTAGAGTACAGGTAATAGTACAGTCAGAGTACAGGCATGACAGACAATAGACATGACAAACAGTAATACAGTCGGATGTAAAGCATGACAGTCGGATGATAGACAATATACATATAATGCATACAATAAACATCAGAGTTAGTGTTACAGTACGCGAACGTACCTTCGTTGATTACGGTATTTCTGTCGGTATACGGCACGACAGTGGGTCAGAACCTTATCAGAGATATCCTATCAATATAACAACGTACTTGTTAAGGATCTATCATTACGACGGACATTTTTAGTCAAAATGACTATTTTACCCCTGACCCCCTAATCGGCGGAATTTCGCCAGCACTTCGTTACTTTGACTTTAATTTTCCAAAATTTCAACATAACTCTTACTCCAATATCATTTTCGAAATATAAATCAAATTAATTAATGATTTACATCATAACAGGAATTTTAGGTAAAAATTACCATTTTGCCCCCGATGCCCCTATCGGCGGAATTTCGCCAGAGCTTCGCTATTTTAACTCTAATCTTCCAAAATTTTACCAGAACTTCGACCCCACCATGATTTTCGAAATAATGACTAAAATACCCCTAGCATATGATATCTAATCATACTTGGAAAATTAAAGACTATTCTAGCATTTCTACTCTAACTACCGAAAAACTACGGAAGCTTAAGTACCGAAAAACTTACCCAGAGCTTCGCTGCAAAATTCCCCAAAGCCCCTCTCTCTAAAACCTCTCTCTAATTTTCGGCCAAGGCTCTTGAAAATGGTGTGAGAATTGAAGATGAATGCTTGCCTTTTTATAGGCAAAAATAGTGCCAATTTTGTAATTTTTACTTTCCTAAACTTGTATTTTTCCCCTCCTTTATAACCATGCAAATTAGGGTTTAATGGTGGATGATTCTTGACCATGGAAAGCTCAAAACGTCCAGCTCCCTCATGAGTCACCAACTTGTGTGACAAGTTGTGTTTTCTAGAAGCATTTAGACCGATAAAGTTCTCGATCGGTACCCGATTCGCGTAATCTCGGAAAAATCTCAAAATTCTGGATTAGGCAATTCCAAGACAATTCATTCCTCATTAGAAATGTCTGGTCTAACTAACTTTTTAACTCTGTCTAGGTCTTCTCCGGCTTGACGGAAGTTTTACTAAAAACGTGTCGGTTACGAAACGAATTTCCTGAATCATCAACCTCTGGACAAAAATTCACTGATTCCAAATATGTCCCGATAATTCTAAACTCATCTCCAGATGTTGAGTTAGAATTTATTTTCTTCAAATCCTAAATGTGACTATCTGCATTTTTCCCTATTTTGTCTTATTAGGAAAATGCTCTACCAACCGAATTAACTTCGAGAAAAGTCTAACGGAAGATAAAAATCCACTGATCAATATTTTACCTTGACTTTGGAAATCCTATTCCTGGTTCTCTAGATAGGATCCGTTTCCTATTTATTTTTTACTATTCACTCTAATTAATTATATAATAAAATAATACAAATTATAACTAAATATCTAGATTTTATTTCTTCATTCTTATCCTCATTTCTTTGGTCCAATTCGGCTGGGCCATTTTTATTTATAATAAATATTTATTTTTTAATTAATTAATTATTTATTTATTTATTTATTTTAATTTTCTTTAAAATTTCACAAAATTCCCTTATTGGTCCATTCTTGCATCTAGGCTTAAAAATACCTAACCTTACCAATTTTTCTTCAAAATTTCCAATTAATTAGGAAATATATTTATGCTACTTTTTTAGCCATTACCACCAATTTTAGGATTTTACATAATTATCTCTGAATTTTCCTCTGTTTATACTTAAGTAATTAGCCAATAATTACTTAATTAATTCCTTACTAATTGTTGATAATTTTCTCAATTAGAATTACTCCTTACCTCACAACTTTTGCACTGACATCAGTATTCTATGTCCTATGCATTTTAATAACATTTACGGGGTATTTTGGTCATTGTAATACTTTTTAACTTTTCCCCCTTTATTTCTTTAAGGTAATAATTTAATAAATTACCTAAATTAGGGACAGTATTATTCCCTATTTCAAATAAACATTTACTTGCCTTTTTAATAACTTTCACAGGGTATTTCATAACCCGTAAATGCGTTTAGGGACCTATTTGCAAACTTCCAAACGTTTTAGGGACCTAATTGCAAATTATCTAATTCCAAGAGAAATTACCCTAATAACAAGATAAATTCAATACAAGGTGTTTGATACCTCATATTCACCTATTTTCAATAGGTATATTTACTCATTTATGATATTTTTCCTAAGTCGGATTTTAGGGTATTACAGATCTAATCTAACTACTTGATCCGAATAAATAGGCCTTCAGATTTAATTTATATTTATAAATTAAATCAAGATATGATATGCTTATATTTAATTTAAAATGAGATCCGATATCTCAGTTCAAATTAAATCTGACATGCAATATCTTTATTCAAAAATTAAATCTGAGATACAATATCTCAATTTATTATAATTATTTAATTTATCAAATAAATTAAATACTATATATATAATAATATTATTATCAATAAATAATATCATTATTATTTTCGAATTTAACAACACACACACACACACACACACACATCCTAGATTAAATAAGTATTCATTAAATCTTAAACACATTTAAGATTCAATGAATCTGGACGCTCTTGCTCGTGTTGGGCCATTCTTGTGTGCGACCCTATAGGCCCACATGAGATTGGCAGCGGGTCAATACTATACCAGCCCACAAGTCGCAAGTGGCCTCTAGCAAGACATTGCGACTACCCAATTCATATGGGAATCGTTGATGCGATATAACCTATCGAACAACCATATCACGTCCCTTTTGTCACGCGATAACTTGGTCAAGGATGAGCCATGGATGATGTCAACTTCCTGTTCTTGACCATTACTTTCTCGATTCTTGAGTAGTCTAACAATTGAAATGGAAACTCCTTTCCATCGTAGTATGACCATACATTTCTCAGACTCACTCATCGAGGGGCCCAGTATTATCTCTCTACAAATGTGAGGGACAAATTCCATCTTAACCATTCACATTCCTCTGCATGAAAACCACTGAGCCTAATCCAAGCCTTTATCATCACCCGGTCAAAGGTGACTTTTGACTAGGTCAAAGACCAACGACTCATCATGTAGGAATCCATGATGATCACAGGTCAAAGGGCGTTGTGACGCAGTTATACATGAGAAAAGCTTATGACTTATTCCATGCAGCTTTCTCATAGTGGGTCGGTCCAGCACCTTGTACTTTTACAAGTGCCTATGACTTTGATTCGTATCTTCATACCTCATCAAAGTCATACTGGTCTTATTTCATCTTCGCTCTTGCGTAGATGACCGACCAGGGACATTTAGGATGATCTATTAGATATATCCAGGGATACAGTTATCAATGTAAACATCCAAACTAAATGATAACTAAAAGATAATACTTTAAATAACATAAATGTCTAAAGTACAATGACTTGCCCTTTGGGCATAATTTCCAACACCTAAAGTAACTAATTCTTGGAGCATCTAGATATAGAAACAAAGGATAAGCAGACGAAATTAATTGGTGGCTTGAAGGAGGGTCCAAGACTTTTATAAATAAGGTACTTGGTGAATGTTTGGCCAACAATGCAAAAAAGTAAAAGTGTGGAGATAAAAGAAGCCAACAAGGTTTGCAAAAGTGGAAGAGATAAGGGAGAGAGAGAGAGAGGACGAAATTGGTGGAGAGAAAGGGAAATGTGTGATTTTAAAGAGGCCACCTATGCTTCATTATAACCAATGATACAAAAAATGATCCAAATGTTGAGATCCATAGGCTTTTCCTATAAATAGAGGCCTTTACCTCTTCAATTCCTCACACCAAAATCATTCCAAAGAGTAGAGAGAAGTGAGAGCTAGTGAGAGCAAGCTCTTAAGTTCTAGTCTTTAGCTTTTGTAGTTCTAGTTTAAAGTTCATAGCTTAGATATTGTTTTGATCTTTAATCTTCCAAGTATAATTTTGTTTTCATGTTTTTATTATTAAAATTGTCTTTATTTCGAAAAATTGATGAGGTAGAAGTTATAGCAAAATTTTTGGAAGATTATGATCAAAGTAAGCGAAGCTCTGGCGAAATTTGATCGGTTAGGCGATTTCTGGGGTCAGATTCACAAAAGCCATAATTCTATGTGAAAATGAAGTTATTTTAATCTGAAATTTTTCATGGTTGAATTATTCATATAGATCTTTCTAAGTATACCAATAGTTTGTCGTTTTGAGCTTTGTGCTAGGAGATAAAAAATTCCCAAAGCTGGGCTATGATTTCTGGAAAATTTCTGGGCAGAAGTTAGGAACATTAAATCTGGGAGTGTCTCGTGCAATCTGGGTGGAAATGAGTATTTTTCCTCAAAAATATACATCTTAAGGATTCCGAGGAATTTTACGGATCCTCGTTTCGATTTGTATGGAATTAATGGTGATTTTCAAAGTTAGGCGAAAAATCAGCCCTAATACTGTCATCAGCGTTTTTAACGAAAATTCAGGGAATTAGTTGAAAAATAAATTACACAGGGGTAAAACGGTCATTTGCGACTAAGATATCTACTAGGATATTATTTATGAATTAATAAATGCGATGGTACTATTATAGGCTGTCCGAGAACACAAATTGGCAGACAAAACATACCACTATCTACACAGACTAAGGTACGTTCGCGGCGTACTGTAACACTGACTCTGATGCTTATAGTATACTTATATGTGATGGATACTTCCATAAAGTCATGGACGGGACTCTGTCTTGGACATGCACCGTGACTAAGTTTATGGGGCTTAGATCACTACATACAGCTTTACACGGGTTATAGTGATGATAACACTGTTAAGTTTTCCTAGAGCTGAGGGTACGACATGCTATCGTGGCATGGGTGGTGCAGACTAATTAACTTCACATCTGATTGTACTGTTATTAATTGATCATACATCTGTTATGAGATTTTGTATTGATTATTGCTGTAATATCAGGAATATCTGTCATACATACATTGTTTATATAAGCATGAGGTTAACCGTTACCTGAGGCCCGATAGGTATTGGACCTCAGCTCTTATTATAGCTTCATGGTTCGGAGAACCAAGGACAGAAGATAAGAGTAAACAGAGTAAACGGCACGCGTGAAGACCCGACAAAAGATATTTAAGATATGTACCAATAAATGTACCGTTCTTTATGAACAGACAGATACACCACAGTTAATGTTGTATCAGTTACTTAATCCTTTACTTACTCCGATGCTCTACTCTGATGAAAAAGAAAAAAAAAATTATTATTCCGCTTTTGAAAATTAGGATGTTACACATGCGCAATGAGTGCAATAGCATCCAATTAATACAACAGGCCCATACTTCGTGCAATTACAATCAACTTATATGGAATGTCTTATTTCAAGTATTTATTTTCTTGTGTTTTTTTTTTCTTTCTATTTTCTTCCTTCTTTATCTTCTTTCTTTTGCTTTTCTCTTTCTTTCTTTCTTTTTTTATTTTTTATTTTGCTCTTCCCTCTTCTTCTTTTAAACTATTTACATAGCATCCATACTATGTACATCAATACCTAGCAACATTTTCAAATATTTGTCCTTAGGGTTTTGTGTGTGCAGTTATAAGTGACCTATTTGTGAGTTGAGAAACCCAATTGTAGTAAACACTATTAATTCAGGTTTGAAGATTTTTCTTGTGTATGGACCACTCCAATACTTATTATAAATCCACTTTTAGAAGAATGTTTCAGTCCTAACTATAAGTCCACTTACATGTTATTAATGATTGTTTTCCAATTTTACCTTTATTTAATTCTTGTTAGAAAGAGAGAGAAAGAGGGGAGAAATGTGAGAATGATTTATAAATTTAAAGAGATAATTTTTTTTAATAAAGTTATATTTGGAAAACTATATCAATTTAAGGCATATTTAATGATTTAACAAACAATTTTTAGAATGTGGACAATTAGTTAAAATAGACTTATAATAAAGACCGAAGTTGGTATATATTCTTTAGTTATGAATATACCACTTTGGTCCTATGTATAAATCACCTAATTCTCACATACCAAGAAAAATTAGTTAACTCAATAAATAAGGGCTAAAATAATTAATTCTCATCTCTTTTTTCTCTCTCTACCTTAATAGAGGTAAGATTGTAACACTATCATTTATTAATTTGAAAGTAAACTTATAATAAGGATCAAAATTATTTCCTATCTAGAATTATAAATGGGACCAAAGTGACCAATCTCCATATCTCTCTCATGTCACTATAAGTTTCTCAAACGAATGAAACTCCCACAATTCTACAAAATTTATAGTATCATCTTTATATTCCATTAATGCACATTTAACATGATAATTAAGATTTTTGAGTCGTAAAGTTGTGACTTTAAATAAAGGGCATGTTCCATAAATTTGATATTTGAAAAGTTCTTTCCCATTCTTTCCTCATATATACCATTCTTTCTTTCTCTATAGAATATCTTATGTTTTCTTTATTTCATAATACATTAATAGTCCCTCTAGTCCTTAAGACATATTTACCTCATTTAATTAGATTAGGAAAGTTAGTTAATGAAATATGTACGGTCTAAAACACTCTAGTCATATTCCTAAATTCTCTCCTTCCTTACCTGCCTTGATTATTGTTGAGGGATGAGGGAGCATCACTAAGGATAAATTAATAAAAGATTGACAAATATGAAAACGATGTCTTATATTCAATATTAAGATCAACTCCCCCAAATATGTCTTAATTATAATAAAGACCGGAGCAATATATATTTAAAACTTTTTAGTACGGAAGTTAAATCATATGTTCATATCACAATCGGAAAAACAATTTTCGTGGTTTCATATCTCCTTGCATGTATGGTATTGTTTGCATTTGCAATATGATAGAGATACAAACGGTGAAGTCAGAATAAATAAATAAATAGTTGTCACCAAATTTTAATTTGGGAAAAATATAAGAAAATATGACTTGAAATTTAAAATCCCAAATTAGTGATTTGCTACTAAAATAAGTTGCCAATTGCTATACTCTTATAGTTAATATTTATACTCTCAAAGGCAACAAGACTATTGATTGAGGATTTTGAAGTTCAAATGGTAATTTTTTTTTTTTTTGTCTTTTTTCCTTTTTATTTTTAGTGAGAACATTACTAAGGAAATTTTATTATTTGAATATTTAGCCTGAATTTTGCCACTATACAAAACCCATTAGTGATCTTACTGCGAAGTTGGTACCTAAACGTTGTGAAATTGCAGCACATTATTATCAACTCCAAAGTGCGCTAGTAGGATAAGTCAAACTTAAATTAAACTGAGTTAACGGAAAATTAGGTTTTTCGAAGGCCGAAAAAAGGCTTATCGCTTTGGTTATCAATGCAAATGCATGAATTTGGACTTTTGTGGGATTGCAAAGGTGGGTTTAACAAATTAATCCTTATTGGAGAATTGTCCAAACCATTTAAGGACTGTTCGCCTCGTAAGTGTACGAGTTTCGCAAGTAATAAAGTGATAAGTAAAGTATCGTTCCCATGAGTATTTGTTTAACAAATTGGTCAAGCAAAAGGCTTAGTGAATTTCATCAAGTTGAGCTAGAACAAAGTTTTGATTTGGAATGAGAATTTTAAAAGACTATGTCTAAAACATAAAATTGATAAAGACAATTGATTCTTTAACTTCAAGGATAATTGAACCTAGGCTCTTTTTCCCCTTTTTGCATTTCATAAAACTTGGTTAATTTCCTCTCTAGTAGCATTTCAATACATATATATGTTAGTCTAAGGTTCTAAAACACTTAACCCACTCTCTCAAGTCAAAATCAAGTTTCTCTTCTCATTAAAATGTGTAACATCCCGTTTTTCAAAAGCAGTATAAAATTTTTTCATCAGAGTAGAGCATCGGAACAAGAGTGT
This sequence comes from Acacia pycnantha, assembly GCA_025563575.1. Taxonomy (NCBI): domain Eukaryota; kingdom Viridiplantae; phylum Streptophyta; class Magnoliopsida; order Fabales; family Fabaceae; genus Acacia; species Acacia pycnantha. The sequence goes on along the minus strand of JAMWYP010000069.1, from coordinate 4,159,342 downwards.
AACTGATATTTATATTCAAAATGCCCACTGGCTAATTACAGAAGCGGTACAGTGACCGAGAGTTTTCAAAAGTAAGAACAACAACGGAAAGTCTTCCACCGGACCTCTCAGCTTGCTGCTTCCCTCTCTCCTCGGTCCTCGGTCCTTCCGACCCTGATGCTATGTTAAGAGCTGAGATCCGCACCGGATCTCAGGTAACGGTTAACCTCATGCATACATACACACATATGGGTTACCGAACAACATTAACACAGCATATAAATCACACCCAACCAATGCACATGTATCGCCTCCCAACATGCAGATGTATCGCTCCCAGCATTACAGATGTATCGCTCCCAGCATTACAGATGTATCACTCCCAGCCTTACAGATACACTACTACAAAACAGGGCTATATGGGGGGCGTAGTAGGTAAAACTTACGGCGTCTAAGTTTAATAATTAGACGCCGTAAGTTCTGACTTAAGACGTCTAATTATTATAATTAGACGTCGTAAGTATGGCACAAATAACCTTCTAAAAGTCACAACTTACGGCGTCTAATTTTCAAAATTAGACGCCATAAGTCAGAACTTACGGCGTCTAATTATTAAACTTAGACGCCGTAAGTCCATTTAAAAAAAAAAAAAAGAATCTGAGCGCCATCAATGGTCAGGATTCAAAACCATAAAAAATATAGAAAATGCTTAAAAACTACAGTAAGGGAAAATCAAAAGGTAGGAGCAGAGACAGAATGAATCAATAAATCAGTCAACCAGTTTGCATGACCTAGGTCATCTACAGCACATACTGATACATATAATTCATAAACTTTGATTCAAATGATCAAATACTTCAACTGTATAAAGGTCAGGTTCCATAAAAGTGGTGATGGAACAGGTTGACTCCATAATGTAAAAGCATGTTTATATATATATATATATATGATATCTCCATTAAATGTTGAAAAGTTTAGCAACAAAGCAAAACGAAACACTGTAAGAAAAAAAGTGAAAGAAAACAAAATTTCAATCAATATACTAGTCTCTTTCTTGAATTCAGAGAAGCACATCCACAACTAATAGAATAGCCAAAAACACATAATCTCATACCTGAAATCATATGAACCTTCATTTGAAAGGGCCGAATGTCCTCCTAAGAGCAATAAAGGAATGTTAAAATAGTTGCAAAAACAATCACCAACCGAGAGTACATGCTTAAGAAAAGCTAGAAAATACTTACGGGAATATTGACATTTGAATTCCATGATTCAAGGCCCATAATTTGACAAACCCTGAGACAATAAAATTATAATAACAATAATTAAGAAAAAAGTCTAACAAAAAGCATGGAAAAAGGATAAAGATATTTGCTTGCCTCTGTCCAGCCATCTCCTTTTGAACCTCTCTACCAGGTTTAACCCCAGTGGTTTTCTTTGTTGCTTGGTTCTTTGCTAATAATTTGCTCCACTTTGATAACAAAACCCGTGCCCTGTTTGATATGTCTGATCTTCAAATCAGAGAGATTAATTATCATACGATAAATTGAGTCAACAAATACTACCATAGGGATAAAAGAAGCAAGCCAAAAATAAGGGGAAAAAAGAAAGCCTCGCACTGGTTTTTAATATAATAAAAAATAGGGATAACAACATATCATATTTAATATGACTCAGCTTTCCTCTAGAGTCATTACCTATGACCCACATAATATTGACATCCAGTTTCTAGAGGGAGTCTAAGAACAATATATATCCAAACTGGAGTGCAACAAGCCATTCAGGAACAGAGGAGAGGTTAAAATAAAATGACATGAGAGATGGGAGCTAATGGGCAATTGCAGCGAGGGAGGAAAAGCACACCTGATGTTCTGTGAAACCGAAGCCTATTAACACACTGCAACATAGCTGAAATATGCATAGGAAGGGCTTTATGTAGAGGCAAATGACAAAGGACACGGAAACCAATTAACGAGAACTTTAGATATATTTATAAAGTTGAACACTTGTTTGCTCTTCAACAAGACTTCATTCAACCAAGCCGCTAAAATCATCACACCTCCACCGCCTAAAAACCTAAAAGAATACACCAAGAAAACTAAGCCAAAAAGGAAAGATGACAATAATTCAACAGATTATCAAGCTAATGATAATATAGATACTCAAATATAGAAAACTGAAGTTAATAATTAGAGTATTAATATCCACAAGTTCACCAGCATTACCGGTCAACCAATAAGCCGACAGAGCAGCTGCTGCAGGAGCTCCTCACTGTCCAAATGCCTGGTCCTACTGTACCCTTGATAAAGCTTATTAGAAAAATAACAGTTAAGAGTTTAAGACACACAAAGCTGTATATTTTTTAATTAAAAAAATGTTCTTTATTAATAGCAATTCTAATAAATTTACACCAATCGTTGAAAAGTCCATAAAGGTGCTTGCAATCCACAAAAACTTGCAAGCTTTGTTAGTAGATATGCTAGCACGACATAAATAAGCAATAGTATTATCAAAACCCACTCACAAACTACAGATATGAGCAGAGCAGTAAATCCCCACACCCCCTTTGTCTTGACAAAGAAAATTTTAGTTGCTGCCATCTCTACCTCAAATCAAACACTGAAGCAAACATCAGACAAATATAGTGTCCAGTAAATCAATGTTTCAATAGCATTGAAGTGAAAAGGAGAATTTGTTGAAAGAAGACACATGAAAGTCCATGTCTTAGCTGTGGACTGAAATCGGAAAATTCCTCCAAGAACCAGAGCATTTGGCAAAGAAAAAACAAAACATGCTTGATAAATTGATCCAGACAAACTATGACCCCTTAAATGTCAATGTCATTGCTGAATTTTTTTCAAATACCAGTGCAGCTGTAAATGTGAACAAGAACAAGAAAATAAATTCAAACCAACCCAACTATGCCATAAAGTTCCTTATTATAATAACAACTAACAATAAATTTAATATCTCCACGCGCAGAAATTAAATGGAAAAGTAAACTAGAACATCGAAGGCCTATGTTATCAATTGAAAACCAAACTCACAATAAATTCAAGATTCCCGTTCTTTGGTAAAGATACAAGAGAAATATAAAGAGGAGAGATAATTTTTCCTTCAATTTGCTAATATCATGATGACAAGATAGACCGGAAAACAATAAAAAATGTATTATGATCTGGTCTAGCAAAATTAGAAACAACGTTCGTTAACAAAGGTAGCCAAGGTGAAAATCCAAACGTAATGTGCATTCGATCACATTGCGAGTCCACCCAAATTGTTAGAAAATCAAATCGACTCCATTGGGCACTAAAAATAATTAAGATACATGCCAATACACAAGATTGCAAATAACTAAGAGTCACACAAGAGAGCAGAAGAACACAAAAAGAGCTAAGAAAACCATGCGTCAAAGATATGATTACAAGTGCAGTTACAAGAGGCAGCGGTAATGAAGAAGAGAGCAATATTTCAGATTTTAGAGACAAAAGACGAGTCCTTCGCAGGTTTCTGGCTTCTAAGTTGCCTCAACAAAGGTCTGTGCTCGTTCACATAGGGTTTGTTTGGTTCATAATTCACACCGTTCCTCAAATCAAACACTGAAGCAAACATCAGACTTATCAATTTGAACGAAAAAGAGGACGAGAGGCACAGAGGAGATGAAAGAAGAAAGATGAAGGGGAAAAAAATCAATAACCTACCTGCTAAGTGAAGACACCAGGCAGTGGCTGAGAATGCGAGACCGCGAGAGGCGGAGATCTAGATCCAGAGAGACGAGAGATGGAGACCTCCAAGATCAAGAGAGACGGCAAGATGCGCGACGACGACGGTAGGAGAGAGAGGGACAAATGCGAGGTATTTCGCGAGGAGGGGCGCTGGAGAAAAGCCAGAGTTGATTAGGCGCGACGGTGAATGAAGACTGCTGAGAAAAGACGAGTTAATTAGGGCGTGTTTGGCGTCTAACAACTTATCTTAGACGCCAAAAATCCAATTTATGGAGTCTAATTATTAACTTAGACGCTAAAAGTGTTATTTTTGGTTACTTTTGACGTCTAAATAATTTAATTAGACGCTAAAATATTAAGTTTTGACGTCTAATTTATAACTTAGACGTCAAAAATGTTTCGTTTGGCGCCAGTTTTAACTTTAGGTCCACTTTTGGGTTTTATTTTGGCGCCAGAGCTAACTTTTGACGTCTAAGGACAAAAGTTAGACGCCAAAAGTCAACTTATAATTACAAAAATGCCACCGCCTTCTTTTTTACTTCTAAGTTTTAAAATAGGACGTTAATTAGGGAAGTAAAAGTCATTTTCTGTAGTAGTGATATATCGCTCCCAGCATGCATACAGTTATCTTCTAACATAATATGCACCAATCAACATACCACAACATACATACCACACACGCATCACATACACGCATACTATATCCATCAGATTAGTGTTACAGTACGCGAACGTACCTTCGTCGACGGTCGTCGGTATTTCTAGCGGACTACGGCCCGTCAGTAGGTAAAAACGGAATCAGGGATATCCTATCAACATAACAACGCATTTGTTAAGGATCTACCATTACGACGGACATTTTTAGTCAAAATGACCATTTTACCCCTGACCCCCTAATTGGCGGAATTTCGCCAGCACTTCGTTACTTTAACCCTAATCTTCCAAAATTTCAACATAACTCCTCTTCCAACATAATTTTCGAAATATAAATCATATTAATTAATGATTTACATCATAACAGGCATTTTAGGTAAAAATTACCATTTTGCCCCTGATGCCCCTAATCGGCGGAATTTCGCCAGAGCTTCGCTATTTTAACTCTAATCTTCCAAAATTTTGACATAACTCTAACCCCAACAATATTTTCGAAATTAGGGCCTTAATTACCCCTAAAACATGATATCTAATCATACTTGGAAGATTAAAGATCAAAACAACAACTACCCTAGAACTTCAAGAACTATCGAACTAAAGACTAGAACCGAAGAACTTACCCGTTGAAAAACTTCACTACAACTTTCTCCAGTGCCCCTCTATCTAAATTCTCTCTAAAATTGCTCTTGCAATTTGGTGTGAGGAAACAAGTGAAGGCTAATGCCTATTTATAGAAAAATTCTAGGACCCATTTGGAATAACAATTTTCCTTTTCTCAAATCTTGGCCATTGGATATAAATCACTTTTTGAAGGCTTCATCCACTCCTTACACTTCTTGTGCCGACCTCTCATGCTCCCTTTTCAACAAAAAGATGTCATCAAAGTGACATCATCTCTTACTTTTTCACTTAATATAAAACATCCACTTGCCTTTATATACACTCACTTCTCTTTCTCCAATTCGGTTATACACACCCAAAGAACTCAATTCGGATGGCCCCTTTATTTGACTTTTCAAACTTTGCTTTTTGGTTAATCAATTGGAAAGAAACCCCAGCCGACATCATTTGCTTCATCAAATATGCTTTTATGTTTTTACATAGCCAATGGTATTAACATTTCCCTCCTATTTCTCTCTCCCATTTTCGGATTGCACTTTTCACTAAACAAACAAATTGATCATCTAATTGTTTTCTAGGTGCCGACATCTTTCTTTTACTTTAGCCAATTGATATGTTTTATATGGCCAATTACCTTGCTCACTTTACACCTACACGTACAATTTCATCATTTCTTCTTTCCTTCTCTTTATTAATGATTTCGGCTGTATCTACAACCATCCATTCGAAATTATGACTCCTTCTTGAACAAGTTTATGTTCTTTCCCACTAGCATAAATATCATAGGATCAAGTGTTCTTATTGGATAGTTGTCACTTTTGACTTTTCAACTACTTCTTAACCAAGTTTTATACTTCAATTTCCACTCAATTTACTCCTTCTTTTCCTCTTCATTTCGGCTGCCCTCCCCCATAGATTAATCAACTTTGTTTCCTCTAATTAATCCATGTATCAAGTAGTTGATTAGGTACTTAACTTATTGCTTAATCCTTTATTGTTTAATTAAGCTTTTAGGGATTCTATGCAATTCATTTTATATACTTCTTAATTATGCCAATAACTAACTATTTAATTCCTTACTAATTGTTGAAAATTTTCTTAATTAGGATTAATTATTATTTCACAAATCTTTTACTTACATTGGTATTTTATGCTTTACATAAAATATTAAAAAAATCACGGGGTCAACAATGATCCCAGAATACTTTTTAATTTTTCCCTCACCATTTTCCAGGGAAATAAATCCCAAAAATTGTATAAATTAGAGACAACATACTCTCTAATTTTTAATAATTACTTTGTTGCCTTTTGGTATTTATCACAGTATTTTCAGGGCATTATATAACCCTAAAATACATTTTTTTAGCCTTTTAATACCTCACAAGAGCATTTTAGTAATTTTGGCCTTTTAATCCCTCTAATTTCATTAGAAATTACCTTAGAAAATAAGATAATTATGACATTTTCCCTAATTCAAATTTTAGGGTATTACAAAATGCACAATCTCTTGCTACAATTAATGAGAATCAATATTTAAGCAACAACCCTAATGTGACAATGCAAGGTTAGTAAATATATCTCTATTTTACCAACAAACCATCCATTTATCAAGTAAACTTCAAGACAAGCATGATTTCAACCAAGTTTTACGCCTAGATTAGCTCTCTTAAGTCAAAACCTAAGTGAATAAATCATCTAAATGGAGGCCAATCACTTAGAAGCATCAAGCCAAGGTTGAAATCAACACTTATATATATTTATCTACCAAAAGAGAGGAATATTCAAGTATTAATCCATACAAAGGGTCAAAAGAACCCTAGAATGAAAGATTTAACTACTCATGTTCCAATACAAAGAGATTGTAAGCAAAACTAGTGAATACATGAGGAAACTAAGAGGAAAAGAGGAGAAAAGAGGAAGAACCAAGGTGAAAATTCCCAAAATCTCTTCTAGGTTGAGCACCCAAGCCTCCAAAGTTGTCAAATCTCTCTCCCAAGCTCTTCCCTTTTGTGCTCCACTATTTCCTTGTGTCAAGAATGTGTTTTTCGGCCCTACTCTTTAGGTTAAATAGGGTTTTCTGTTTTTGATGTAAAAAACGCGCAGCTGTACTTTCTGCACTTTTTCACGACTGACTGTGGCCAGTTGTTAACATGCCGCGGCCAGTGACACAAAGAGCTACTTGCTACGGCCAGTTGTACATGTTCCTTCTAACTTTGTATTACTTCACTTCCTTTCTTTATTTCCTTGTTTCTTGATTCTTATAGAGCTTCAAAAATTGTCTCCATCCTCCTACAAAAGAGAGAGAATTTATCAATTCTCAATTGAATCACAAACTCTATAAGATTTAACAAGAATTTTGATTTTTGCTTGATACTTTGTAACATCCCATTTTCAAAAGCAGTATAATTTTTTTTTTCGTCAAACATCATTTCAAAATCATCAGAGTAGAGCAACAGAGCAATTGAGTAACTGATATGTATATATAAAACGTCGTAAGTCTGGCTGGTTCCAACAGCGGTACAGTAACCGAGTATTTCAAAAGTGATATACAATAGCAAAAAGGAAAGCTTCCGCCGGAACAACAAAAGGAAAGCTTCCGCCGGAACAACGAAAGGAAGTCTCGAGCCGAAAGCCTGCTCGTGCTGCTTGTCTCTCTCCTTGGTCCTTGGTCCCCCGGAACCTGACGCTATGTTAAGGGCTGAGATCCGCACCGGATCTCAGGTAACGGTTAACCTCATATTTACATACACAACATATGGACTACAGACAATCATATCAACAACAGTATATGTGCACTCATCGCCCAAAAGCATGCATACATATATCGCCCAAAAGCATGAACAATAATGACAGAACGTAAACATAGAGCAGTAGGTATAACCGGTGACCCTAAACAGAGCCTCTATCCGTGAATGTATAATCGGTAACCCTAAACAGAGTCTCCATCCGTGAATGTATCTCGGTGACCCTAAATAGAGTCTCTATCCGAAATGGTGACCCTAAATAAAGCCTCTATCCGTGAATGTATCTATCACATATATGTATATGAGCAACACCGAGTTAGTGTTACAGTACGCGAACGTACGTACACCAATAGTACATAAACATACAGCAGATCATCAACCACATATAATACACATATCACATATATGCATACAATAAACATCAGTGTTAGTGTTACAGTACGCGAACGTACATACATACAATAAACATACTGAAAGCCAGAATATTACCAAGAGGGGGGGTGAATTGGGGATATTAAATTTTCTTGCAAGTTAAACAAAAATAGCAAAGGAGGAAGAAGGAGATGGACACAAGGCAATTTATACTGGTTCGATCCTAATCCTTGACCTACGTCCAGTCCCCAGACACACACTGGGATTCTACTATCTTTCAAGAACAATTACACACTTTGTAAACGAAGGATGGTCCTCTCACTCTCAGACTCCACTCCCCCTTACAAGTTGTAATTGATACACCCGCTTGATTACACACTTTGTAACTCTTGGAGCAATTCCTCTCTTTTGAATAACACTCCCCCTACAAGTTGCAATCAAAGACCAGTCTCAAAGTCCCAATACTTTGAGTTCCTTACAAGAAATAACAATAGATGGATGACTCTCTCTAAGAGCAGATAAACATAAGCACGAAGAACAATATGTGACACAGACCTTAGAAAGTATTCGAAAGTATTGTCGAAAGTATTCGGAAAGTATCTTTACAAGAGCTTAGCGGAACTAATCTCTTGCGAGTTTATTTCTTTCGTGTGATTTCTTTCTTGTGTGCTTGGGTGAGTTTCAACCGGTGATCCCTTCCTCTATTTATACTGGTTGGATGAAGGTGTCCGTTGAGGAGCTCCACCATTTGAATTCAAAAATCTTTCCATTTCTCTCGCATGATCACACTTCAATTTGTTTGAGGATTCTTTGGCAATATCATAATGGTCATAATGTTAGCAATGAATTCGTTTTTGCTGTGTATGAATTCTACGCGTCTGTTTCATGATTCCGCAACATTTCGTTTGAGAATTCTATTTTCGCAGAGATATTATCAAAAACGCGTAAATCACTTTGCCCAATCGATCCCTCATTATCCCGCACTTTAATATCGGTAATTGCAATTCTATATGGTCAATGGTTAATAATCAAATCATTAAAGATTGAATCAAACTGAATTAAATACCAAAATCATCATCGATATTTCGACGGTGCGAACTGGTTTTTCATCAATACTCGAGTATATGAATGCTCATACTGAGTATAACTTATCCTGCGTGAGTGTCCACTTTCGAAGATCATAACTTTCTGGTATGAACTCCGATTTGATTGGTTCAAGTCTTGTTGGAAAGACCTTTGAGTCTACTTTCAAATGGAACCGGTTTCAGCGTCATTGGATTTCTATTTTGGGAGATATACCCAAAACATTGAGGCATGGTCAGCAGTGTGACGGTGATGTCACTTTTATCTTAAAAAATTCATATCTCTCTCATATGACCTCCGTTGGACTTGAATCCTGTGCGAATAGAACCATTTGGATGTCTAGTTTCCAAAAAAATTGGGTTCACCTTAATCCGATCTCTGGTGTGGGAGATATTGTTGATTTACCAAAGGTCGCCCGAAGCTGAACGTAGAACAGAGCTGAACAGTGTGTCATACTCGGGTATATAGGTTACATACTCGAGTATTGATGCTTGATACTTGAGAATGGGAGCCTGATACTCGAGTATCAATGGGAATTAGAGGCAATTCATCCCGAAGCTCGTATTTGATCATTTTAACTTCGATTTGAGTCATTCCAACTTCCATGTCACCGTGGAGACTTGTAGAATCTAATTTAACAACTTGTATGATGATTTTATCATTTATCAAGTCTTCTTTCTTTCTTCTTCTCTTAATTATATTACGTTCTTCAAATATGTCCTCTTCTTCTTGAACTTGATATCTTCTTTAATTTATTCTTTCTAAAGTCTCTTATCTCCTTCTTGAGCTATAATTCAACTTGAACTAATCTACATTAAATATAGTAGTTAGTCAATATAAGAGATAAATATATCATACAATCTTTTTGCTCTTTAAGAATGACATCTATAAGACATCATCAAAACTAGTCGAACCCAACACATACCACATATACAATACAATACTCATACTACATACATGCATACCATAAACATCAGATTAGTGTTATAGTACGCGGACGTACCTACATACAATAAACATACCACATATACAATACAATACTCATACTACATACATGCATACCATAAACATCAGATTAGTGTTACAGTACGCGGACGTACCTTCGTTGACGTTATTCTAGCACGTTTTACAGAAAACCGTACTTTTGACGGAAAACGGAAACCAGCACGTCAGACAGCGGTTCGACAGTAGGTCAAAACGTATTCAGGGATATCCTATCAATATAACAACGTACTTGTTAAGGATCTATCATTACGACGGACATTTTTAGTCAAAATGACTATTTTGCCCCTGACCCTTTAATCGGCGGAATTTCGCCAGCACTTCGTTACTTTGACTCTAATCTTCTAAAATTTTGCCATAACTCCGACCCCATCATGATTTTCGAAATAATGACTAAAATACCCTTATCATATGATATCTAATCATAATTGGAAGATTAAAGACTAATATAACATTTCTACTCTAACTACCGAAAGAACTACGGAAGCTTAAGACTAAGTACCGAAAAACTTACTCAGAGCTTCGCTGCAGAATTCCCCGGACTCCTCCTTCTCTCTAACCTCTCTCTAAAACCGAAATATACTCTTGGATTGTGAAGAATGAAGAGAACTTTGGAGGCTATTTATAGAAGAAGCTGTGGAATTTCGACCGTCGGATCAACTTTATGAGAATCAATCTGAGCCCTTCATTTGGAAACTTAGAAAACAAGTTTTCCCTCTCTCTCCCCTCTCTTGGCCGACATGCCCTCTCCTTAGGTGGCACCCCTTGGCCAATCACAAGGTGCCATGTGGTCATGTCTAGAAGGTTCCACCGATAAAGTCTCCGATCGGTGTCCGAATCGCGTAATCTTGTAAAATCTTAGAAATCTGGAATCACAACTTTGAAGACATTTTCTCACTTATTAGAAATGTCCGGGCTAAATAACTTTTTGATTCCATACAGGGTTCCAACGGTCCTGCGGAAGTTTTACGGAAAAACGTGCCGGTTACGGAACGAACTTCCGAAATCATCAACTTCTGGACAAAAATTCACTGATTCCAAATATGTCCAGGAAATTCTCATCTCATTCCCAGATGTTGAGTTATGATTTATTTTCTTCGAATTCTAAATCTGTGACTATCTGCCTTTTTTTCACAGATTACCCTATTCCGTCTTATTACTAAAATCTTCTACCGATCTCGGAAATGACTTCGGGAACAGCCCAATTCAAGATAAAAATCCACTCATTAATATTATACTCTAAATCTAGAAATCATGTTCCTGCTTCTCTAGATAGGATCCAATTTCTATCGGTGTTTATTTATTTTTTTACTCTTTACTTCAATTAATATTTAAATAAGTGTTTCAAAATTACACTCCAACTATTTTTTTTTCTTTTCCCCTTCAACCATGTCGGCACACACACACACAGATATATATATATATATATATATATATATATATATATATATATATATATATATATATATATATATATATATATATATATATATATATATATATATATATATATATATATATATTCCACTCATTAATATTATACTCTAAATCTAGAAATCCTGTTCCTGGTTCTCTAGATAGGATCCAATTTCTATCGGTGTTTATTTATTTTTTTACTCTTTACTTCAATTAATATTTAAATAAGTGTTTCAAAATTACACTCCAACTATTTTTTTTTTCTTTTCCCCTTCAACCATGTCGGCACTATATATATATATATATATATATATATATATATATATATTAATTATTATATATGTTCCGGTGTAGAACCAGAACACTAGTCCTGATGGACTAGTATGTTGATGTTGATTGGGACTTGACCTAGGAGCGATTCCTAGGGCCTACGTACCCTGAAGAGGGATCAAAGTCCACATAGTTCGAGGAGGATTGCTGGAGGCGTTTAGCCTAAAGGGGTCTGTATGCTCTGTGACGGCTGTATGTGAATAGCCGGAGCGTAGACCGTTGTAGATGATCTGTAGAAGATGAAGATAGGAGATAGGAGAGAATATATTCTGAACCTTTAGGGTTTAACTCGTATTTGTAGAGTGTACCTTAGGGTTGGATCTCCCGCATCGTGTGTAGAAGATGGGAGATCGTGTGTAGAAGATGGGAGATCGTGTGTCCATGAATCTCGGTAACCCCCATTGAATAGGTCTTGCCGTTTAGATCTGCATGGGTCGGTTGAGATAATGGGCCTTGACTAGGTCCATAACAGATGCCCCCAAGCTCGGTAGTTCAGGTGTCTGAGCTGCCGAGGTTAATTGTTTGCTTGACTGTGAAATACAGATTTGGCCGAGATATGTTCAGCTCATCCGGGTTGTCTGCGAAGACGTAAGATCCCTTGCTCGTGTGCGCAAATCGCTTAGTTTGCTAATTTCGAACAAAATCCCGGTTATTGACAACTGTATAATAATTGCCCCCAGCACTGGTAGTCAGTGTCTCTGGGCTGCCGGGGTGGATCTGTTGTTAAATCCGGATATCGTATCGGAGTTGCTACCACTCGTTTGATTTTGATAAAGTGTCTATCCGAGTTTCAAAGAACCTCGGAGTTACTTGTCTTCTGATTGAATTGCCCCCAGACATGTAGTCCGAGTTACTTGATTGGAGCTGTATTGACTTGATCATTAATGAAAGTTTGTTCACTTCCCGATCAATTCGAGTATTTATGTAGAGTTTCATCCGTGTCCACGATGAACTAATATAGTGAACTCGCATTAGTTTTTGGAGTACTATTGAGTGACCGGGCCAGGGTCAAAGGTGTGATATGCAGAATCTGCGAAAGTGCGAAAATGCATCCGGTATTGAAACCGTAAAGTGGTGAGGGGTCAGTATTCTAACTGCCTCGTATAATTCCAGGTTCGTTGACCGGGTCATCCTAGGATAAAGGGAAGTTGTCACCTACCCGGGTTTGGTTTTTCACCAAAGCGTCCGACCATTTTGACCTGATCCAGGTCGGCATGACAATTCCACTTGATATCCCGGAGTAAGTTAGGAAGCGTCCGGGCTGTGATAGCTCTCGGAGACAACTCCCTCCGACTGAAAAGCCGGGTTTTGGTCTTCAGTTAGTATTTGAATTATGACCGGGTTCGGTGACCCTAGATTCGCTCTTTCGTTCATGTCTTAGTCGTTAGAACAATTTGAGGAAATTGAATTAATGCTCTCGATTGAGAATTTCTTTATTTATTTGCAGTTTGTAATCCGGAGTTTACACGGACTTAACTGTTCTTTAGACGGAGCCCGGGTTGTAACCGTACTAAGTGTGACCGGGGAAAATGTACTTTACACGGAGCCCGGGTTTTATCTGTATTCGGTATAACCGGGGTCCGCCTTCAAATTTGCTCGGAGCCGCCAGATTTGGTGTAACCGGGGTCCGCCTTCAAATTTGCGTGGAGCCGGGATTTTAGCCGGATTCGGAGTAATCGGGTCCGCCTTCAAAAACTCACGTGGAGCCGGGATTTTAACCAGATTTGGTGTAACCACTGCTCGCCTTTTCTCCTTTTTGGAGGTAGGTTGAACACCATTAGCCTTAAATGTGACCAACATCTTCTCCATATTTATCTGATGCCCCTTGATGATAAGACCTTTCCGACAACAATCGAGTACTTCCCATCAGTAATTTGAAAGTACCAGTGTGCATTCTGCAGGTAAGCATACGTTCGTGGAAAATAGTGAAGTAATTTCCGTAAAGTGTGAAAACCACAGTGTTCTAGCTGATGGCAATTTGTGCAATGTCAAGGGGAGATGTGGTCCCATCATACAAATCTACTTGAGAAGCATTACCCAAGATGATTGATGAAAATATTTTGCATATCACGATGTGATATTTCTCTACTTTGACCAAAACGGGAAGCCAATATTTTACAATAAAATGAAAAAAGTTAAAGAGGAAGATCGCTGCTTATCTCATGAAGCTCTTGCAGCGGTTGCCTTTGACCATAGGAAAAGATGCCTTTCTCCTTGAATGAATTATAAGCAAATGACAAAACAACATCCAGGTTTGGTCGTGGCTGGTGGTGCCAGTTGAGATGATAAACAACCGAGATAGTAATCTGCCGAGATCGATGGTGTTGATGGTGATGAAGTCGAGATCAGCGATGATGAGAATGCCGAGGTGCATGGTGCTAAGGTGCATAGTGTGTATTGGATACTATCCGAGGTGCACATTTCGAGATAGGGCCCATGCGGTGGTGTAATATATCTTGGCATAATATCGGTAGCTTTCCAGATAAAATCAAATACATACCTCGGCATCTCGGCAACTCTGGCGTCTTATTACTATCTCACGTTGGGTTAACGTATATCTCGGCATACACTCCTCCGACATCCACCCCTCAGAAACTGGGCACTGTATCTCGGACATGCACCCATATGGGGCATCCTGGTAGTTCAGCATATCGACGTACCTTCTTCTCTGACGTCCCCATCTCGGTATCTCATGTAGCTCAAGAATAATTGAGAAGTGCTGTGCCACTTGGCTGTAGCTGGAATTGACAGCTTACTTCGGTAGGAAAATCAGCATTCCTTAATTCTCTGTGCCAGCACCGAAACTCTGCTATATACGACTAATAGATATGAGAATTTCAAGATTACTTCAGCGATAGGATGGGCTCCTAGTTAAGCAATGGCACGATTATATACTTTGGCGTGCCCTCTTGAAAAGACAATGATGAAGATAGATGAAGTCCCTCTTTTACTGATGCTATATATGACCAATAGACATTGATTATCTATTTGACTGATGCTTTTTTGTGGTGAGCCAAAGCTGCCAAATAACTGTCTGAAGAAAGATGAAGTCCCTCTTTCACTCCATTTTGATTCGGTTTGGAGCCTTGCACCAACTTCATCACAGCAGTGCACAAATGAAAGCTGGTTGAAGACAGATTTCTTCCTCATAATGAATGTTGCTTTAGTCTAAATTTGAACCTCAATAACAATTCACCACGCAGGGAATTTTTAAGATATTAAAGAACAATCCACCAAATACAACAAGAGACTCACATCTCCAATGACATCATCAAAAGAATAGAGAATAAAAAGTTGCAGGATCAAATTAACCACCTCTGCACAAGTCAAACCGAGATGAAAATTTGATGGATGAGAAAATTTCATGGAATATGAGTTTTTCCAAGGCTGAAAATTTCAACAGCTACTGCAACAAGCCAAAGAGTCATTTTGGCTCTTCTTTTTCTCCCACCAAGCTAGAAAACACTTAGCCAATCTCCATAATGCAAATCATCGTCTTTCTATCAACTACTAGCATAAAAATGCTAACAAAAATTTTTCATGAATGCTGAGAAATTGCCAACTACATTTTTACTAATCAGAATATCCTTGCACAGCTGAGAATCATGTTGATAGTAAATATCTAAGTGATGGAGAAGTGGGTGCTGCAAAACAATGATGGTTTCTGGGTCTTCACACGCAATTAAGTAAATATTATCATCCAAAATTCAGAATTCGTAACCAAAGATCAGCAGAATTCAGGAAGTATCACCAGTTGGAAGAGAAAGCAAATTCAGAAACTATGACCAATTAATACCAGCAAATGGCAAGAGGATTGGGACATCGAAGCTTCCAACTCCATTGAATCTCGAAAACGCAGTAACACGCCACGTCTAGTGAATCTCGTCCACCTTCTTGGGTGTGACGATGAAAGAGGAAGCTGCTCGACTGTGGAAACTTGCTTAAGGTTTATATAACCCCTTTTTATCCCGGCCTCTGAATAATTACCTCGGCCTTCAATCAAGACAACTTCAACTATGATCCCGGATCTCCGATTATAATCCCAGACCTCCACCAAGACGACTTCGCATTGCAATTTCGGATTCCAAATTGCAAATCTGGAAGCAAAATGGCTATCTCAGAGCATATCGAAAGCAGGCCCCTTTTTCTCATTACCATTATCTCTCGGCATCTACAGTGGAGACACGAGTGGGGAGGATGGGCGTTGAGGAAACCATGGTCGAAGTTGCTAACGGTTTGCCGACGCTGGAGGAGGCCGTGATTCGTCGAAACTCGCGTGGGTAGGTGCTTTCGCCGCTGGACGACGCGGAGGAGTAAACGACGATGCTGTGTTGTTTTTGAGAAGAATTTGGGGTTTATGTTTTTGTACAGATCACATTTTTTTTTTTTTGGCCTTGGTCTCTTTTTTGTGGAATTTTCAATTCACTGTTGCTCATTCTCTCGGCGAACAGGGTTTGATTTTGTGCCTTTCTTGGTTCAGTGGTTGAACTCTTGCTTTTTGACCATCTTCTTTGGTCGCGGGAATCAGAAATTTACCGAGTCCCCACAGACGGCGCCACTGTTCCGGTGTAGAACCAGAACACTAGTCCTGATGGACTAGTATGTTGATGTTGATTGAGACTTGACCTAGGAGCGATTCCTAGGGCCTACGTACCCTGAAGAGGGATCAAAGTCCACGTAGTTCGAGGAGGATTGCTGGAGGCGTTTAGCCTAAAGGGGTCTGTATGCTCTGTGACGGCTGTATGTGAATAGCCGGAGCGTAGACCGTTGTAGCTGATCTGTAGAAGATGAAGATAGGAGATAGGAGATAGGAGAGAATATATTCTGAACCTTTAGGGTTTAACTCATATTTGTAGAGTGTACCTTAGGGTTGGATCTCCCGCATCGTGTGTAGAAGATGGGAGATCGTGTGTAGAAGATAGGAGATCGTGTGTCCATGAATCTCGGTAACCCCCCATTGAATAGGTCTTGCCGTTTAGATCTGCATGGGTCGATTGAGATAATGGGCCTTGACTAGGTCCATAACAATATAATTTAATAATTTTTTTTACATAATTTTTTACAAAAATTTTCCTATTGGCCCGTACTTGTATTTAGGCTTAAAATTACTTAACCTCATTTATTTCTCTCAATATTTTCCAATTAATTAGCAAATATATTTATGCTAATTTTCTAGCCATAAACCATTAATTATAGAGTTCTACACAATTTATCACAATTATTTCATTGTTCAAGCTTAAATAATTAACCAATAATTATTTAATCAATCACTTATTATTTGTTGATAATTTTCTTATTTAAAACTAATTACTTCCTCACAAAATCTGAACTAACATTGCTATTTTATCTCCCATGTAAAATATCAATAATTATGGAGTTAGTTATGATCTCCAAATACTTTATAATTATTATTTTACAATTATTCCAAGATTATAATTTATTAAATTACCAAAATTAGAGAAAATATATTCTCTCAATTTTAATAATTATTTTACTATCTTTCAGGATTTTTCACAATTTTCCTAAGTTATTTATGTCCTACAAGGGCATTTTCGTCATTTTGGCACATTATTATTTTCCTCCTAATTTCCAAGAGATTTTTCCTTTAATTCCCTCAGTACTTTCCTTAGAAAATAAGATCATTATGATATTTTTCCTAATTCAAATTTTAGGGTATTACATACTTTAATATGCACATTTTCTTCTATATACTTCATTTGCTATGCATATTTTGAACCAAAAATAGGTAAAATGGAGGAAAAATATGCTGCAATGTCGTCAATTTCTAAGAGTTAACAAGGACATTAGTTGATAACGACCTTAAGGGATTTAATCTCCCAATATATTAACTACTACTTCTTTATTAGGGCTTGAGGCCCCACTTGTAAAAAAAAAAAAGGAAAAAGAAAACTACGCCACCTCCTAAAACCCTGCAATTCATCTATGTATGTGTGTGTGTTTGTAGTGTATTAGAAACTATTTTACATTGAAAAAATTGAATTATCAATAAAAAAAAGGGGTTTAAACTTCTCATGTTACATGAGAAGAAGAAAATTCCTACACACACATAAAATGGTGGGACCCACATATATATAATGCTAATTATATAATTATATATATATGTGGGTCCCACCATTTCATGTGTGTGTGACATGAGAATACACTTCTCCTACAACATGGGAAGTGTTTTTCCCAAAAAAAAAAATAGTAAAATGTTGTCATAAAAAAATTAATATTAAAGAACTTTTATGACAAAAGGTTTTTTTTTTTTTTAAAAAAAAAAGGAATAAAAGGCCGCATGAAAACAAGCAAACTAGCAAACTAAAAAAAAGTTTAGGACTAAAATCTTTTAAGATAATAGCCCAATATTCCGCAAGGGAAATATTCATGACGATAGCTTCTCTTAATATGAGATCAAATGTAATAATCCAATCGCATATTAATTAATAGGTTGTGATTTTGTCTGATCCCAACTGTTGAAAGAATTATCCTGAGTTAGAGCAATGTTGATGAGTAGCCTTTTTTTTTTTTGGGTTAAGGGGCAATTTGGCCAACCAACTATTGGCATAGATTTCAAGACAAAAACTATTAAGCGTAAAAATAATAACAAACTTTTAAAATGAGCGCCAAAGACAACGCCGTTAACACCGCAACAAAAAGTTAACATCTGTTATCTGCTGCAGATTGTTAACGAACTCTTACTCAGAGAGCCCAACACAAAATTCTAAATTTTACTAAATTAAATAATTTTTTCTCAATTGTCATTATTCAAAACTACTTGTATAGATATCTATGGACAAAAAATATTCATTCTTTAATTTTGTAAAAATTATAATTTACTAAAATAAACAAAAGTTTTAAATAAAAATATAATTATATGAATTAAATAAAACTCAAGGTGTTTTATAATTTATTATATATGTTAAACAAAAAATTATATGATTTATTTTTATAATAAAACTCACATAAATTTATTTTAAAATAAAATAATAATTTTTATGAGAAAAAGAATTTGATTAATAAGTGCACTTTTACATATTTTAATCTAATTCTCTCATATCATTTATCATACATTTTTTTTTTCTCATAAAAATTATTATTTTATTTTAAAATAAATTTATGTGAGTTTTATTATAAAAATAAATCATATAATTTTTTGTTTAACATATATAATAAATTATAAAACACCTTGAGTTTTATTTAAATCATATAATTATATTTTTAATTAAGACTTTTGTTTATTTTAGCAAATTATAATTTTGACAAAATTAAAGAATGAGTAATTTTTGTCCATAGATATCTATACAAGTAGTTTTGAATAATGACAATTGAGAAAAAATTATTTAATTTAGTAAAATTTAGAATTTTGTGCTGGGCGCTCCTGGAGTAAGAGTTTGTTGGCTAATCTGCACCTTAGATAACAGTTAGATAACGGAGGTTAACTTTTTGTTAACAAGCACAGTCTTTACGCTCTTTTTAAAAGTTTGTTGGTATTTTTGGTACGCTTAATAGTTTTTTGTGCTTGGTGCTCCTGGACCAATAGTTGGTTGGCCAAATTGCCCCTTAACCCCCTTTTTTTTTGTAGAGATAACTATTTTTGAGGAAGAGCTCTAGAGCAACAGTAAAAGTTGTCACTGATTTTAATCTTGAAAACAGTAATCTCTCCCCTTGCAGGATAAGGCTGTGTATATTTAACCATCCTCAGACCCCATCTGGTGGAAGCTTTGTGCACTTGACTGCTTTTTTTTTTTTCCTTTTTTGAAGATGACTATTTTGTGATAATTGTGATTCCAACTTCCTAAGTCTTTTATGAATGCAAATTATCTACGCACGAATAATAGTGTATCATAATTTTTTAGTGAAACTAAGTTTCCAAATTTTGTTGTTGTCCCGTTGCAGGCTACACAAAATTATAAACTAAATTGTCGTGTTGATGCGCAGGACAGACGAAATTTTTTCAGTTGAGGATAAAACCTTATATACATGCTCCCTTCGTTTATTAATATAAAATATATTTATCTAATTTTATTAGATTAAGAAAGTTAGTTAAATTAGTCAATATTACATGTATTTTCTAAAATACTCTAGTCATATTCCTTTATTTATTTTTATTCATTCTCCTCCTTGTTAGTTATTGTTATTGAGGGAGCATTAATTAATAGTGTTAAATTAGGAAAAGATCAAAAAATACGAAAACTATGTCATACATTTATATATAAAGATCAACTTTCAAAATACATCTTGTATTATAAGGATTAGAGGGAGTACATAGGATGATAGGAACCTACCCTTACGAGTTTTTCTTTATTTGCACTTTAAAGAATGGATAAATTTGTGCCAAAAAAAAAAAAAGCTTAGAAAGCTTTTACATGAAAACACATGTGAGTATGGTAGTTAAAATCTCGATTTATTACTGCGATTTTAGTTTTTACGATTTTTTTCATTAAAACGATTTTACTAATTTTCCACACGTTTTTATGTTTATACGATTTTTTTACGTTACGATTTTACTTTTTACGATTTTTTATCCCTCTTCTAATTTTACATAAAATCTCAATTTTAACTATTACACGTGAGACTCTCGTCTTGTGAAAAGGGCACAGCCTTAAGCTATTACTAGGCCAAGTTGACATTCATAATTCGCATACTATATAATTGCACTTTTTGTTCCTAAAATCCCAACTAGAGAAATCCGACTATCCTATACTTTAGTGGATGATTGAGGAGTGAATATTACTTATAAATAAGACCAAAGAGAATATTGAATAGATAATATGAGGGAACATCATCCTCTTCTATTTTTTTATGGGAATAACACATAGAAGATGTAACATGCCATTGTAAGCTATTAGTCTATTACCTTCAAACATATTTAAGAAACAAATTATAATTAAATTTATTTCTTGTGAATAGCTTAACCCGGAGGTAGTAAAACACATAAATAATAAAGAGCTTTAAGGAAGGTTCAAAAAACTGGACCATACATTGAACCAACCGAGACAGTATTTCAAGAGTTAATGATGTAGATTGAGGTCAAACAACCATATTAAAATAATAGAATTTAATTCACAATAATAGCATTTAATATATTATGTTTTATTTCATTAGTCATTTTATATTTTATGAAAATCAATTGGTTAAATGAATTAAATTTATTTATTTCCTCCTTAGTAGGGGGAGCCAAAAGCTCCCCTCCCCTGCCCGCTCTTCCCCTCATCCTGCATCTTGACCAATTTAGTGTCCGTATTTCCGAGCAGCATCGCTGGCGAGAACGACGAGGTGGCAGCATATTCGTCGGCTTGGCGGAAGTCACTGACGGCGGCAAGCTTTGAGGATTCAGCAAGGAGTCCTTGCCATCCCCATATCTATCAGAGGGTCCAACAGTTCCGCAAAAAGCTGCAAGAGCTTCGTTGTGGGGAGGGATCTGACTGTTTCAGAGGAAGCACTTGAAGTATGCTTCATCCATCATTGATTCATTGCAGGAAATAATTTTTTCTTGTTCGCGTTTGAAGAGTGACGGTGGGTGTTGAAAGGAGAGACGGAAGTGGGTTCACATTAGGTGTTTTTCTCTTAGGTGCTTCTTATGTGATTTTCTCTCTAATTAGAGAGATTAAACATTTTTTCTATTTTTTTTTTTAAGTTTTTATATATTATATTTATTTAGATTAGATTATATACTAGATCCTGAATTTTTTTTTTTCACCCAATATCTCAAATTAATTAATTTTCAATCTTGCATTCAGAAATATTTTTCCTGTAACCCCAATATCCTATAACCCCAATATCCTGGAAATTAATTAATTTGAGATATTGGGTGCAAAAAAAATTCCAGGATGCAGTATATAATCTAATCTAAATAAATAGAATATATAAAAAAATTAAAAAAATATGTCTAATCCCTCAAATTAGAAATAAAAGCACCTAAGAGAAAAACACCTAATGTAAATTCGAGACGTAGTGGGGCTTGAATGGGGTTCTCATTAGGTGGACATCTCTTATATAGTACATTTTATGTGCTCATCCCTCTAATTTTAGACTGAGTTTTTTATTATTTTATTATTTTTTATTTATTTAAATTAAATTATATAAAGCATTTTGAAACATTTTTTTACACCCAGTATTTCAAATTAATTAATTTTTAGTGTATGTGTGTGTTTTTTTAGAAGGATGAGCACATAAGGTGCGTAGAAGAAATGTGCACCTAATGTAAACCCCTTCTTTTGAACTGGCAACCTTCACCAACCAGCCCCTTTCAACGTTGCTCTATGTCTCCATCTCTCTTTCTTCTTCTACCATCATCTACATCTTCTCCCACAGTGACCCGGATCCTCCATCTCTAGTTTCATTTTTGGCTCATGAAAGCCTTTTTTTCTTTGAAAAACAAACCGGGTAAACCGTACAACCCAATGGTTTACCCCAGCTTTTAACGGTTCTCTGCGGTCTATATCGGTTTGCTCCAGTTCAGACCGTTTCCTGGTTCGTGAGGTGAGCCAGACCAGACAAATGGCTGGTTCACCCTGGCTCACCAGTTTACAGATTGAATTGTTCGGTCTGGTCTTGTTTTTTGAACACTAGCTTTAAGGAATTCTACTTTCTATCTTAAAAGTAAATGACACCTTCATTATATTGTTACAATTTCAACATTTTACAAAAAGTATTTAAGCTTTACAAAAACTGAACCATATGCTGACATCGTTTACAGCACCAAAAAGTTCAGCTTAACATTAGAAACTTTAGTTAATCAGCAATTAACTCTAAACCAAGATTCAAAAACCAAAAACCTTAATTAGTTGTGACAACAGCTACATCAACATCAATCTTCCACCTCTTTTTTGACAAAATTAAGGAATGGGCTCAAACCAATTGTCAAGGCTGATGATGTGAACATAGCAGCTTTCAGAATTTCATACACCTGCATTAAAACCATAGGTTTTAATCACCGACTTTAATGGAAATAGGAGGAAAATAGAAGGGGCAATTGTTATAAGCTCCCATACCCAAAAGTCCTATAACAATTTTCACTTTAGGAAATAACAATAGTTTTATGCTGCTGAGACTTTTTTGTTCTTGAATCTTTTCCGTAGGACCTAATAGGAATCTCCAAAAATAGAAACACCAAGAAACAAAATTACTTCACCTAGTCTATCTCATTACTTTATTTTCATATCTTTTTAATCCTTCTTTTGGTCATCTGATTCTGACTACTGTTTTTTATTTGGACACTGAAATTCAGCTTTAAGTTTACGTTACATTTTGACATCTCAATCATGATTCAGGTTATTAAATATAGATCATTCAAGCTTTTTGTAACATGTCGAAATTTGACGGCTCAGTTATTGATAAAGTATTGCTTATGTTACTCAAATTTGATTGATGCCAGAGTGACCATTAGAAAACAGACCAAATTCTCGTACAAATTTCCCAAGCAATCAGCGTGATCAGAAAACTAGAGGAATGATAAAGAGCAAAGTTGAATTGAGAGAAGAAAATACCTCATTCGCCCCAATTCTTATGATCTTTGCTTCAAAGTCATGTGCACCAAGTTTAGATTCACGCAGAAATTCCATAGCAGCAGAAGATGAAAATGGTTCTACAGACAAATCATCTCCCACCATGAACGTTGTTCCCGGCTTAACATAACAAGCATGCCTGCTTTCTGCAGCCCCACTTAACTTATAATAAATTGGTAACATCTGGTTTTTCACTTTTCGAGAGGCAATCATAGGATTGAGTAGCTTGTTCTTCAGATCAGATTTGAAATATCTCGTTGAATCAATATGAGCCAAGCTTTTATACAAGTTGTCCATGCAGCCCAAATCAGCATTGCCTTGAGCAAGACGTTCAACTACACCTAGTGGTATAGTCAGGAAACTTAGAAGCTGATCCGTGAGCCCCTCTTCTGCTTCAGCAAATAAAACTTTTTTCTTTGATTTTGATATCATTACCTTCAACTTCATCTTCCAACCCTCATTGATTTGAACCTCACTTTTCATTAACTTGGACAGTGGTGGCGTTTGAAAGTTCTGAATCTGCAGGTCTTTGCGTAAGAATAGGTCTGTTAATGGTGTCTTTGACCATAAGGAGAACTTCAAGAGATCCAATACCTTCGCAATCATAGCATACAACAATAGTTTATATGAGATATGGGCTACTTGGAGTGCATAGGTTTATCTCTAATACCCACACTAATCGAATCATAGTGACTGACATGATTATGGACACACAGCAAATACATCACAGACAAGAAGAAAAGAGAGGAACTTATCAAGAAGAAAAAGAGTAATCAATTTCTCAGATTGTATTTTTCATGTTCACAACTAAACTCTTCATGCCCATTTATAGTAGTCCACTTCCCTTCCACAAACAACATACCCTTTCCTCAAAGAGACATATTATATCGGTTAAACAATGCAATTCATAGTAATTGGGAAATATCACAGATAAAAACCCAAGCTTTTCTATTATTTATATTTTAGCCCTAATGCTATTGGACTTGGGCCTTATCCACCAAGGGTGGATTAGGCTATTCTCCAACTTCTCATTGAGACTATCAATAAATTGAGACTATCAATAACGGAAAAAGACAAACCAAATTCTACAATTCTATAACATGCTTACCTCTTCTTCAGTGACATTCACAGTCAATTTCTCTGGAACATAATCAATTCCGAGAAACCCTAGTATCCATAAGGTTGAATTGATATCACTAGGCATCAGTGTTAGATCATCAGAAACTATAAAACATGCCGATTTATGAACATAACCAACAAAGCCCCTGGACATCAGTGGGTCATCGAAGTTATATACCAGAGTTTTGGATTCAGCTCCTATTGGGTTGAGCGGATTCAGCAACTTTGGTTTGATACAATCCAAAGAAAAATATTTCAGGTCCAGGTTTTCCACACTCTGACGCAGTGAGGAAATACAGTTAAATGTGCAAGGCTGTACAGTAGATTCCTTACTAACAAGCCTAGACACAGTTCCCAATGGAAGTGTTAGTAAGCTCAATAAAATATTTACGAAGTCACTGCCTGCTTCAGCATAGAGAACCTTGCTTTTCTCATAATCTATGTTCAGAGTCAGTGAAATGTTCAGATTTTCAGACGAATCCATGATCATAAAGAACAAAACCGAGAAGCCAGATCTTTCTGCAAAAAGACAATTTCATAGCTACAAATTTCAGAATAAGCACGTACAACAGAGCAAGCACACCACCATAATCAGTAAGGTTGTGTTTGGTTTAGACCGGATGGAGGGGAGCCCCTCCTTAGCCAGAAAAGTCAGATACAATCATAAAATCGTATCAGTCATATTTGACTTTTCACATCAAGAAAAGAAAGAAAAGAAGGAAGCTTCCCTGCACCCAAACCAAACACAGCCTAAACGGAGTGAAGTGTGAGTGGTTTTTGTTTTTTAGTTTTTTTGTTTTTGTCTTTCCTGATATAAAAAACATTTCTAAATAATGATTCCCCGGTGATAATGCATTTTATTTCGATGTGAAAGTTCTTGATAGATAGCCTTTCTAAATATACCCCAAAAAAATCCATCTAAATGTACCTCAGGTTCCAACAACTATACGGAGTTTGGAACTCTACAGATTCAGAATTTTCCGTTTTTCTGCCAAACTTGTCGAGTTCACGAATCAACCCTTGAAAGCTTCCAGATTTTCCTGTGGATGCAACCGTGAATCCGAAAACGATGAAGAGACCACCGGAGAAGACGACGGTGACAGCGATGTTTCAGAGGCCTGGTCTTCAAGCGCTGGGTCTACTTGAATAGGTTTTGATTAGTGTGTAAAGTTTTTATGGCTTTATCTACTGCTGTAAATATGATCCATTAGATCAATCTGATGGTATATAATTTATATGCGTGTTATAAAAACGCGGGAATCAATTTCACGGGTCAATATGTATATTTTTGTACTTTGAATTTCACGTGTTAAAAAAACGCGGGAATCAATTTCACGTGTTATAAACTACGTTTGTCTTGTTTTTGCATGGAGGGTTGAATCGATCTTTGCTTCTCGTCTCTTTGCATATCTCCACTACTTTTAAAATTCAATCTAGTTGCTCCAAATTTGTGTTGAGTACAAAATGTACTCCTGAAATTAAATTACGGTTTTATGTTCTCTCGTTTTCTTCTCACATATCTTATAAAAATAAATAAATAAAAACTAAAATATGCTTTTAATTTTATTTGAGGTATATTTTTCTCCCTTAACTTTATAAAATATATTTTTAATCCTATATTTTTAACATCATTAATGTTACTAACGAAAAATGTTAATGCAGCAAACTCAAGTGATAACAGTGTGGCTGAAAAAGCATATTTAATTTTTAATTTTTTTAATATAATATATGTTCTGGTGTAGAACTCAGATGTCCGGCCTAGTGAGTGGCCGGGGGTTTGATCTAGGATCGATGTGCTCCTCCTGTAAGCTTATTGGGCAAGCGTGCAGGAGAAGGGTGGATCACAGTACACAACCAGGCGTTTCGCCAAAGGGGGTGCGGTGTGTGCACTGTGTAACGGTATGTAGAATAGTTCAGGGATTGGAACTGTGTACCTTGGCCGCGTGTCTCCTATAAGTATATATAGAGAGTGTACCTTGTTGGTTAGATCCCCGGCTCCCACGTTGGGCGTGTCCGAGGATCTAGCAAACCACCCTAGTGACTAGGTCTTTCGGTTAGGGAGCTGCAATCCTTGTGCGGATTGCCCTCTGCGTTGGCCGGTTGGCCAATGTGCCTTGACTAGGTCCGTAACAATATATTTAGAATTTAATATTAATAACATATATACTTACACAGTTTTCACTTAAATTTACACCGTCATCACTTAATAAGTTTGTTGCGTCAACATTTTCCATTGGCAATATCAACGTTGTTAGAATTATAAGACCAAAAATATACTTTTAAAGTTAAGGGTCTAAAAGTATATCTCATCCAAACTTAAAAGACTAAAAATATATTTTAGCCATAAATAAATTCAAATTGTTAAAATCTTATAAATTTCATAACTGCAATACATAAAAAATAATAATAATAATAATAACAACTTATAAAATATTGTAGTAATATTTTTTTATAAAATATTAAATCTAAACTATTCATTTTTTTTAATTTAAAGATAGAAATGAGATGAATAAAAAGAGAAAGAGGAAAATGAGGGGATTTACTTTCGAAAATAACTGACTTGATTAAAAATGTTTAAAATAAAATAAAAATCACATCTAAATCCTAAATAAGACAAAATATGACTTCAAAGTTCTTCGAAATTTCTAATTTACAGTAAAGTCTTGTGGGACATTTATACTATATATTTCAATTATGAAAAGACTAAAATACCCCAAGTGTTTTCGCTCTCACGATAGCCCCAATATTCTAAATCCACAAGAGCTCCTCGCTCCACCAAGCCAGTCTCGTCATCGTCGCCGTCGCGCGCTTCGTTTCCTGTCGCAGTCGCGGGTCGTTGCTGTTGTTCATCTCCCACCTGATTTCTCATCTGCTAGTTCAATTTGTTCGCTCCAAATAAAGCCCTAGCGTTCAACTTTGGAGGTCTCCGAACAAGCAGAAGCCACGACTCCGTTGAGCCAACGTTGGATCTCATTGTCCTGTAGCTATGGTTTGTTTGTCGTTAGACATTATTATAACCATGACAAAAAAAAAAAATTGTAGCTTTTGTTAATTCCTGGCTTATATCTTTTGAAGTATTCCCTCCGGCACCAATTATAGAAAAAAAAAAAAAGTCAATTCGTTAAAAAGTTGTTTAAATAAAATATATAGAAAAATTAGTTTTAGAAAGTCTAAATATAAAGAAAAGTCAATATAAAAGTTACGGAAAGCTGCTTTAAATGCTTGCGAAAGTAACTTTTTCCTACTTATTTTTGCAAATTGAAATTAGGGTAAAAGAATTATTTTAATTTGATTTATGTATGAATAAATTTTAATAGAAAAGTCAATTAGTTTCAGAAGGTATAAATTTTTTTTTTAAAAAAAACGAGAAATCTAAGAAAAAAAATACTTCAACTTTAACAAAGCTTATGACAAAAAAGGCTTCTTCTTCTTCTTTTTTTTTTTTTTGAGAGAAAATTTTAGGAAAAGGGTTGGGTTCACTTACAATCCAAGGCTCAAGGGTAGGGCGAAATCTCCCTTCCTCCTAGGTCATATTGATATTGGGAGGGCGAACCGTTTATTACCCTCAAGCGTTTACCTAAGCACCTAAGAGCTAAGATGTCTCCCCCAACGCCTTAACCAACTCTAGGATTGAACCCCCTCCCAGCAAAAAAGGCTTATGTTTCTGCGGGTTTGCCCATGGTGGGCAATTCGAACTATGCCCTTATTGGGCAGGCTCATATGTTTCTACTTCTAATTTCAGACAAAAAAAAAAAAAATTCATCCAAACGGTCCTTTTTGGTCCAAACTGTTGACTATTATAATTAGGGAAGAAAAATAGGAATGGAAAAGAGGAATGAAGTATTATTCATAAAATGAGAGCATAGAGCTCTTACATGGAATACATTGTAATTTTTGATTAATAGTGAGGGTGATCTCTTTATATAGACTTAAGGATTCTAACTAACCCTCTAACCAATAGGCTAACTAATTGCTAATTAACCAACACTAGTGCAAAAAAGGGCTTTAAGACCGTCTCATTTAGACCGGATTATAGAGAATCAGGTCTTAAAAGTATGACCGGTGACAGTTTCGTAAATATAAAGAACTTTTTGGACCGGATTATAAAAGATCCGGTCTTAAAAATATGACCGGTGGCACTTTCGTAAATATATAGAACACTTTTAAGACCGGACTATAAAAGATCCGGTATTAAAAGTATAACCGGTGGCAATTTTGTAAATATATAGAACACTTTTAAGATTGGGCTATAAAATATCCAGTCTTAAAAGTATGACCGGTGGCAATTTCGTAAATATTGTGAGAAGACGCTGATCAAGTCTGAGAATGCGATGATTTATTCCTTCGCTTAATTGGAATTATATACAGATGCTAATAAGTAAATAAACCTAGGCAGTTCCTATAATTTAGGGATTACAATCAGGAATATAATTACGAAATTCATAAAACCATGATCTGCTAACTTAATTCCTAAAATTTCTCTAACATCTTAATTAAGATGATTACAATCAAGAATTTAATTACGAAATTCAAAAAATCATGATCTCGCTAACTTAATTCCTAAAATCTCTCTAACAACTTAATTAAGATGATTACAATCAGGAATTTAATTACGAAATTCAAAAAACCTTGATCTGCTAACTTAATTCCTAAAATCTCTCTAACAACTTAATTAAGATAATTGCACAATATAATCGTATAACTAATTAAATAAATAGAACACTTTTAAGACCGGCTGTTTCAAACGGACGATCTTAAAAGTACTTTTAAGACCGTCTGTTTGAAACGGTCTTAAAAGTGTTAAAAAAAAATTTATATAAAACACTTTTAAGACCGGCTGTTTCAAACAGACGGTCTTAAAAGTGTAAAAAAAAATTATATAGAACACTTTTAAGATCGGCTGTTTCAAACAGACGGTCTTAAAAGTGTTCTATATATTTATGAAATTGCCATCGGTCAAATTTTTTTACATTTTAAGACCGGTTGTTTAAAACAACCGGTCCTAAAATATACTTTTAAGACCGGTTGTTTCAAAAACCGGTCTTAAAAGTGTTAAAAACTAAATTCGCTAAACCTCGTTAAGTCCGTGAGTTTGCTTTGTCTTCTTGGTGATATAACATTTGCTTAGTTATAGATTCAATGAGTGTCCCAAGAGCCTCACGGCAAATCCTCAGCAAGAATGTCATCCTCTTCCTCTAACCTACTCGCAATCTTCGTAAGTCATCATAAGAGTCGCACAATCAAATCCTTGGCAACGTTGGCAGTGAGATGCTTCGAGGGTTTTGCGATGGCGTCGACTCCAATCCTCAGCAACAGCGAAAGCGTACTACTTTGAGGATTCTGGACGACGGCGGCTCCTTCCTCTTCGATCTATGGGTCCTTCCACGCCGCCTTCACATAGATCCGGTTTGAAATCAAACCCAGATATCTTCTTGCTTAAGTCTGTTTATTTCCTACATTGACCGCTCCTGCTCAGATCTGGACTTCGATTTTGGTTGCTTGAAGCTTTGCTAGCACCGACAAGAGGATCCTGCTCAGATTTGGTTGCTTTAAGCTAGTGATTTTTTTGTAGATCTGGACTTCAAATTCGATTTTCATGGTGAATGATTTCTGTTTCTTGTTATTTTTGTTTATTTCTGGACTTTGTAATAATCTTTTTTGTTTTTGTTGTTGTTGCTTCCAATCTTCTCTTGGTTCTCCGTCGTTGATGACGGAGGGACATTCAAAATGTTGCCAGATCTGGTGATTTGGGACCGATTGTTTCATTTGAGTTTTTTTTTTGAAACACTTTTAAGACCGGATGTTTAAAATGTCCGGTCTTAAAGAAATTCTTTAAGACCGTTTACAAGTCCGGTCTTAATAGGGAGACTTTTAATACCGCCTGGAACAAGACCTGTCACGAGTCCGGTCCTAATATACCTATTTTGTCCGGTCTTAAAAGCCTTTTTTCCACCCGTGCAACTAGCAAACTAACTAACTAATAACCACCTTATATTCTAACACGCCCCCTCAAGTTGAACACTATTTACCTCAAATGTGTTCAACTTGAACAACAAAATAAGGGGATAAGGTGAATCAAACAGAATTGTTTTACAATCACAAAAATCACAAAGCAATACAAAATCATCTTCAAAAAGAATTTACAATTTCTTCACAATTTCTTCTCCATGCTAATCCTCCCAAGTTATCATGCTCTTCATATAGAAGAAGCTCTGCTTGTTCACTCCCAGCACTCCATAACTCTGCAGCATGTGCAACCATCCAAGGGCCATATTCTTTGCAACCTCAATGACATTTATCAGTGACCAACTTCTATCAGTCCATATGCAACCAACTTGGTTCCAGTCAACTTCTCCTCGACAATCTATCACTCTGTTACCATCTAACAGAACCTGAGATGTAGCAAGGCTGAAGGAACTTCCCAGCCAAAAATACAAAATGTTTCTTGCCTTACTCAGTACATTGTAGCACAACACAGAAATTAATTGACCAAAATTTAGTGAAACAGATATTTGAAGCAAACCATGATGACTTAGCAAAATCCTTTTGCCTCCGCAGCGCAATGTGAATGGATCACCACCGCATTGATTCAAATCTCAAATCACCTTGATAGCCAATTATGAGTCAAAATTAGCCACAATTTGTATGAGTCCACAATTTGTATGAGTCAGGAAACCTCTTATAGCAACTTGGGCATGCACCATCTCAACAAATCAAGGCCGAATACAAAACAGATAAAACTGGAATTGTACACTTGCCTATTAACTTGAATACCTCCATCTTTGCATAAAGATCAACCACTACAAGCTCAGAATCCATTCTCTGCCAGGTACTCCTGAAATTATTCTTCCCTGTGCTTGAGCTTTCTCTGCCAGGTACTCCAGAAATTATTCTTCCCTGTGCTTGAGCTTTCTCTGCCAGGTACTCCAGAAATTATTCTTCCCTGTGCTTGAGCTTTCTTGGTTCGTGGAGTCTCTGCTGGAGATCGACGGAAATTAGCATATGGGATACCAGCGAGAAATTCAAATCTGGTCAAAGGCACAACAACTCCACGTTGGCTATATATGTACAATTGAATATGTACTCTACTCCAAATCAGGGTATTCCACAATTGAAATCAGAGTGATCCGACGGAAACGAGCCGGAGACCAGGACCACGGATTCTTCACTGTGCGTGGTGTCGTTGCAATGGACGAACGATGGTCACAGCTATTCTTGAATCCACGGTGGCGCCGGAATCTTGGACTGCAATGGCGATGGGTCACAATCCATCCGCCGCTCTCTCGTTTTGGTTTCTTCTTTTGAGTCATGCCTCCAGATCGAGAATTTGCTTTGATGGTGTGCCTTTTCTTGGATTCTCAGCGTGCGTCTTGGGCCTGATAACTTGCAAACTGGAAATCGATCCTGAATCGGGAAGTCACCGTCCTCTGTGGTCTATCTTCACCGGAAATCTCGTTCTTGAGTCTGGTCGGATCTTGAGAAATCGCGACCTGGACGGTGAGGAACTCGCGAAAGCTAGCGGAAGTGTTGGTGGACGTTGATTATGCCAGAACAATATTCTGACCTGCCGGAGACGTTGATCGTTGTGGATGCAAGAACCAGATCGTCGGCGGCGTTGACTGTGGACGATAACACCAAAACTTACAGAAACGAGCTCAGTGTTGCCGGAGACGCGGAAATGAAAGTGATGCCAGAATCTTGGACGGCAACACCATGGTTGAAAGAAACGATCTCGGTGGAAACACAGAAGTGACGGATTTTCCAAATTGAGGAGCTCTTTAGTTTGAAACCAAATGGATGTTGCGTCTGTGAGGGAGCCTGCCTTTCACGTGGACTTGCTGACCATGTACATGAGCTGGCGTTCAGACTCTTCAGGGATACTCTTCATACACGACATGCCAATAGAACTACACACTTGGGCCATGGTGTCGGATCTTGTATTGCCACACACTTGGGCCATGGTGTCGTACCTTGTATTGCCGGCGGGTTTGGGCCTTTTTCTTGAATGAAGAAGATGGACTTTGCCTTTATTATTCAAGTTGTAAACCAAGAATCACCTTCACTTGGGGTTCTTGAGGTCCAGATCTCTTTTCTTGGACTTCCGGTGTGCACCTCCTTTAGGCCTCCGGTAAAGAAGAAAAAAGAATATAACCTGATGCTATGATACCATGTTGACTATTATAATTAGGGAAGAAAAATAGGAATGGAAAAGAGGAATGAAGTATTATTCATAAAATGAGAGCATAGAGCTCTTACATGGAATACATTGTAATTTTTGATTAATAGTGAGGGTGATCCCTTTATATAGACTTAGGGATTCTAACTAACCCTCTAACCAATAGGCTAACTAATTGCTAATTAACCAACTAGCAAATTAACTAACTAATAACCACCTTATATTCTAACACAAACCAACTTTAGAGCCTTATTATTATTATTATTATTATTATTATTATTATTATTATTATTATCATACTATGAGGATATTTAATCCCAGAATTCATTTTCCTCAAAAATTATCATAAACATAATTCACCTGAACATCACTTTTTGATTGTAGGAAGTCAGTTTGAGTTGACTCTATGCCAAACATTCACTGCGATTAATCACTCTTTTAAAATCAAGAGAACAGCTTTACAAATTTCAGTTTCGGATTTACAAAAGGTGTAATCCTATACAGCAAATCATAAGCTAACACTTAAGAAACACCCAAAAGTTCACCTAAACAAAAACCTTAGATATAACATTACAGCAGATAACATTGACATCAATTCCCACGTCTCTTTGATTTAGCTACTCATTTTTCTTTTCTTTGCCTCTGTCTCTTCAGCAAACAAGGAGCGGGCTCAAACCAATTGTCAAAGCTGATGATGAGAACATAGCAGCTTTCACAATTTCAAGTATCTACATATAAATCGTAATGGAGAAGGTTTTAATTACAAAAAAAAAAAACGTAGAAACACTACTTAACTGAAACAACAAAACAGTACGTTTCTCATAGAAATTGCTGAAGGAATCAAGATAGAGAGAAGTAGAGGAATGATAAAAAATCAGTGAAGCGAAATTGAGGGAAGTACCTCATCTGATCCAATGCTTATGTGCCTCACTTCTATGTCTTCTTTACCAACTTTACATTCACCCAGAAATGACAAAGCTGAAGAAGACGAAAATGGTGTTACAGACAAATCATCTGCCACCATGAACATTGTTCCCCGCTTAGCATAACGTTGAATAGGATTTGACTTGAAATATTTAGCTGTATCAAAATCAGCCAGGCTTCTACAAGTTGTCGATGCAGCCCAAACCAGCATTGCCTTCTTCAAGACTTTCTATCACACCTAGTGTTTCAGACAAGAAACTGAAAATCTGATCCGTGAACTCATCATCTGCTTCAGCAAATAGTATCTTGCCCTGTGATTTTGATCTCACTATCTTTATCTTCCAATCCTCCTCGATTTCAACCTCATTCATCTCAAACTTGAACTCTAATGGTGTTTCACAGTTCTGACAGTCCTGAATATGCAGCTTTTTGCGCAGGAACAAATCTGTCAATGGTGTTTCTGACCATAGAGAGAACTTCAGAAGGTCCAACACCTTCGCAAACAAAGCATGAAATATTTCAAGCATTAAAAGAGAGTTCAGATAATTTTACTATATTAAAAGCACAGGAATGTTATGTTCACCTCTTTCTCAGTGACATATACAGTCAATTTCTCGGGAGCATATTCAATTCCGAGATTATGTAGTATCCATAAGGTTGTGTTCAGATGACTAGGCATCACTCTTAGATCATCAAAGACAATAAAACAGGCCGGTTTGCGAAGATAGCCAACAAAGCAGTTTGACATCTCTGTATCATCGAAGTTATGTAGCAGATTTTTAAATTTTGCCACACTTGGGTTGATTGGATTCAGCAACTTTCCTTTATACCCATCAGAATTAAAGTGCCTTAATTCCAGATTTTCCACACTCTGACGCAGTGAGGAAATGCAGTTAAGTGTGCAAGGCTGGACCGTAGATTCCTTACAAGTCCAGAAATAGTTCCCAAAGGCAATGTTAAGAAGCTCAATGATAGCGACTTCGGCAAGTGCACCGGTCGTTATCAGTAATAAAGTAGTGAGAAAAAGATCGTCCCACGAGAAATAGTATTTCAATCACTAATTCGCAATTTTAGATTTAGTTGGATAAATAGAGTAATATGGGGTGAGTTGTAACTAAAAAGAATTTAAAGAATTAAATAAAGAATAAGAATTAAGAATCAAGAATTTCAAGAACAACGTTTTGGAAAAAAACACTCTAATCAAGAAAACGCAGTAGGTGAGAATCCCTATGTTCCTCCAAGTATTTGAATTGAATCCCTAATAAATTATTATTCTCATGATTGACGATCAATTCTCTAAAGTTAGACTAAGTCCCAATGTCTTGATGCTACCTTAATCCGTTATCTTTGAAAACAACCTAATGTCTTAGTATTGTTTGGAAAGATCAATTTGTTTACCAGAATTATGAGATTGCATAAATTCGTAAGCCTATGTCTAGGTCATGCAACTCTACGATGAATTAACGGTTCTAGATAAATGCACCAACATCTCTATTGTCATACACCAACCTATGAACAATTTAAAAGGTGATCAATCTTTAAGAAAGCTTTAAGCAAAGATAATTCATTCAATCAAGAAAATAACAATCAATAAATAATCCAACCAAATACTCTAAATTCACATAGGGTTTATCCTCGCCCTAACTACAAAAGGAAACTAGCCAAGCATGGCTAGATTAACAAAATAAAAGAGATGAAAATCACAACTGGCCGTCCTTTGCGTCTTGCTGCGTCTGTGTCTCTTGAATTGTTTCTTGTTTTTCGTCACTTTTCTTCGTGTTCGCAGCGTCCGTTTAATTCTCTGAATCTCGGATTCTTCAATTGTAATTGGATTATTCTCGCTGCGTGTCGCCTCCGTTTGGATCTGTGATGATTATTTATATATAGAACTTCGGTTATGCGTGTGGGCCTCCTCTGCGTCTCTATTCCGATCTCTTTTAAATATTTCTTTTGATTCTCTTTTTCTCAAATATCATATATCCTACATATGATATTATATATACTATACGGATATATGTAATTATCCCATGCCTACTCACACTTGATGCTTTATTATTTAGTTCGCAAATATAATATCTCCTGCACAATAAAATAGGATATCAATAGATTTTCTGTTATAATATTCTTTTATCCTATATTTAATTAAAAGATAGATAAGTACATAAAGATAATTAAATAAGTACAAAATATCAATAAATTCAATCCAATATATCCCAGAATCTACCCTTATTTAATTATAAAATATCTACTTATCAAACTCCCCCACACTTAAATATTTGCTTGTCCTCAAGCAAAAGAAAGAGAAATAATTATCTAAAAGGAACATTGCATATGGAATTCCTAAACAGAGAGCAATAAACCACCACACTTAGATCATATCATCAAATCTTATTTAAGTTAATGTCTTATAAGAATAGGTCACTAAGTCAATAGCCTTAAACAATCATAATAATCTCTTAACATCCCATAATCAAAGGATCAGTGAATAATAAGAGCAACAATAAGATTAGTAGAAGAATATTACGCTACTTAATTTTTTTCCAGAAAAATTCAAATGCCCCCACTAAACCAAGCTTTTCATTTAATTTAATAAGGATCCTCAGGTGGGCAATGACTCTGTTTTTTTTTTTCTTTTCTCCGTTTTTTTTGGTCTTGAGCCGTGTAGCTTTTGACGCGACCCTGCACATGGGTGATGCAGCACCGGTTACTCAGTTGTTCCAACAGGCATCTCAAGAGGCTTTTAGCCCAACTCATAACTCTCTTGGACTTTACCGTTTGACGTGACCCTGCACATTGGTGATGCAGCACCGGTTACTAAGTCAAGTCTAGAGATGTCGTGGAGTTGTTATGCTTTTTTTTTTTTTTTTTTTGAGTCATTTCCCTGAACAAAAGGTTTACTTAGCTGGCAAGGTCATCATATAATTTTCTAAAGAAATCATGTAGCAAAATATTTCTAAACTAATAATCTGTTGATCCTATTACAAACTATTCCCTATTCTCATAGTCCATCTCAAGACTACTACAAAATTTTAAGGCTTAGAGACTTAATTGAAACATTTTTTTTTTTTAATTTTTGACTTGATAATATTTTCTAAGATGGGGAAAACTCAAAGTTAAGGTCAATCTCAAAATCTTTTCAATTTTTTCAATTGCATTAGGACAAGCATAACCAAGGAAATCATATCCCTCCCCCACACTTAAATCAAGCATTGTCCTCAATGTTGCCAAAAATATAAAGAGGGAAAGAAACTAGTACTCCCCTGGTTTAGGTCTCTAACTCCGATGTGGAGTTCTTCATCCGGTACCATCCATGATGTTTCAAATTTTTAGAGAGGAGCGAGTGCACACGCGAGACTTGGCAACAACAAGAGGAGTGATCATCTTTAAACCTAGAAAAAAAATGAAAAGAAAAAATATAATAATAACTGCAAGAAAAACTTATTGGGTTGCCTCCCAATCAGCGCTTGTTTACCGTCGCGAGCCTGACGGATGTCACCTTAATTCTCAACTTCCAATGCCACCGAGGTTCTTCCTCTGTCAATGTCTCCTCCGTGGTAAGGCTTTAATCTCTGCCCATTCACCTTAAAAGCTTCATCTGAACCTATTGGTGCAATGGCAATTGCACCAAAAGGTGTGACTTCTTTGACTACAAAAGGTCCTGACCATCTAGACTTCAATTTCCACGGAAAAAGTTTCAAACGAGAATTATAAAGTAGTACCTGCTGTCCGGATGAAACTCTTTAGGAATAATCCTTCGTCATGCCATCTCTTGGTTCTTTCCTTGTAGAGGCTAGCACTCTCATATGCAAAAATTCTGAATTCATCAAGCTCATTCAAGCTGAAGTAACC